>JABFEA020000039.1:19359195-19386433 GCA_019775915.2 Cyphomyrus plagiostoma | reverse complement strand
TAATTGTTAAAACACCCCCAGTGGTTTTTTACCCGTTGATTGGCTTGGGTTACCCCCCCTTATGGCCCCCCCCCCCCCCGTCACAATGACACAGATACTGGCTTTCTGGGTCCCCGCATTTGCCTTAAGCTGCACACAGTGCACTTGTAGCACATGGAACTTATAAATTAACCCATTTTTCAGAAGCAATTTACCACAGCAATTAAGGTTAAATTTCAGACTCAAGGGTACAACAGCAGTCTGTAACCGACCCACTACCCGTCGACTCCAGAGACTCATTCGAGACAATGCAGAGTGAGTATCGCAGAATCCACTGTGTCCTGTGCGTGTAATTAAGGACGGGTTGTTAATGGCGTCCTCGTGCCATGACGTAGCAAGGGGACCCAAACGCAGGCTGATTG
The DNA here is from genome assembly GCA_019775915.2 of Cyphomyrus plagiostoma. NCBI lineage: Eukaryota > Metazoa > Chordata > Actinopteri > Osteoglossiformes > Mormyridae > Cyphomyrus > Cyphomyrus plagiostoma. Next base: position 19,386,032 of record JABFEA020000039.1, on the reverse strand, counting down.
TCATACGTGGAAAACAGCTGTTGACAGCAGTGACAGTCGCCGCTGCACGTGGGACCCCAGAGCTCGCCAATGAGGATGGTGGAGGGTATGGAACGTGCTAGAACCTTAAGCTACCCCCTGTACCACATGGACTTCTTTGATATTCCCTGAAATAACTTCGCCAGACACACCCATTTAGTCACCAACCTAGCAGGCAGAAGCTAATAAATGGCTGCCATTCTTGGTCTTTATCTTGAATCCAGACACCCGCTTTTACACTATTGCACAAGACCAATATCACCCACCGTTATGAAGGAATTTAATGTGCAGGAAATAACTTGAAGTAGAATAAAGCTGACAACAAAGCGCACGATGGTGTCTGTCACGTGACTCATATTAAAATTTGTTGTGTAAGCATACTTAAAGTACTCTGGGAAACGGTAGACTCCACCTGCACCTTATAACATGAGCTCCAGACACCTCTGGCTACACGGCACCAGGTTACAATTAGAATTCAAGTTGACAGAAAGATCCAGAGACCCAGTGCATCACAACGTCTGTGCTCTTCCTGACGACCTCACTAACTGGGCATAAGGCGTGTCTACTGCCAGGGACCATGGCCAAAAGGACCAGTCAATTTACAGACTGACACTGCAACCAGCCATTAACAGCAAATATCCTCAGCTTGTCCCACCCACAAGCAACTCTAGCTAACTTTAGTAGCCAGAACATTTCGGGTTCAACATGGCCACTGCAACTCACTATGCCAGTACAAGTTAGCATGCTGTCACACATCTTAGCGGGGGATGGAGAAGAACTGCATGCAAACAGTCATTTCACCATTTCTCAGCACTGTGGAAGGTTTTTAATTCTTCTGCAGTGTTCAGTCAAGGACAAGCCAAGATAACTAACTGACAGTTACTTCTTAGGGAGCAGCCAGTAAACAGTGCGGTCCAGCTGGCTGGCTGTACCTAAGTTAGCTTCAGATCCGTGACACCCAGGGATTCCTCAGGGACCCTCGTGCTGAAATTCCAAATTTGTGTGGATTTTTTATGACATGATACAGGCAGCTGGGCAGCACACAGAGGGCCCCCTGTGCCACACCGGGAGCCCGGGCAGTTTCTCCCCTCAGCCATTCCAACTCTGGGTTATTTATAAACGGCCGACAGATGCTCCTCGCTACCAACGCAAACAGCACCTGTCGGCCTCGCCAAGAGAAGGTCGACCTTCCGCATCGTTCCAGATGTGGCCGCATGACAGCGGTGTTTGTATGAAAACTCGGAGGTGGGGGTGGGGGCACGAGGCTCACACCCTTCGTTATGGGGAAGCGGGAGGACAATCCCGCAATATCCAAAGGGCATAATTACATCGCAGAGAAATCCATCCCCCACTTTTCCCCCCGGATCCGACGGCTTCTTCGCCACCTGAAGGAAATTAAAGACGTACGCGGGGTCTTCAGAGACAGGGCCCGTAGAGCTCACAGCCAATCAGCCCGTGGAGTTTCTGAAGAACAGAAGCAGCTGTAAGCGGACACGACCGCGCCGCCGTTCTGCGTAACACAAACTCGCTCTGTATGTAATAAGACTGAGAACCACCTGGGAAATAAAATGGCACCATGTAGGCCTGTTGCGATAAACGATAATCAATTAATTGCACGATAATTGAAATGAGAACGATAATTTTTTCCGGCCGCGATAATTTTCATTTGCATGCTTGTTTGTTTTCCTTGTGTCTCTCTCTACCAAATGGGAATATCGGCTCTTTTTAGCAAACCCGCTCATTTGGCTTCCAGCTCACCAAGAAGAGCCGGCTCTTTAAAAAAAACTCGCCCCTCTCTTCCTGATGCTGATTAGCGTGACCTGATTTGAGCTTGTTAAACAAAAGACGCTGTCCAGTGGGCGGGCTTTTTCTCCAAAGTACCAACGAGTAAATTAGAGAAGGGCTTTAAGATGTTTGCCTTGTCTTACATCCACGGATACGAAGGGGAGTCTTATTCGTTCAACTTTGTGGCTGGCGTTAGCTATAGCTTCCCCAGTCATTCTAGAGGAGAATGTTTAACTTAATATGTTCTATATGTGCTTAAGTACACATTGCGTTAATATGTGTTTGCTATTCTTAGTGTCAAACCGAAACACGGGAACAGGAGAGGTTGCTGCTTCAGATTGACGAAGAAGCACAACAAACAGCGTAGTGTAAAAGTACGGCAGCACTGGTACTTTGTCAGAGTTCTAATTAAAGCGGTTCAATATTCAGATTTGTGTTGTATAGACTCATCAAAGCTTATGATAAACCGCCATGAAACGAGCCACGGAGATGCTGCAGCGAACGCTTTCAGATAATGTGAAAATACGCTGTATAAATAAAATTGAATATTTAGGTACAGTATTATACCATATTATATAGCGTATTTTAATTATACACAATTCAGTAATTTAATATAGTACAGCAGTTTCAAACGCTTTTCATATTACAGCACTGTATACTGTAATGTGAAAAGCGTTTGAAACGGTTGTACTATATTTTGCAATCAATATTAGTGACGCTGTCCGTTTTACTACCTATTATTCATGTAAGAAAAATACACGTGTCAGTTAGACTGAGATAGAAAAAAAGAAGAAAAAATCGGTTATGATGATCATGAAATTATAATGATCAATTTCACCCAGGCAGACATGTTCACTATAAGCGGTAAAGTAAAACGTGGCAATAAATTAGATGAAACGTGAGTATAAATATGTTGGATTTGCCAAATTTCCCAGAGGTTTGCGTGGAAAATATAAAACTCGATTGTATTTTGAGGACGTGGTGCACTTAGGAAATTATTATTATTGTTTTTTTTTGCTACTGAAACACAAGTATATCCTCTCTTGTGCTCATAGTTACTCAAACTTGAAGCAAGTGAGCTGTATTTCGCACTGGCAGATATGACGTCACTGCGATGATATTGTTTATCGCAATAATTCCTGGGACAATTTATCGTCCAGCAAAATTTGTTATCGTGACAGGTGTGAAAAACCGTCACACTGCACCCCCCCAATAAAAGATAACCATCTTATCACTGTTTATGCTTTTTTGTATCTGATACAAGACCTTTACTAGTTAAAACAAAATGGGAAATAGTTAGTTTCTACACATTACTTTTTCATTTCATCATCAAATTATTGTTAAACGGCCTGGAAACGCAGCCTGAGAAATTTGCACAGTATGACGACCCTAAATAGTCGGTTTGCATATCACATGTTTAATTGAGGGTCTGGTAGAACAGCATGTTCTAAGGTCCTGCCCCCCGACAAACCAATGGCCCCGCTCCGTGACTCATTGGCTCCACCCGAGCATATACCTTATTAAAGGTTAGCATGGGGGTTTGCTGGTAACAGACATGAGGGGAGGGGGACGGACAGGCAAAGATGGGCTCTCCCACTTCAGACCCCAGCCTGCTAGCTACCTGAGGCCCCTCCAGGCTCGTCCACCATAATCTCTGCTTCACCCAGCCAGGCCACACTCCTCCAGCATAATCCTTCCTTCTCTTGACCACTTCACACTCCTCTGAGTGAATCCCCCTTATCTCCAGGCTCTGGGGAAGCTGTAGGCAGTTCCTACTGACTGGCCCATGTGTGGGTTTTGCTGGTACTACCACTGGTTCCTCTGAGCCGTGCTCTCCCAACCCTACCCCCCCGCCCACCTCCTATACACTCCCAAGTACATGACAAGAATAGAGCGCTGTGTATGGGCTTCCAGGGGTCCCCAAAACAGCCGGCATTGCAGACTCGATTCAAAGTGTGACCCCTGCAGGCTTGGAGGTATTAATGCGGCACCTGCTACGTGGGGGGAATGACTCAATCAAGGGGAACCAACAGGCTTCTGCAGGAAGAAAAGGATCAAAACAGCTCGTCGCCATTATCTGTCAGAGAACAAAGCACATATACATGATCGTGAAACATCAAAGCGTGCACGTGTGAAATTCTCCAGTGCTGCGATTCTCTGGAAAATACTGCAGCACAACAATAACTTGCTAGGCTATAAAGTTTTACATTCCTCGCCTACTGCTTGAGGCGGGAGCCGTGCACACCTGTGTTCCTGCTTAAACACGGGTAATCCGCCCCTGGGTTCGATTACGGTGCCTGTCCTAACCCTATATATTGGCTACCTGCCCGGTTCTGCCCCCTGGCGTCACTCTGTCTGTGTTCTGGTACCGGTCCACGGGTGCGCATGTCCCGTGTGAAACCTCATACGGATGAACAGCAAACCATGGTTATCTGTGGCTTTACCTGTGGCTCTGCTCCTTCACCCACCCTGGGGTGGGGGGGGGGTGTCAGGGCTAATTGGGGCATCCAATCCCTCTGCCCCTTCACCCACCCCACGTCCCCAGACCCCAAGGGGCTGGGGATCGACAGCGTCACAGAAACCTATACAAGGAGGGGGGTGAATGTCACGGTGCTGCATTATTCCCAGATTATATTTAACACTCAGGCATCCCCAGCAGAACAACAGCCCAGTAAACTAGCTTCATGCCCTGGTTAACTGGGCAAGCTCTGTTGTGGTATGGATGGGGGGGGCGGTCAGGGCTAATTGGTACATCCCATCCCTCTGCCTTCACACCAGCCTTCCGCCAGACAGTGAGATGACTAGTGAGGGCCGTCAGGAGGCACACTGGGCCTGGCAGAGCTCATTAGATCATTCCGGAAGGCTCCGGTCGTCACTGCCACTTGTTCTGCCCTAATAATCAGCCAATTGGCATCCATTATGACACACCCCCCCCCCAACATCCAAATTTACAACCAGAATTTCCCAGCAAGTCCACAGGCCAACATGACGGTGGAACGTAAGACCATGTATATCCCAGTTACGACTTCCTGACACCGCATTCTCACACAAAGCAGGCCTAGACACAGTGCTGCAGAACGGTCAAGCTCAAAGGTATCATGCTTTCCTGGGAGGAGGACCTCTGGTTGGGCAGCTCCAGAGAAAATGTCCAGCGTAAGACGCCAGATCTCAGAAGCAGGAGGGTTCTTAAGATGAGAGAATCAAAAGTTGATATTGGGTCGCAATGTCATCAGCAATGGCACTCAAACCATGCATTTTCATGAGGGCCTGAGGTTTGGGGGGGGCCACTTGGGGCGGTGGGCCTCGAAGTAACTTTTTGAATGGGGCCCCAGAAACAATACACTCACCCATGTCGTCACTGAAATACCCCACTGGGGGCAAAGGTCTCCTCAACCTGTAACATTCAAATTTCCCATATGGGAAAATGCTATTGTTCCCCAGGTAGCGGCACGTGGCACGTGGCACCTCCCACCATCTCCCCGACTCCCCAGACACAGAAACCGCCCCACTCTGACATCCCAAGGTCATCACCAGCTTGAAAGCATGAAAAACTATGATACTAACCCCCCCCCCCCACACACACACACACACACACACACACACACAATCGAGTCATAAATACCCACATGACTAAGGGAAATTAGATGTTTAGTTGGTGTTATACAGCCGCTGGTCCAAGGAGGGGGAGCCTGACTGCTTATTTATCTGGGCCATCGCAGAAGACACTCCAGCTTGCCCTCTTGTCAGGTGGTGAGTGACAAATTAAACCATTTCTCATGCCAGAATCAGCATTTTATCACCAGAATCTAATCTGTCACCAGTGCTGGAGTGGGGAGGTGGTGTGTGGAACTATATTTTATTGTCTGGATGCCGCTGGGGGAAGTGCTGTTTACATCAAGTACTCAGATCACGGAGGTGTGAAGAGCTACGCAACACAGGTATGGAAAGGTTTACAGCAGGTGTGGGGGGGGGGGGGGTCTTCAAAAACCCAGGGAACAGGAATGGGGGGCTGGGGGTCAAAGTCCTGACCCAGGTTACTGCAAAATACAGACACAGGGATGAAGTGAGCTAGCTCAGACAAGCCCTGGCGCCTGACCCTCCTTCCCCTGCCCTCACAAACAGGTCCCCAGACATGGTGAAATCTGGGTATTTTTATTTGGACTGGGCAGATCTACAGGCTTAGAACGGTAACAAGCTATTTCTAGGCTTAGTACTGAACTGCTGAGCTTCTCTTCCATATATCATCCCAATTCTGTTAAGTGTTGCCTTTAACACTCAACAAAGTCACTGATTAAATGAGTTCTAATTTCCGTAAGCTTCCGAGGATCTGAGATACTGACAGCAGTTCTAACAGCACCACTGACAGCAGTACTAACAGCAGCGTTGGCAACAGCACTGCCAGCAGTACTAACAGCAGCACTGTCAGCAGTATTGATAGCAGCACTGGCAAAAACAGCAACAGTACTGGCAGCAGCACTGGCAACAGCAGTAATAGCAGCACTGACAGCAGCACTGGCAATAGCGACAACAGTACTGGCAGCAGCACTGACAGCAGCACTGATAGCAGCACTGACAGCAGCACTGGCAATAGTACGGGCAGCAGCACTGACAGCAGCACTGATAGCAGCACTGGCAATAGTACGGGCAGCAGCACTGACAGCAGCACTGGCAACAGCATTAATAGCAGCACTGACAGAACTGAGACACATCGACCCCACATGTGATCAGGTGTCCAACTGGCAGAACAGAAATGATCACAGACACTTCCTGGCCCATCCCAGACAATCTGCACAGCACTACACATGTTTAGACAGTTGGGCAAAGGTGGGGGGGTGATCTTCTAGCCAGGTAAAAAACTCAACATAGCAACAAAATCCATCCTGCCAAAATTAGGGACACCCAATTTGAGAAAAATAAATTAGCACAAACAGTGTGTGACAATCCACACCCTTAGGGTGCTGTGTGTGTGTGTGTGTGTGTGTGTGTGTGTGGGAGGGGGGTTCTGGGAGCAGCAATTGAAGACAACGGATGGTATGGTAAGGGCTGCATTCTGACAGGGAACCACGTGACCATGAAAGAAAGAGACAGAGGGAGAGTTAGAATGAATGCAGCAGAGATAATCCAGGCCCCACCATATTAAAGTTTAAACCTTAATTTTAGTTTGCTAAAGTATGAATCATTACTAGTCACATCAGCCGGTCACGATTCTCTCGGCTTAAAGGCATTTTCGGCGTCTAGACAAGGCTTCCGAATCCAGCTGCAGAACGAGAACCCAACGGTGCCACATCCGAGCCGCTTCCCTGACAGGCGGGCACTGGGCAGAGTGCCGTGCGCCAGGGGGGCTGGTGCAAGCTTTTATTCTGTGCCGGCGGCCCCTGGAAAAGGCGCCATTCTGCACTTCATGCTCCGTGACGATGAGCGATCCTTGCCTCCGGTTTCCACTGGCAACGCCCGGCAGGATGGTACAGGATGCCTATTTTTACATCAGGAGAACCAGGTACGGTACATCGTCGGTGCTGGAATCGGCCCGGAAGCTTCAGAGCACCGCAGGGACGTGGGGACGCGTGGTGACAGCATCACCGGCCCTGTCCTGGCGAGCAGGAGCTGCAGGTTCAGCTCCAAGGTGGCACCTCACATGGCTGGCCAGCCGGCACGCTGATGGTCACGGTCCTCATGTGATCTCTGAGATGCCACCGCCAAGGACACAGCTGACCGGCTGGCATGCTGAGCCATACCTGCGCAGCCGATTACTGTGATGGGTGTTATCAGGGCGGGGAAACGGGCAAAAGTCCTGACGAAGGACAAAGACCTTAACGAACGCAAACGAGCAAACTGCCCTTCAGGGCACTCGGAATCGATTTTTAAAGCCGAACGCGGCTTAAAAAAATGTACAAATCTAAAAGCGACACCCCCGTCGCCCCTGCCCCCCCATAAACAAAGACGGTCCTGTGTGCTCAACGATTCTTCATGAGGCCATTTTAGGCCAGGCCAGTGAGGAGTCATGAACACTGTCATAAACACAGGGTGGGGGCTGGGGGGGTTTAAGCCTCACTGTTTACTTTTTGTAACCATATTTAAGAGCTGTAACGGTCTTGGCAAGTCACTGGCGACGGGGGGGGGGGGGCATGCAGAACTAAATCCTTTTCTCACAACTCTGACGACGAGGCAGAGCTGCACCCCTGACCCCCCCAGCACCAGCCTCCCTCCCAGTCTCATTCCAAAAAGCTACTGACTTTGGCCCGGAGCACTTGCCCACTACCCCGTAATTAATTCCTCGCTTTCAGGCGTGGGGTGCCTTCAGCCACCAAACGGTTAATCGGTGGGGGGGGGGTAGCACAATCCCTGGCTCGGTGTTTTCATTTGAATTACAAAAACACGCGACGGCAGGCGTCTCTCTCGCAGCTGCCAGGTCGTGGGCATTCTGTGGGCCGTTCTCCGGAGTTCCGGATGTGTGCCCTGTCCGCCCCCCGAGGAGAACGCCTCTTCCTGTCACCAGATGCCAGTTGGCAAGGGCAATAGCTCAGGGGTATGATGAGGACACGCCACCCCAGACTCCACCCCTCTGCCTTCTAGGGGCGAACACTGACCAGGGGTGGAGTTATAGTGCTCACTAAGACCCCCCCCCCCCATCGTCTGTACTACCCCCAGCCAGAGTGTCACTTTGAAAGGTGCACAGTGCCCAATGGCATAATGGGATGAACGGCCCCACCCCATCTTTATCCAATACACCAGTATACACCAGTATATACATGTATGCTGTTAGCTGTTGGCCCCCCATCTGAGCACTGTCATGACCCAAGCCCCCCCTCCTGCTCACACAGACCCACACAGACCCAAGTTTCTGAAACCTATGCCCCCTGTGGTGCCCATTTGGGGGAGGGGGGACTCGGGTTGCTCCACGTGGTGGATGACAGATCATTTTTCATACCTTTTATCATTTTCAGCGCCTAAACACGGCTGCTCTGCTGACAAATTGCATGTCTGGGAAACGCTGGGTGGGTCTGCATGCATTCAAGCTCATTTCGGACATTTCCACAGCGGCCGGCGGCCGTATCGTGGTCTGGCATTGGTGAGAGGCACCGTCCAGGCGCCAGGGGATAAATCAGAAACACGGCAGACAGAACATGGACCCCACTGCCCTCCAGACTGGTCCGGCCCGGCAGCCAGGGACAAGACAGCGCCAGCCCACCCGGTCTATGGCCCCTGATAATTACAGGGTGGCGGGGGCCCACATACACGGTAATCAATTGAAGCCATGATTCATGGTGGTAATACACCACTGGGGCTCTGAACGCAGAGAGACGCAGAGAGATTTCCCTTTATTCGTTTCATCCTATCAATCTGGTTACCCTAGCAGACAACCCAGAACATCACTGGCATTTCCATCCACCCTCCCTTCTCGGCTGAATGTCACAGGAGCTAGATGCAACCGTCAAATCACAGGTCAAGATGAGGAGCAGGAAACCCAATGAGCTGGCAAACAAAGCCCTGCCACCCCCCCCACGCATCCTGTTCTTTTTTAAAAATGGTAATGACACCGAAATGCCACTGGTAAAACCGCAGAATATGGAAAATATGAAGAAAAACAACGACAGGCCTACTGTTAGTGGTAACACGCAAGAATCCAGACCAAAATAATGCACTGCACTTATCATACACAGCGGCTATCGCTAACCACCATCCTCCCCCCCTAGAAAGATGATGGATCCTTCCAAATGAACAACAGACAGGAAAGAAAGGATTTTCTAACTTCACTAAGTGAGCCACATGGGGGAGGGGGGTTCCCGCCACACAGTGACATCGGGCCCCCTGCTCTCTGGCACCCGTGGCTGAGGAACGTGAGAGAGGAGGTAAAAAGGAGGCGGAGCCTGTTTGTTTAGCGCTGCCGGGAGCCATTCCTCCACGTCGGGACGTATCCTAGCAACTTCAACAAAGGCAGTGGGTAATCATTTCCAGTAACTTTTAAATTGTAGACCAACGGACTTTGTGGGCCCCCCTCCGCACCCCACACCCGCACTCGAGGGGGAAGAGAGGCTCCCAGGGACGCAGGCACGTACCCGCACAGCCCAAATTTGCTGACATCATTCCCAGGCCGGGAGAGAAAATCACAGCTTTACATTGCAGGCTGTCATTAGCTCTCGGTGGCGGTCAGCAGAGGCAAAACAACGTCCCCAACTAAACACGGCATACCTCTGCCCGCCCCCGGGCCAGAACGAGGCAGCGCTGATCCGCGCGGCTTCTGCAGGAAGCGGGTAAACACTCTGAAGTTAGAGGCTATTTCAGGGCTGCTCTGCGGAGAGCGCCTCAGCCTTCCAGCGGTGCTCTCTAATTAGGCGGAGATATGCACAAACGGACGTGCGGGAACAAAGGGCTGATGGTCCGAGGGGCCGAGAGGAAAGCCAGCGAGAGGGGAAACCTGCGCTTACTCTGCATGACATTCCAAATTGCCTGCCCGCGTATCGCCCACTTAAATTTCGGCCGAGGCTAAATCATGCTCCGGGGCCTATTGATCTGGTTCCCCCCACTGTGCTGAGGGACAACACTATAAGACAGCTACCCCTTATCTGTATGCCTTTTGCTCTCACTAAATGCAAAAGGCACAGTTAATTCAAGTGCTCTCAGTATTATATCAGACACACAAAAGAACATTTTAATATAAACCATGCTGATACAGGAGAAGCAACCGATTTAAAACAAACATCAAATCCCATTGGCTGAGGTGAAGTGATTGAAGCAGCCAGTAGCTTATTAGGGGACTGAGGCGGGACTAAGCCATCAGCCACACCCACTCTGTGTCCCATCCAGTCTGGGGACCCTAATTAGCTCACACATGCAGAAATAAGGGGAATAAGGCAGAGGAATGAGAGTCCGTGAGGGAGTGGAGTGGAGGAGAGCCGTGTAGGAGGCTGGGGGTAGGTTGGGGCTCAGGGCATATCCCCATTCCGGCTGGCCCAGTGCCCCAGGCCCCCCCAGCCTGGACCTCCCACCACCGCAGAAACTGCTGGAGGCACAGAGGTGACATCCGCCAGGAGGACCAATTAAGCGGGAGGGTGACAGCGAGCGAGGAAGGGTGAGAGAGTGAGAGATAACAGGATGGTAGGATAACAGGAGATGATGTGTGGGTCCTGAGCAGGAGTGAGAGTGAAGAAGCAGACGTTTTCAGACAAAATAAATAACATGCACATCATTGCCCTGAAAGACTCACAAACGGTCACCCGTTCTGGTTTTGAAAAGGTTGCGCTTGAATATTAATGACCACTTTATCCCGGAATGGGGTGTTTGAGGCTCACAGAGATGAGGAGTCGGTCAGAACCGCGGGCCAGAGCCACAGCAAATATGGGGGGGAGCAGGGGGCTTGGCTGCAGAGCGACATGGGGCTCAGAGGCTTTGGGCCAGGGGGTGTTCGGTTTGGCAGGAAAAACAGGGGAGTCAGCAGCCTGGCGTCCCAGGCCCCTGTGGGAGCACCCCCCCCCCCCTCCGCCCCGAACTGAGCCTACGAGCCTGGCAGACCCTGACCAGGGCCACCGGGGGGGAAAACAGATACAGGGGCAGCTCCAAAACATAACAAATGAGGCCCTCTTGGGATCAGACCCAGTCCAACAGCATACAAGTAATCTAAGGCCATAAATTACCAGCTGCCTGAGATGGACTCCATGCCCCCGAGACTCTGAGGGGGATAAACGGTTGGAAGATGGATGGGTGGATGGATGGATAAATTGCCTTTAACTTCTCCAACTTTAGCTGCTTAATGAAATGTGCATCTCCTGTCTTCTGTGCCTTTCTGTACTTTACAGGGACACACACAGAATCTGAAAATAACACAAGGGTCGTTTAATGCGAATACGCCAATTAAGGGTGTGATGACACAGCAGCCATCTTGGGTGCGCGTGATCAGCAAGAGAAGAACGCTGTGAGACACGGAATCTCACAGTTTCAGAGGATTCAAGGGTAAAAAAATGCCTTGAAAGGGGAGAAAATAACAACAGGACCACGGCAGCTCTAGGTAACGGCACACGCTTCCAGCGCTCACCAGCAGGAGGTGATGTGCAGCACATGACAGACACTTGCATAGACTGTGCCTTTCACCTTCACTTTGCCTTTTAGAAGATGCCTCACTTCAGTACTAAATTCGTGAGGGTTTTAGTAAAACTCCCCATTCGAACCGGAAAGGTTTAAAGGCAAGATCAGCTTATTCTTTCCGGAAAGGTCTATAAGTCCCTGTGAGCTTCAGAGAATAGCTTCTGAACACGGAGAAGTGTTTTCCTACTGGTCCAGCTCTGAGCCTCCACCCTGCAGATGACGTTTGCTTCAGGCAGACTCAGCGTTTTTGGCCTGCCTTCCATCTGTATCTTCACACTTTTGGGCAGATGAGAATTTTTGATGCCTGTCTTGCAATTCCAACAGGTAGCTATAACAAAAACGAATCCAGGTGATTTTTGACTAACCCTAACTCCCTAAACACCAGCTTTGACACCTTCCTGCCCAAAAAAACTGTGACGAAAAGTTTTTTTAAATGATCACGAACACTGGGCTGGGTGTTTAGTGGCTTGGTCTCTGATTAAAGCCTCTTCTTCCATCTTGACTGATTTATTTGCCATCGTCCAGAGTTCGCAATGCGAACAAGCTTCTGAACAAAAGGCCAGCGGCTGACTGCTCTGAACTCCAGTGCCGTGTCTGTACTAACCCTTGCCTATCTCCATAAATGCCAATTAATTATTCCACTCTGCAGACTCCTGCTAATTAATGTACTAGAATATCATTCATTATTGAGAGCAGCAGATATACATTTTCGAATTTTCAAAGCTAAGTGCTTAATTGAAAGTTTACCTACTGTGTATTCATGCAACAACACCGACATCTGAATGAGGGACTTGCTTTAACTCACGCAGGTGTCGTTCCATTTGGTTGATAGGGTCTGGGAAACGTGCAGAGCTGGCAGCCAGATCTTTGGCTGTCGTTGTGAACACACTCTTCCACAATTCATTGCCTGCCATTTATTTTCCACGGCTGTTCAGGCCTCCATGTAATTCTAGCTTTTTCATGTTTGTCTCCGTGTCTCTTTTATCGCCACGTCTAAGTAGCGGCAGCTCTGAAATTTACACATCCCATTCCCAGCACAGCAGTGGTCACTCCCCTGAATTCAGCTCTGCGGAAATGGTACGCTGCATTCTGGTGATTGGATGAGCAGTGGGTCTAACCCCACTGCCATTGGTTAAACCAGGCAGTGACTCACAGCGCACAGTAAAATCTCACCCCCTTTCTGTACTGTGCATTTTGGACAGCAGAAAAAGCATCATATATGTAATATGGGGGTTTGTAGAGAGCTGACCTTGACCAAAGACCATGTATCTGAAACATTCTAGATAAAACCGTTACTCATGTTCATAAGATACACTTTCGAAAACATCTCCACTCTGGCTGGTCTAAATCAAAAAATGCTCAGAGAATATCTGGAAAAATCAACTTTCCTTTTCAGATCAATAACTGCTTAAGGGTCGGTTGGTTAATTACACGGCTCCTTAGGAACATGCCAGTTTCGCTTTTGTTAGGGATGCCAGAGACAAAGACTCTCGTTCTTAAATCCCCACCCTCATATTCCTACTAAAATAACACACATCCAAACACCCTTCAGCTCCGCCCTAACTGTCACTGCAGAGCACATCTTGTTCCTGTTTTTTGTGCTTAAATTCCCATTTTATATTTTTTAAAAATTGTACTACTTCTGTGTCATGTTTCTCGACTACTTTGAAAAAAACAGACAAGTAATGTGCAGCGATCGAACTTAATTGCTAAAGAATGTCAGTAAAGTTAATTGCTGCCTTAATTTATTCCAGACGTCCGATTTATTTCAGCCGACAGCTGACAGGAAAACACTGGGATCTGTCAGCATCCATCCGGGAGGTGTCAGTGTCTGTGCCCTATGACCCCTTATCCCATCAATCCACACACTTACCTTAAAGCACACTAGTGCTATTTCAGGCAAGTGGTGTGAGGGGTCAGAGAGAAGGTCACAGAGTATGTGCCATTTACCATCAGGAGATGACTGCAATCGGCACCAGAGGGCTGGGCACACAGTGAGGCAAGGGGTTACGGGTTCTTAGCGGAGGCACCCCAAAAATAAACAGTAAAATAACAAAACTGTGTTGGGCAACAAGATCTTCCATGATGACTTCCATCCCTCTTCATCCAAGTGCAGCAATGTCAGAAATGACAGGAAATGACAGCAGAGCAAAGAGACGCCAAAAATGCTGAACGTTTTCTGCACAGTTTGCCACGACGCAGCTTCTGAGAGGAGCTCAGGAAGAAATGCATCCACATAACAGACATTTATACTTCAGGAAGCAGCCGATGCAGCCTGCCATTAAGCACTGGAAATGTCACCTGGCCGCCTGCGTTTTTTAAAGTGCTTTCAGCCGCTGCGCAGCCCAGAAACAAAACTTCATCACCTCACAGGCAACCCCGTGAGCCGTCGTGTGTCCACCAGTGGTTTGGAGACACGCACACTAAACACCGTACGCGAAAAACCCCACGTTAATCTCCCAGAAGAGTCGATGACAGAGGAGCTTGCAGCTAAGGAGGCATCGTTACACTCGTACTCGGCATGCCATTTAACGGTTTACATTTCAGAGTTCAGCTGGGCCACGCTACACACCATTAAATCCATCTGCCTCCATGATGAGAAAAGGGTACGTTTACACCGGATTGGTTTAATCCTAATTGCTTTCAGCATTGTAACAATTCCTTGAAGAATTACACTGCGCTTCCTTTTGGCATTCTAACCCTGAACATGGGGTGAAAAAAAATAGTTACTGGCAGTGAACAAGCCTGACCACAAGCTATCATTACCTTAGCTATTTTCTTTAGCACAGGAAGCTAGCATAAAGTACACACTGGGTTATTTGCGGATTTAGCATGAAACGCAGGATCCAGCAGCCAAACCCAGTTTCTATCCCAAAAATAATCTAAAACACAAGGAGGTCCCTCTAACTTTCACCTTAAATACCCATAAGAAATGGTTCTGGAACCACCTCGTTTGTGTGTGGTAAGGGGCCCAGTTCTGTCATCTAGGACTGGTGGCCTTCAGGTCACTAATCAGGGTGTTCCTCACATCCTGGTATCTGCTACCCACTTCTACTCCTGCCACCTCGCTGTGGATGAATTTGGAAACACCCCAGCTCTCCTCTCCTGGGCCTCACAGAAGAGCCTGCCATGGATTTATCAGACGTCTACCAGACACTCGTAAAAGTTCACACATGTATGTATAAAGGAAAAAAAATAGTGAATAGGTTTTATTGTTACAAGTTAGTGAGAAAGCCACCAACACAAAGACCAGAATGTCAGATCCAAGAGGGGAGTAATGACCCATGTCATTGTGCAGTGATGCTTCCATGCACCCAAGTCTTACCCAATGCATCAATGACACACTTGCAAATAGTCAATATCAGTGGGAGGGGATCAGTTTACTGCCGCACTGACTTCTGGGAATTCACCATTTCCCTCTGACACCAAACGCCCACTCCAGCTTAGCCGAGTGCCACATAATTCAGATAGGACACTGGAATGTCCTTTAACCACTAAGCCAGACTAGAGCTATGCTCTCTGCAGCAGCCAAAAGGCTGAGGGTGGCTCCAGTTCTACATCTCTCATGGAGAACGCGACAGGATGCCGAGTCACCGGAGTTCCTCGCGCCCTGCTCTGAAGCGCCTGCCTATCGGCAGCCTTTCCCTGTCCCAATGCTATTCACTGGGGGAGGTGGGAAATACAGAAAAGAACCGGCTTAAACAGCGATGTTATGCTTCATTAAAAGTTAAGCATAAAAACAACCCCTTGAAAACACCCTGTAGCCGCCATTAGATCAGTAACGTTCTTAATAGCAGGCAGACTCGGCCATCACTGCTAGTGACTAATTAATGCTCAGACCTCGACCTTCAGAAAGAAGGACGGTTTATGGTTCTTAAAAACACAGTATAAAGCAGGCACTCGTGGAGAGCATCGCCTCATTGTTGCCCGTCCCCCCTCTGGGTTCAACGGCATGTGCGGTCACGCTTAATGAGGTGAAGCTCCTTGTCAACCGGGCGGACTTCAGCAAAGGTTTGTTTTGGCAGCAGAAAATGGAGATAACGTAAGCGGAGTCTCGAATCCGAGCCACACACCAGTTTGCTTTTGCCTCGAAAGGCAAACTGGAACACAAAATGTTCCCCGTAGAAACTGAGATAGATGCATCTTGACTATTCGTGAGTAAGGAGCTGGGGAAAGCAAAAAGGCCCATTACCAGTCACGCTGACTCACGGCGCGCTCCAAGCTGGCTCCCAGACGTGCATTGTATGCACCGGCAAAGCAGCCAAAAGAGCTACAGCAGGGATTTTGTGTTACAAGACAGTGAAACAGAGCAAACATTCTCTGAGAAGCACTCTTGCCTTTCACTGCGGCTGGGGGGGGCTTGCATTGCTCACCCGTAAATAAGGTCTCCCACATCAACCTTATTCCAGAACATCTCCAGCGCTCCTCCTCCTCACTGTGGGTTCATAAGCAGAAAGTGCAAACACCTACCCAGAGACGGGCCATGGGGAGGAGCAGCGTTGGCCTTCAGCTCTGTGGTTTTGGTCGCAGCAGCACTGAACAGCAGGGAGCTTACTGCTCATGGCTTTGGGGACCCTGGGCAGAAATGGCCCTGGCCTCGGGAAAGAGTGCGCATCCCCTACTAAAATGTCACAATCTGGGGCAGAAATTCAGGTGGCAGCAGAGTTCATGTGAATATCTATCCCAAAACCTAAAGGGCATTTTCTCCGCCCCTGGGTACGTTTGTTTAGCAGTGTTTAGGAGGTCTAAGCTCAGTGAGGGCTCCAAAACACCATTGGGAAGGTCCCATATGGAGCAGGCCATCGCAGGCTATGCAGACCGCCGCTTGCTCAACCACGTCCATGCCACAGCAGGCAACCGGGGCTGAGGTACAACTTCCATTTCATTCTCGGAGCTCCGGGCACGCTTGGCTGTCAGGAGAAACTCGCCGGCGCGTGTTTTCCGAACCAACGGCTCCCGGCCCTAATTGTGCCGTTTTTACTATGGGGCCCCCCTTTGATTTATAGGTACGACCTGTTCAGGGCTAACAAGGGCCATAAATTTAACACATCCTCTGGTTTCTGGCCTTCCATGGCTATACAGCACATGCCAGTTGGCGATTCAGAGATGGCGGCTCAGCAGGAGAGGTGTGGGACAGAGCGGCTTCTTAAAAGTGCAATAAGTTTTGAAGAATTGCGTGGATTATTGAAGGTTGTCTCCCTCCCATTTTGGCACGTTGTCTGCACAGCAGGGAAGGAGTGAGGCAGCACACAGGCAGAGCATGTAGCTAACCCAAGCACCACTGGGAAGGTCTTTGGTCAAGATGACAACAGGGGTCTCTGCCAATGCTGAATCATGCTGTAGAGCCGTTATTATGATGCCTGCAGTGCTCTTTCTCCTTGTATAACCATACCCCAATGTCGGACACATTATGTTCTACAGACCACGATCAGCCTCCTGTCTGTCCACAGTGCTGTGGGCTGAAAAAGTCTCAGCTTCTATTGTCTGGCAGCAGAAACTGGGTGAGGCCAACACAGAATTGTCATTATGGCTGTGTTCCTAGGAAAATGCTTTGTTCCAAACTGACCACCAACCTGACACGGTCATGTCGTGTACCAGAGCTGTTCTACCTCCCTCGAGGGTGCACAGGCACCTTCACTCTAATCATCAGCCAGCAACATGCAGCTTACGAGTCCATATTCTTAACAATCACACCACCTTCTGTCCCCAAGCAAGATCTGTTTTGGTCGACAACCAAACTCCCGTGTCGTTATGGATATCCATCTGGCCATGTCGGTCACCTCGGGTTTATAAATAAACCTGGCATTTATTAACAACCCAAATTAGAGGAATGGCTCACTTTCAGACACTGTTCAGGGCAGTGGCCTCACCGAACATTAGCCAGCACCAGAGACCCACAATTCCCCCTACTGCACAGTCCCGGCAAGCAAACTCAAGTCTCACTCTTAACACAGCTATTACTTTCACACCATAAACTCAACTTATTCCTAAAGCAGCCCTTGGAGTATCTGGTTTCCTCTGTCAACGATGGGAATCCAGAAACCCGCTAATGGTTAATCGAGCGTGCCATATCACGTTTAAGCCTTATCCCATGGTGAGCTTTTAGGGCTGTTTAGAGCTGCAGTATGTCTTCATGTGATAGTCAGGAGCATTCTCACACTGTACAATAATGATTTGTTGCTTCATGGTGCAAGAACCTCAAATTACACTTTGCTGAGCGCAGGTGGTGAACAACCACAATGGAAGTGTGGGTGTGACTCTGTGGTATTTGGCAGAACACAGGCTACCTTGGCCTTCACATTTCGCCATTCTGTTGGATGCGTAGTTAGAATGAAGGGTGGCTTCCCTCATGCTTACTTGTTTCATAAATGCCAGGAGGATGAAAAAAACTCCTAGTCTATTGGAGGGCAATTTGGTAACGTCAAGATAATTTATTAATTTACTCAGTTAATTTAGCACCAATTCATTGTTCTTCCTAATGATATTGCTATTTAAATCTGCTTAAAATTTCTTCCCTAATAATTTGCTTAAAAATTTTCTCCCATTTGAACAGAAAACTACTTCAGCCATAGTCATAATTTACAGGGTACATGAGGATTGCCTTTGTCATAATGATTCTCAGCATTTTGTATTCAGCTCCCAATTGTCGTACATCCCAAAATGTTCATGCTCCTATCGATCACAGAAGATGAACACTATGGCTGTCCTGTCTCTGCTACCCGGACAGGGCACTGTCATTTAATTTACATCATGCAAGAAATAATTCAACATTTCACAGCAGAATGTAACGCGACAAAAGCTCCTGTCAAATGGTCTCCCGGCAATCTGATGGCAGAGGGTCCAGCAGCCAGTGCAGGAAGTAAAAGTCAGAAGTCCGAGTCACAGAAAAAATGATATGACAACAAATAAAGAAAAACCCCGCGTGGTAATTCAGTCCAGACTCAATCCTCCAAGAAAGAATTGATGATTGTAAATCATAGCTTAAATCTTCAGAGGAGCAAACTCTAGATTTGGCATCTAGTAGGCAGACAGCTTGTGTCTGAGTTTCTTTCATACTATATAATGTCAGATAAAGGCTACTGAGTCATAAACAGCAAAAAGTCAACAAAAATGACCAATGGCTAATTCCAAAATTATGTTTGGAGGGTTTAATGCACAGGCAAATGATAATATGCTTTATCCAAAAACAACATACCTGTTTCTTCATCAATGGAGAACCTTCCCAGGCCACTCCCATCTCGAATGGAATACTGGATCTCTCCATCTCGTCCGTCGTCATCGTCTCTGGCTATAACCTGGAGGACGCTGGTTCCTATCCGCGAGTTCTCTTTTACAGAGCCGGTCAGGGCAAAATCAGAGAAGTATGGGGTGTACAAATTCTCATTGACATCCACCACCTCCACCTCAACAAAGGAGACGGACAGGAGGGAGACGGGCCGGCCCTTATCCTTAGCACGCACAGTCAGGTTGTAGAACTGCTGTGCTTCATAATCTAGCTCTTTGTTCAGTCGGATCACACCGCTGGTTTTGTCAACCTCGAACTTTCCATTATAGTCATTAGCAAGAGAGTACCTGACCTGGCCACCAACCCCCAAATCTGGATCCTGAGTTTCCAGCCAAGCCACAATGGTGCCCACAGGAAGATCTTCCAGGACTCGTGCATTGTAATAACTGGGGATAAATGCTGGAGGGCAATCATTGACATCCTCCAAGGATATCCTCAAAGTAACCACAGAGAACCTCTGGCTTCCCTTCTCGGCCTTGTCACGAGCTTCGACTTTAAGGTTAAATGTTGATATAAACTCCCTGTCAAGCTGTCCAGCAACATAAACAATCCCATTTGTGCTGTTAATCCCAAACTGGGTTGTGCTTGTCAACATAGTGTAAGAAATCTCCCCATTGATCCCCCAATCCTTATCCGTGGCTTCAACTTGAATCACTTCTGTCCCAATAGCAGTGTTCTCGGGCACAACAGCTCGGTAGCTGTCCTGGATAAACTGCGGGGTGTTATCATTTGCATCCTCCACAAACACCGTCAGCAGACGCCAGTTGGATTTCTGTGGTAGGCCCAGGTCATAAATGGTAATGTTGAGAAGATACCTATCGGTCTTTTCACGGTCCATTGGTAGGAAAACTGTTATCAGCCCACTTTCCATGCCTATTTTGAAACAGCTGTCTTTGTTACCGTCAGAAATAGCATATAAAATCTGGCCATTGAAGCCAGTGTCACCATCATCTGCTTTTACCCTGAAAACACTCGCTCCGACCTTAAGATCTTCACGCACTAATATGTCGGTGGGAAATGATTTATCAAACTGGGGAGTCTGTCTGTTAACTGAATAGAGATCTATGAAGCCTTCCTCAATTTTGGGTTTGCTGTTCGCTTTCGCCTTTTTGAGCAGCTTCTCTGCTAATTTTTGCGCTACCCTGGTTTCTTTGCAATTGAAGCTCTTGGGGGGAATTTTTCCATGAACCACAGAGATATTTACAAACATGGCATCAGAGAAATTCTCTCCGTCCGTGGCAGTTATCTTTAAACTGAAGACCCCATTTTTGGGATTGGCAGTGGTGAGAGACCTCCGTAGCGTGAGAACCCCCGAGTCTGGGTTCAGATCGAAGAAGCCACGTTCATTCCCAGAGAGAATCTTATATTTCACCAGCTCAAGCTCATCTATGTCGATGGCAGACATGGTGGTGATCACCTCTCCGATGGGGAAATCGCGGGAGATCACTCCCTGACAGGCAATTTTCTCGAACAGAGGTTGGTTGTCGTTCACATTCTCCAAGTGAACTGTGACATTGACTTCATTCTCACGCCTGTAAGGAGACCCCCAGTCAGAGGCCCTGACAATGAACATGTAGCTCTCTGGCGTGGACTCAAAGTCAAGCTCTCCTGTAGTGCTGATGACACCAGAAAACTGGTTAATCTTAAACGGGAGAGACTGGAGGCTTGCTATGCTATAGGTTATGTACCCGTTCTCGCCTTTGTCGTCATCAATGGCAGATACCACCAAGATGTTTGTCCCGATCGGAACACTCTCATTGACAAACACCTCGTAAGATGGCTGAGTAAACATGGGGGTATTGTTATTTGCATCTTCAATTGTGACTCGTACATTTGCTTTGAGCTTACTGTCTACCTCAATCACTTCCAATTCAAACACCTCCTGATCTACCGTGGTAAACTGACGAGCTGTAGTGATTACACCAGTCAGGGTGTTCATGTTAAAATACACAGCGTCTGGGGTGGGACTTAGAATGTACTCGGCATCATCAGGTTCTGGGGAGATTTTCATAGCCTCCACAATGGTACCTGGAGGTGAAATCTCACTAAGCAAGACTTCATACGTTTCTTTTTCAAATGTGACCTCTACAGGTTGTGGTCTTTTCACTGACAAGTGTACTATTTTAACAGCTGAAAACCTTTGAGGGGAACCCCTGTCTTTAGCCTGAAGAGTCAGGTTGCAGCCATAAGGGAAATTGTCCCAGTCTATGGGGTCTGATGCTTTTATCTTATACTCATTGCCTGCTGCCGACCGATACAGGTTAAACTGCTCCAAAGGGTCTCCAGCCACAATAGACACTGATTCTATCTCTCCGTTCTCTCCCTCATCCAGGTCTTCGACCGTGACCACAGCATAGACAGGGTCTTTATCCAGAGAGGATGGAACGTGGGTGACCACGCTCAACAAGGGAGCATGCTCGTTGATTCGCTCCACGTGAATGAAGAGCTTGGCTGTGCTGCTCACGCCGTTGTTGCCGTACAGCTTCATTCCCCGGTCGACAGCTAGGATCTCCAGGTCATACCTGCTCTGCTCGTCGGTGTTCAGCTTCCCACTGAGTGAGATCACCCCACTTGTGGGGTGGACGGCAAAGAGCTCCACCTTCTCTTTGAAGAAGTAATAAAATTCCCCATTGGAGCCAATGTCCGCATCGGTGGCCGTGACCTGTGCAATGCTAGTCCTCAGCGGTGTACTCTCAGGGATAGTCACAGAGTACGTGGTGGGAGAGAACAGTGGCCGAAGGTCGTTCATGTCCAGTACCTGTATGTTCACTTTGGTCCATGTCTCTAAGCTGTCCCCCTTCACAGACGCCTTCACAGTCAACAAGTAATTATCCTGTATTTCCCGGTTCAATATGGCGGAGTTCCCGCCTTTAGTCCTAATACGCAAGAAGCAGAAATCTCCGAGAACATACTCCTCCGCCTTAAAAAAGCCCTCCTCATCCCCGGAGGTAATCCTGTACTTAATATCCCAGGAGCGGTGCAGGAGCATAATCCCCATTTTAACTTTACTGCTGGCATAAGTCCGTGCCGCAGAGTTCTCGTATACAGTGGCATTGTAGAGGGAATGTGTGAAGAGGAACCGGGGAAGGCCTCCTGGCTCCTGGAACACTTGGCAGCAGCAGGAGAGAAGCTGGGAGAGCAAGAGGGCCAGGCAAAGGTGGAAGGTCTGCATTCCTGCCCAAGGGCCCATCTTTACAGCCATGCCATCATTCTTCCATCCTGAAACAAAAGAGAGCAAGAGCGACGTGTCATTAGGGGGGTTCCTCACCGCAGAAACGCACCACAGGCCAGAACTCGGCCTTTCAGCTCTGGCAACGACAGGCCACTAATTATTCATCCAATCAATAAGACGGATCACGATGCAGAATTGTCAAGTAACCAGGCAACCGAGTCTGTCAGGACCAGGCACCTTGCAAACATGGCTACAACCCCTCGATGGTGGGGGGGTGGGGGAATCATGAAGGATCGCAGCAGCTACGAATGGCGAAAATGTCAAGACACCCATCTAAATAAAACACGACGAGTTTCAGAAATGTCAAGCCAGCCCGCGGCACAAAGACAAATCTAAGACATGCGATTGATTTACGTGCAGAAGTATGTAACATCATGTTCAATGGTAGAATTCTAACAATTGATTTTTTTATCTACAATGACGGGAACAAACTCAAAAATAAATAGCCACAACTATGCGCAGTTCTGGGAGAGGAGAGAGCCCGAGATGCGGTAAATGCTGCGTGGAGGACACGCCGCGAGGCCACGGCTCTCACAATATGATGACTCCTCGTTTCCACTGGTGGTATTTATGGAGGAGCTGGCAGAGTCGGCCGTGTTTGAGCTCACCTCTAATGACACCCTCGACAAAGGGCACTTTCCACCCTCCCTTCAATGGCTGCCCTCATGTATCCAAATATAACAGTCCTTTCAGACACAGCGCTACATCCAAACCCTACAATAAAACCCTCCCAGTTTTTAAAAGTTCATTTCAATTACACATATAAAACAACAAGAGTCCTTCATCATGCTTTAAGCAGTGTACTTAAAAACAAATATAAATTTGTCACAAGTTTCCTCTTTCCACAAACACGGCAGCGTGCTCAGTATAACACTGTCAACTGTTTTTCAAACAGTTCTCAGTCTGCATATAAGCATACTGCACCAAAGCCTCTTATCGGTTTAGCAAAATTGAAATTAATGCAATACTGATGTCTGCAAAAGACAGCAGCTGAAAACTAGTTCAAAAGTCAGATGGGTGCAAAACAGGCCAATCGGCATTCTTCTCTTAGCGAAACACATACGTGACTGTTCAGCACTGAACTGCGAACAATTTTTATGAGAAATTTGAAGATGTTTCTGCTCTAATTTTTTTGGTCACATTGTACTGGTAAAAGAGAATCTGGGTGAGCACTGGCCATATTTAAGATTCACTCCCCAGTCACAGAGTGGTGTCTCTGTCCACGTTAGTCTTTGGTTTTGGTCTTGTGTCACTTCTTGTCTCCACAAAGCAGAGAGAAATGTGTTGGTCTGGCCAACATCTAACAAAAAGAATATCAGAATATCCAAAAGCACGATGCAGTAAGCGGCATTCCTCCTATCTGCCCACGCAGTAACAAGTGGAGTAATGAGCGACTTCAATAAGCAGTGGAGTCCGACACCTCCGTGCCAGCAGCCAAAGAAGTTCATCACCAACTGTCCCACAGTGTCTTGCTTTCATGCCCCTCACAGTCACAAAAGCTTGGCGAACGTCCGCAGGGGAAAAACTGCCTTAAATCAAACTGGAAGTTCAAAAGATCCTTCACAGTAATCTATGCTAAATAAGATTGTTCTCCATAATACATGAGCTGCAGACTTTGGACTGTAGACACTGATGCTCGGTCAAGTCTTCTGGAGAGGTCTTTCCCAGTTACAGCAGGACATTGACCACTTCACACATGCTACAACGGTTCAAACCCTCTATAACCACTCTGGCCCCCGACTCCTCCTTCTCCAAACACTGCTGAAGCCCCCAAAAACGCCAGTGAGACCTCCAAGTTACTCCTGTAGGCAAAAAAATCCAACTGGCAGAGAAACCTTGACTAATCCTCCGCGATGAACCTGGTGGCCACTGAGGGGAGCAGTTACATTCCTGTGGCACGCATGTGGGTCAGACCCAGCCATGTGAGCACCTGTGATTCCGTAGACCTCCCCAGGCAAAACAAGCCTGATGTGCCAAGTTCCACATTACTGTCGAAGCTTATTTTTTATAAAATAAAATACTCATAATAATAATTTAATAAACACAGGCAAAGGCTCCAGGCTCCATCAGTCCTGACCTTAGTAAAGATCAATCAGAGTTCAGCGCTGAAGAATGGGAAGATTGGGGATTGGTGCTAGACAGTAAAGGCTGTTTTGTCTGTCAATGAAGGTCAAGTTTAAGCGTCAGGGATTTCGAAGACCGGAATGTAACGAAAGGTGCTTCCTGTGATAAAGACACGTCGAGCCAAGTCAGTAGCGACAACAAGAGCAGTGCGGGAAAAAAGGCAAAAAAGGAGCAGGGGATGGTCTGCTAGCTGCGGTCAAAAGCTAAAGTTGGCAAGCGATGGAGGCGCACGGCTGTCGCCCCGCCAGGCCTGCCTGACCTGCATCGGGCAAGTCGGACAAGAGGCCTGGAAGGATTTCAGATCCCGAAAGTGGAGCAGCACCTCCAAGCTGCCGGCCCGGACCCAGCGATGGGCCGCCTCCCCACACGCCGTGGGCGCTCTGTGTGGGCTCTCGCCTACTGAATCACATGCCAGCGAGAGAGAGCCCCTCCCCCTAAAGTGCCTCACATGTGGCTCACAGCGGCTTTAGCATCCGGGAGCCGAAACCAGCCCCCCAGCCCGGAGAAGGAGAACCATGGAGGGATTTAAAACCAAGTTCCATCTGGGATTTCAGACACTTGCTAATAAGAAATAAAGGCGTCTTATACCCAGTCTGAGCAAGGCTCAAAGGCGTAATAGAGACCGCAGTTTACGCTACGCTGCATTTCTGCATTCCCCGCCCCACACTCCCTGGCAGGTCCCCAGAAAACCAGAAAAGTTTTCTGCTGCACTTGAACCAGATAAACGGCAAACTTCCGAACGCATTAAGTGACTCACGCTGGAAGACGGCACCGAGGATAAGTTCTCCATGCAAACCATGAAATAAGACCAGATGAAACAGGAGCTGTGCTGGCGAAGCCCAGCTTTGATTAGTGCACTGAGCGTGGCGCCTTTCAAAGCGCGAACACACTCCCCACGCCGGCAGAGCATCAAGCTGAGAGCAGGACTTTTATGAGGCAGTGTTTATGACTGATAGGCTGACCAAGCAAACGTCGGACCGAGGCACACAGGCGGACAGGCAAGTCCTTGGAAAGGCCGGCAAAGGACGGCTTTGTATACCATTCATTCAGCCGAAATAAGTATCACGCTGCCCACCCCCTGATCGTATCAGCTTCGCTGAGGGCTGCAGTGGGCAGAGGGGAGCCTTGAACAGGGAAACAATGTGATCTGTATGATATTTCAAAACAGCGATGAATTCTTGTACTTCTGCACTTAGAAGATTGTGAGGGTTTTCCAGCTACTGTGTGTGTTGGTGCCAAATGTCCCCTCAATGTGACAAAAACTTTTGTATTCTGACGTTGTGGGACCATTTTTTCGGCCCCCGAAAATGAAACTCAAGTTTTAGAAAAATACATGACTGCAATCAAAAAACTAAAAATGCCAAAAATCTCTCATTTCGCTTGGTTACTTATAGTAAAGCTTAGGGCTGAGTGGGGGTTAAGGTCGTCGTGTTGGGAATCGGGTTTTGCCGATAGAAGTGAATCCCCACAAAGATATGAATACAAACATGTGTGTGTGTGCATGTGCGTGCGTGTGTGTGTTTGTGTGTCAGAGTAAACCACTAACTGCCAGACTGGTCAATAGTGGAAAACTATTTAATTAGCAGAACTGGTAACAGACACCCGCCCCCCCCCCGCACAAAACATCTATGAATCTCAGATGCCATCGTTCCGCTGCCCCCGCAAGTTGCTACTCAGATATTTGGGTTTCTGTGTTCGTTCTGCGCTCCCGTTTGAAGGCGACTCAAGTGAAACAGACAGCAGCCATGACGCTCACTCTCAACATTTAGGAATATCAACCCGCACGCAGAACAAAGTGCACGTGGTAAATGCCGAACATGCCAAAAATATCAAAATGAGAATCAAGAAACCAGAAAAAAAAACTTAAAAGCAGATAACATACACAAGGGAAATTTATAACTGGAAAAAAAGATCAGAGGATGGAAACAGTGGTCGTATAAATATTAATCTGTATAGCAAACAGTGGAGCGCAATGCAGGGAGAATCAGCGACCACGTGCGTTTGGGTTGGGGGGGTGGCAGCAGTGGTCAGGATCGCACGCGGTGGGAGAGCTACTCGGGGGCTGAACGCCGCAAATCGGAAACCTGTCAAAACAGCCCTAAATCTGTTAGCTGATACCCCACCGGCAGCCTGTGCGAGCCTCTTCAGACACAGAGCCTTGTGTCAGGGAGAAACCACACCTGTGTCCTTCATTATGGCCCCCGGCAGACCGCTTTAGGACCCGGGACCTCGACGCCGGGGGCGCGGGGGGGGGGGGGGGGGGGGGGGGGGGGGGGGGGGGGGGGGGGGGGGGGGGGGGGGGGGGGGGGGGGG
>JABFEA020000039.1:19322638-19334689 GCA_019775915.2 Cyphomyrus plagiostoma | reverse complement strand
ATATATATGTTAGATACTCAAATTATGCTGTCACACTGATGAGCTTTTAACCTCCCACCTACACTACAAACTTCTGAATTATTACTTATAATGTATGTAAAATTATTCTTCTGAATGTAAGTTAGCTAAAAGCCCAACACATTTCTAAGATCACCTGCTTCATGAGGTGTGGATGGAAGCTATATTAAGAGGTCCTTTGCATTGATATTCAGCTGGCGATGGACTCCAGCAGGGGAGAGAGCTTTGATTGGCTGTCCACAGGTAGCTTTAACACAGAAATCACATTTGGTGTTAATGGGAGATTTGCTGCAGGTGAGATAGGAAAGTGAAGCACATGACACGGAATGAGTCTAATTATAGTGGTGTGAGGTTCCATGGGTTAGGTCAGGGTTATTCAAATCATGGTCCTCGAGGTCCGAGCCCAGCTGGTTATCCAGCCTTCCTTTACCTGTCAGTCAGGTGTGAAGCCTCTGACCGATCAGAATCAGTAATTATTAAAGTAACTACCTGGGAGAACTGAAAACACGGCCTGGATTTGGAATCGAGGTCCAGATTTGAAGGTCCCTGAGTAAATAGAGGCATTATGCCCATAGAGACTGAGGAGCCGAATGTTCTCTCAGTTATTTCTGGAAGTTTTATGATGATGGTAACGATGAAGATGATGATGATGACGATGATGATGATGATGACGACGATGATGATGATGATTATTATTATTATTATTATTATTATTAACAGTTTAATTATTAATAATTAATCTGTACCACTTGGCTATTTCCCTTGATTAAATGTTTCACATCTCTCTCCCTATCCACTACTGGTAGCCATTGTACTGCAAGCATTGACTGGTTTATTGTGAGTTGCATCTCCTTTGGAACAGATCACACACTGTGCTGTGTCTTTTTACTAGGTGCTGTTGGAACTATCCATCCATCCATTTTCCAACTCGCTTATCTTACAGGGTCGCGGGGGGTCTGGAGCTTATCCCGGAAGTAACGGACACGAGGCGTCTGGATCCAGGGGTAGGGCGGTGTGTGGGGGTGGGCTGTTGGGATATGGGGGGCTGGGTGTCAAGATCCAGGGGTGTCTTGGGGGAGGCAGCTGGGGATGTTATCATGTATGAGAGGAAACCGATCTCAATTTCCAAAACAATGGATAATAAGTCAGTTAAACTTGCGTCCCAATTAAATCACAGCAAAAGTGAGATATCAAATTTATAATAAAGTGGTGAATTCTCAGGCTAAATGATTATGATAATGGATTCTACAATGTCTATTTTCAATAATTCCTCATCCAGTTAGACACACCTTGTCACCCAGTGGGATCCAGTATTTACGTGAATTTTGATGAATATTTCAAGTGTATTTCCTGTATGGCCCAGAATGTGGTAATCTACAGTTTCCCTTAATTTGGCTTCTCATCTCTGTTTATTTTATAGTTATGTGCCAGTGCACAGGCAGAGCCCACACAGACGTGCACGCAATGTCGCTTGAAAAAGCGTAATGCACCTCCATGACAAACACATCAGCCAATCAGCGTGATTTTCCCCTGCAGGTTGTGGGGGAATTTGATTACAAATGAATGATATTTGGGATACGGGATGAGCTGACCACATTTGCCCTTGAGATTTTGAGTACAACATGGTGGTGGTGTGCTGGTGTGGGGAGAGGCAGCCACTGATGTACCGGCAGGTTATTACTACAGTGCCCAGATCACTGGGCTCAATCAGCATCTCAATAACTGGAGATGCTCATCTGCTGTTTATAAAGGAGCATCGTAGATGAGAGCTCATTCCTGACTGCGGCGGCTCGCTTGGATGAAACCATCTTTACTTTTCTCTTCTAATCATGTTGCGTTGTGGAAATTCGCTCACTACGCCATAACGCCCCCCCCCCCCATCCCAAAAAAGGCGGGGTGCTGCATCATCACCACACTGCGGCCCAGTGTGACTACATGACCTACTTGATCATCAGCTCTGAGCTGATGTTCATGCAGGCTTCTGCATGGTCAGACTTACTTGTCGCATTCAGCTTCAGAGAACCGTGAGCTTGATTAATTTTTCGTGGAAAAGCGCTGCTCACCTACGAAGAGCCATGGGCCACGAAAGTGATGAATCGTTCATGTCATGTGTCTCTCTTTGCTCCGCTTCTTGATTACCTACTGAGATTCCTGCAACGATCTTTGCTCACACGTGCAATCATGGTATTCCATCACAGACTCAACCGGCTCCCCAAATCTGTGAGCTCGCCTGCCTTCAGCTGATGTTTCGAGTATGCAAAACATGACGGCGGATTTTTACTCTGCAGACGACAGACATGCGTCCATCGGTAAAGGTTCTCGGCGTGCCACCGAGGACAGGGGACACGGTGGTAAGGTGTGGACGTCCTCATCCCGCACAGAGCCAGGACAACACGTGGAATTCCTCCAAAGTGATTAATTTGTCATTAATCACCGGGCTTCTGTCGCCGCCTTGTCATTAAGGAGCTGCCTTGTTAATCTCAGCAGCCCGTATTCCCCCGTAAGCGGGGGGGTGGAGGGGGGGCTTGTGTCGCTCCCGCTCTCTCCGACACGCTGCCGTCTCTGACCTTTTGTTCGCCTCGTTCTCTTTGTGCCGGAACACCGAGCTGCTGCTCTCTCTCTCGCGTACCGTGGGTCACGCTGTAGCCGCACAAAGGACCCGGGATGCCTCAGACGGCGGATAATGTCCACTCCAGTGCTCCCCCCTGCGCCCCACCCCCACCCCTGCTCCTGCGCCCTCTACCAATCTCAAAATGGGCAATTTGCTAAATTGCCTCGTATTCTTCATCGTTTTCGTCGGCGTCGCACTTTCGGTTTTCCTTTTTCAGTGGGCTGGTGGGTCAGGGCCCCCCCCCCCCCGACGCAGTACCCGGCCCCCCATTGTCCAGCGGGGGTGCACGGTTTATCTTCATTACCGCGTGTCTTCAAAGCGAGAATGAGACCTTTTCTGAAAAACAACCGAAAATAATGAAAACATTGCCCACTCATCCAAAAATGATCTATTTTGGTGAAGATAGTAAATAGCACAGGGGGCTCGTTGTGTCTAAGGCTATATGAGGATTATGTATATATATTATATTTAACTATATGTAGCATGATGGCTGTGTTTAGCTGATAGTCCTCGTATTTACTGGCTCTCAACCATCTAACCTAAACATACACTGCTGCTCCTATTTCTGGACCTTCCTGGGATTCAGTGAGAAGCTGTCCTGTATGCAGATAGATGCCCCTGCATGAGGAGAGAGAGGGAGACACCAGGGATGTGGGGAGGGGGGGGAGCAGGTAGATGTGCCTCATGTCAAGGATACGCCAAACCTTGTGGGACGGGGGGAAGAGAGGAGGCGTGGGGCCGTGGCTTGTACTCCGTCAGAATCGGCGTGACCTTAATCACCGAAGGTGTTAAAGCAGTTTCACAAGCCTGATTTTTTATCTCTAGCTGGCAGTCCTCAGGTGCATCACATGCTGGTGGAACTTTCTCCATCATCTCCATGCCTTGGTGGCAAGTGGAAGGAAGAGCATATGGGGTTTACCAGGGACTATCCGGGGGGGGGGTTTCCTTGGTGGCCTGACATGAGAAACCAAGCGGGCGGCATGGTCTCAGGGTCTCCTCAGGACCATGACCCCAGGACACCAAGCGGCTGAAGGGGCAGTGGGGAATTCGCCCCAAGGCTTCAGGGCCTCCCCTGTTGGACAGATATTACTCCCAGGACCAGGGCAGAGCATATGAGGAGGGCCAGCAGCCAGGTACTGGGGGGGGGGGGGGCATGGTTGGCCAGAACAGCCCTGCCCACACAACCCCCCAGGTCTCACAATAAAGGCTGCTGTGTTGTTGCCTTTCTCAGTTGTCTGCCCCCCTTGCCCATATCTATCTTTGGCCTCTTTTGTGCAATCCACCCCCCCCCCCATAAAGTGTTCCCAGACCTGCTTCTTGCTTCCCTGTTGCCATAGCGAGGGCTTTGGCTGGGACAACCTTTTTGCAGCTTCTTTGGGAAGAGAGAATGAGAGAGTGGTACCTTACTTCCCACAACCCCCCCCCCCCCACCTCTATGCTGGACACCCTTAGCTCAAGGCCAGATTACATCACACTCCAGGGAGGCCCATTAAATCCGCCTGAAAAAACACCCACACCTTTGCCCCCCGCGAGAGCGAGCATCCGCGCCCAACCGGCGGCTGTGGATGCTGAAGCCAGTGGCGGTCTGCGCAGACCTGCCATTTCATTTACTCACCCCATGTAATCTCCCCCCCACCTCCTGCCGCAAAAGAACGTCTATTTTTGCTCCGGGAGAGAGTGTGTTGAAGGAAGACAAAGATGGTGTCAGTCAGAGGCAAATAAACAGAGATGCTGGGAGGTGGGGAAAGACAAAGCAGCACTGAGAGAGACTGGCCCCAAGAGAGACCGACCCCAAGAGAGACCGACGCCAAGAGAGACAGATGCCAAGAGAGAGCACGACTGAGATAAACGACCAGCGGCCCGTAAAGTAAACGACCACTTCAGAGGCATCCAGAGTTTGTGGCCCCCCCTCATATCCTCTCAGCTCAGCAGTGCGGTCCGACACCCCCGGGATTTGGGATGGAAGCGCAAATGCAAGCGAGGTCACACGTCCTCTATTTGCCAGAGATATATCCTTCATATCTGCCATGGATCCAGCCGGGGCGGCCCGCAGCGGGAGGTGAAATGAAAATAAATAGACACCCCCTGAAAAATCTGCACCAGCCAGTAGCATCTCACACTGCTTCCTGAAATGGTGTGTCGTGCGGCAGCTCTGGCTAGACAAGCTTCGGGAGCCCTGGATGGAGCGGTAAGGCCTGGCTTTACCTTTAACACGCTTAGCTATTGGTCACGCAGCCGGACAGAGAGAGGAGGACCGTGACAGGTGGGAGGATCCTGTAAAACAGGATTCAGAAGAACATGTTACACCAAGCCATGAATGCCGACCTCTTCAGCTCTGCCTTGATTGAAGTTCCTGCCAACATCCCTCACTCCAACCCTTGTCTTCCCATTGGCCTATCAAACCGCCAATCACTCCCAGGGCCCGCCTCTCAGTTCGTATCCACGAACCGTCGCGGAGATGAGGCACAGACTCCTGCCAGGGGGATTTTGACTGTGGTGCCCTGGAAGGCTGGTGGTGTCCTCACTGACGGAACAGGGAGTGACCTACTTCCGCGCTCGGTGTCTGTCGGGGTTTTATTTACCGACGCGCCGCCCGCTTTTATTTCCTGTCACGAGCATGAGGCTCCATTTACAGCGCTGTCACTTAATTAAAACGCCCTTTTTATCCAGAGACACAGAAATCGCACACCCCTCCTTCCCATCCAAAATGAGTTAATTTAGGGACATTTCCGGGCCGCCTTTGTGAGCCGCCTGAGCTGATAAAGACATTTTCCGCCGCTTTTAATACCTGCCTTCAAACGGGTCCCATGCTCACAGCGAAGCCGGTTGCTTCTGCTCCCGGCAGATATGTAAAGCGAAACTGCAGCACGTCAGCCACACGAAACACGTCCCTCACCATGAGATCGTGAGGTGATTGCAACCTCGGCACCAATGTGCAAGGCAGAGCTCGCTCTTGAAACACTCGGCCTAACATATCGGCTACTAGAGAACACCCCTCCCAGCTGTCCTATACATATACATGTCATAAATATATATATATATATATATACATACATCAGGAGCCTTTATTTACCGGGAAAGGAGTCATTAGAGGCAGGTCACCGCGGCCCTCGGGAGTGTGAACAAAAACAACCGTTTTCCGACGTGAAGTAGTATTTCTTCAGCTAAATTAAACAATTCAGCTGGATTTAAACAGTTTACTTTATGGTCTGATTAGCCAGAGTGATGGAGTAGATTGAGGCCGTTACGAAACACCGCAATGCAAATCCTAATGGTAAACTGGCAAGGACACAAACAGCTGGGAAACGCCGCTGATGGACTGATGGGTTCCGTAAGGCTTGATTTTTTTAATCAAGCGGATTCTTTCCTGTAGATTAGACATGTGCCACTGTTGTTATATATATATATTGGCTGAAAAAGATTCTGGATTTCATTCCAGAGGGCAGCAAACATTTCAAACGTTTGGTGAAGGAAACCGCAAAGAGATACCGCGTGAACGAGGCCGGCCGGCTTTCCCGTGCTTGCAGCTGAGGGGCGGTTTAATTGAATATTGTGCAGTAACCATCTGCATCCTCACTTGGCTCTCATTTCCTGGACCCACACCGGCCCTCCTTGGGCTTAGCTGGGCTACGTTGGGCCTTGTTAGACTGCTGGTCATTAGACCTCACAGATGTCCCATCTGCTCCGTACCTGGGCGGCATTCTGCACGTAGAGCACATGGGGCTTGTCCACCCCGTACCAGGCAAAGCAAGCAAAATGAAAACGCAAACAAAAGACGCCGCTGGTCCGACAGGGATGTCGCTGCACAGACATGAGCAGCCTATCAGATCCACGGCTTGGGCGGGTTCCAAGCACCCGCTGTCCAGGGTGGCTGCTGAGAGGAAACATCTGACGCCGCAGTGCACAGTTCATCACTGCCAAGGGACGTGGGCATGACAGGCCGGAAGATATGGCAACTCGCATAGCAATAGAACTGACCGGTACGGAGGTGGGGCGGTGATCTTCTCCCCAGGGGTGACAGTGTCTCACAGAATGAAGCCAGGAAATGCTAGTGAAAACATAGCATTGAGCACTGTCCTCTGCCCGGGTTGTCAGCTGGAGAGCAGAAATGTAACATTTCACAGGGAACCAAGTGCTGGGACAGACGGCAGGTCCTACGTAAAATGACGATGTAGTGGTGGCCTAAGTCCTTTGCTCGATGCCTCACATCTCGGTAGCAAATGCGACGTGGCTAATTTGTTCAGTTTACTCTAATGACCGTATTTTTTGAAGCACACATCCGAAGCATCATTGTTTCCAAAGACTGGCCAGTTTCCTGAATGTCAGAACAAAACTCTGATATTCAAATCCTAAATTAGCAATTGGGATTGGCGTCAGTGAAAAGCATTTAAAGTGCCAGGAAAATATGTAGCATTATGGTACCATCACCCTTCCAGCCCCCACCCTGTTCCTGCCTCCATCCCCTTCCAGCCCCCACCCTGTTCCTGCCTCCATCCCCTTCCAGCACCCACCCCTTCCTGCCTCCATCCTCTTTCTGCCCCCACGCCTTCCTGCCTCCATCCCCTTCCAGCCCGCACCCCATTTTTGCCCCCCAGTCCATCTGCCATCCCCTCACTGGTCGAGCTCATATTCTTAGCTAATTATCCTTTTTTGCTTTAGTAAACAGAGGCTCTGAACCATCTTTCTTTCTTTCTCTTTCTCTCTCATTCTCTGTCTTCGTCTGTCTCTCTCTCCCTCCCTTTCTTGCTTTCTCTCCCTCTCTCTCTCTTTCTCGCTCTCTTTTTCTCTCTCTCCATCTCCCTCTCTCTCTCTCCCTCTGTCTCACTCTCTCCCTCCCTATATATCTCTCTCTCTTTCACACTTTCTTTCTCAGTGTCTCTCCGTTCTCTGTCTGGCTCTCTCTCTATTTATATCCCTCTTTCCTTGTCCCCCACTCTCTCAGTCTGCGTCTCCCCCAGCTGCCTCTGTCTCCCCTGGCATTATGACACTGTTGCCGTGCCCCATGGCAGATGCAGGCGGATGCCATCCTGGCAGCAAGCCCTCAGCAGCGCCACACCCTGGCTAACGCTCCCCTGCATACAGCCTCTTGCGCTCCCTTGCCAGAGAGACATGTGTTCCGGTGTCTTCCACAGCGACTGCTGACAGCCAACCTGCTCCCAAACGTCTAGGTAAGGCAGGTGTTTAGGGGCGAGCCTGAAATGAAGGAGGAAAATGAAGACTTGTTTGGGGTAAGTAGGTGACATGAGTCTCTTCTGCCCCAAGTGGTTTTTATGCGAATTATGGCAGTCACAGAGCATGCTGTCAAACCCAGAGAAGACCACTGTATTCACCAGGGCTCTCCACAGCAAGGGGGGGGGGGGTTACTTTGGCGGGTCCTTGCACGGGCGTTTCCGTGGGGACGCCGCGCTCTACTCCAGCCTCATTAAAATGTGTGTGTGGGTGTGATGTGTCCCCCGCCCGTGTCCCCCGCCCGTGTCTCGCCGGGGCGGCTCGCCTCCCTGTTAGAGGTGACATTACCGTCGCGTCGCAGGAACACGTGTTCTGGAATGCGCTGCCAAGGCGACGGATGGGGAAGCAGCTTCAGGCGAGTGTCGACGCGCGTCTGAAGCCTTCAGCCTCCTCCTCACCCTTGCCGTCCTTGTTTTTCCTGAGCTACTTACAAGAAAGTAGCGGCTGTTTGCGAAGGGAATTGTTACAATGTTATTTTACACATCTGCTAATTAGATTAGGAAGCTGAAGCAACCTGAGCCCGGGACAGGAGAGACCAAGCCCAAACAGCAGACCACCAACACAGAAACCCGAAACACAAGACCGGAGCCAGGGTCCGTCGGCACAAAAGGTGTGCAAACACCAATCACCTCCTTTGTTCCTGAAGCAGTTCGATCCCAAGTGACAAAGACACTTCTATTCGATGCAATGGACAAGGAAGCTCAGGTCATCAGAGGGTCCTCGTGTGTGAAAGACCCCCCTGCAAGGCCCCGCCCGGAAAGAATGGAACACCAGCTCCATTTATTTCCTGTTGGACATGCCTTCTAAACAAAGGCTTGGCCCAGCACCCCCCACGCCAAGTGTCTTGTTGCACGTGTGTGGTGCAGTGGGCCCCGATACACACCTAGGGGGGCCATGTCCATGCACTGGGGTCAAACTGTGTAGATTATCTCCCCACCTGGCAGGCCTCTCATATAACCCCCCCAGAACATAGGGTATCTCCATGCCGGTGGATCTGGCTCCGTTCAATGCTTAACCTTCCACGGTGTTTGACACCCATCCCCCAAAGTCCTCAGCAAAATCCTCTGTCACAGTGAAGTGGTGTCCTTCCCGCATCCCCCAGGAGGCCTACTACAAACACTGATCATTACAACCCCCCTTCCTTCAGGAGGCCTACTACAAACACTGATCATTATACCCCCCTTCCTTCAGGAGGCCTACTACAAACACTGATCATCACAACCCCCCCTTCCTTCAGGAGGCCTACTACAAACACTGATCATTATAACCCCCTCCCACTCCAACTATCACATTCCGGGTGTTTCCTCCCCCCACCCTTCCCGCTTCCAGACGAATGATAAATTCAAGTGATTGCAGGACAGTTACAAGCGTAAGAAACTTCAAATGAAAATCAGATCTCAGCGAATCAGCAGAAAGAATCGGCAGATTGTACGGGCGTCGATAAACAGATACCCATCGGCTCTTTCCGGAAGCCTCTGCCCTCCGCTGCCTTCCCTTATCGGTTCTCCCTTCGTAAATTGTGCTGCCAAGGCAGTTCAATGCCTCCGTAACGTCGTTACTCATTTATTCCTGCTTTTGGATTTCCATCCGCTTTAATTGATTTAACTTCCCGCGACGTCGTCGTCAAGTGTGCGCCGAGTCTTTCGGCCGTTCCCACAGGCTCCGGCGTGGGGAACGGGGACTGGCAGGATGTTATTATATTAAGGGCCTGATGACAGAACCCAGGGATTGTTTCTGGTACTTTCGTCAGGAGATGTTTTTGACAGAGTCAGTGAGAAGAAATTCAGAGGCGGACTCACATGTCAGATGTCGGAGGCAGTCGGCCACGCGTGAAAATTTCACCCTGAATATAGTGAATAAAAATGCTAGTTGAAGAAGCCTGGATTACTCTGACAAATACTCTTATACTCCCCCCCAGCCACATTGGCCTGTTAGGGAGGGGCCGTAACCGGGAGAATAGATTCAGAATATCCTGGAAATTCAAGGCACGTTGGGTGACTGTTGGCTTCTGCAGGGAGCCGGACTGTGATCCAGGTGTGCTACCCGAGCCCTGCCAACGTGGCAGTAAACGACAGCCAGCAGCGTCTCTCCTCGCCGCATTAAGTGCGCGTGCATATGCGTTATATCCACTGCGCGCCATCCAAGGGCTCAGGCCATTATCAAATGCAGAATCCCAGCTGAGCCTCGGCGATGCAAGTGGAATTGTATTCCTGAGCCTGCGGGGGGCGCAACATCGTGCTGTGTAACTAACCATGTGAGGAAAAGTGCCTGCCTCCCAGTGCGTGATCCAGCTGCCGCCCCTTACCGGTGTGCAGTGGCCCCCTCCAGCCAGCTTTGGGGCCAGCATGACCCCGCGTCCAGCTGGCTGTAGCATTCCGGCAGGCAGGATGGGCCCCTGCAAACCCAGCTGTGAAAAAGTGCAGCAAATGGCGGCTGATGCGGATTGCTAGGCAATCGATCTCTCCCTCTCTCTCCTTCTCTCTTGCTGTCCCTCTCTCCCCATCCTCTTTCTCACTGCGTTTCTTTACTTTCCTCCAGCAAAAGGAGGACAGGATCACCAGCCCGTGTTTCGTGCCTCTGTGCCCTGCTTCCAGGGGCATTGTGGGAAATGTTTTAATGGCAGCTGTCCCTCACTGGCCTTCCTTCTCCTACCTATAGCCTCCCGCCGACTTTCTCGTTGGGTTTTCCGTGGATTTGCACTCGCTTCTGGCGGGATAACGCTTTGCCAGGGCTGGGGGAAGATGCCATTAGTGCGCGGTTTCGCTAAGCCCTCTGAGATCACAGGCTTGGGCTTTGAAGTTCAGTTACCATAGTAACCACATTGTCCATACCCTTTTGGCGCTGCATGTGAGACCAAGTTCTGGACAAAGCTGATTTTTCAAGAAATGGTCAATAATAATAATAATAATAATAATAATAAATAATAATAATAATAATAATAATGTTTTATTCAATCTAGTAGCAGGTATGAGGGTCTGAGGTAAAGTAAACAGTAAAGTAACGTGAAGTTTCTTGTTTCTGTCGTGAAATCCATCGCCTCCTGGCTTCAGCATGGGGAAGTGCAGGCAGATCACAGTCCATTGCTGGGCGGCCTTTTCCCGCATTATCTAATCACAGGGAAGGTATGTCCCCCTGTCGGCTCGGCCCCCCCGTAGCTGACACACAGAAGGGCTTTGGGGGGGACCGGAGCCGCTTGCATGCTGACTGCGATCCGCCCTGAAGCACACAGCTGCCCCCCTGTCTCACACATCTGTCTGTCTGGCTGCCCCGCATTTGCGTGGTTCTCCAGTTCCACTCATCTTGCATTAAAGCACCGAGTGCTTGCAGGCTTCTTTTGGGGGGGTGAGCGCTGGGGGGGGGCAGGGCGTCCATCTTATCTGCCCGATAGTGTTTCCCGGCGCTCCTTAAAAGCCCCAGTCGTCACGGCCCGCCGCCCCTTTGCCGGCGTGTCCCCCCCATGAGGGAACTCCATGCATTTCTTCTGGGGCGACCATGTCATCGATGCAGCCAGAGGTGACCGGGGGGGCTGGGGGGGGGGGGGATAATGAGCAGCCAGCCCCAGGTGGGAAGCTGCACTGATCGCTGTAACCCCCCCGGCTCTCAGGCCAGATAATGCATTTGCTGCGCGCACAGCTGTGGTGGCGATAACTGGCCTGCTCCCTCTGCCCCCCCCTCCCCCACCGAGCCACATGGCGCCACGTAGGCTAAATGTATCTGAGCCAAAATGTCTGCTTTACCCCGACGAGCCATGGAACGTGAGGAGAGTCTCCGTTAAGGAAATAAAAACTTGCAATATAATTTTCTAGCCCGGATTGGTTAGCAGCAGTTACAGTTTCGTGACGCTGATATGGGGGATGCTGATGGGTGTTGTGCTACAGGACGCACTGCGATGTGGAAGGTCGCAAGCTGAATGCGTAGTGACTGTGAAGTCAGCGCCATGCCAGCGGCCCATCATCACCTTCTCAAGGACGCCCTGCCAAACGCAGCACCTCAAATCCCGTGCCACTCTGGGCGAGGTGTCACTGGGGGGTGGATTAAGTGCCTGGGGCGAGGCTTCCACAGAAAAACATTATCGGTAAAAGGTGAGAAATCAGCTCTGGAAAGACTGATGTGCTCACCTCATCAGCCTGTAAGAGAGGAGGTAGCTGATTGGCTGAGGGCTCCCCCTGACATACCTCCTCCCTGACCTCATC
>JABFEA020000039.1:19309966-19320477 GCA_019775915.2 Cyphomyrus plagiostoma | reverse complement strand
CTGTTAGTGATGTTGGCACTGTTAGTGGTGGTAGCGCTGCTGGCCATGTTAGCGGCGTTAATGCTGTTAGTGTTTGTGATATCAGAGTGTGATTCATACCATTATACGATGGTGTTTTAATAAAGTGTTTTAATATGGCTTTGCTGGTTACCAGGGACCTGTGCGGTCGGGGCAGCCTTCTGTGTTCTTCTGTTTCTGATTTTTTTCTGTGTTTTTTTTTTTCTCTGACCTGCTGATTGGCTTCATAAGCATGTAATATTCCACATAAATGGTTTATCCTACCACCTAAGTGGCCTGACAAGTGGGTGGGCATTTTGAGGATGTGAATCAAAACCTAGATTTTATCCTTTACAATGACGGTTTCAGCAACAATCTAGGCTGTCAATAAAAATCTAGTCTCTTTGTAAGAAATAGCTTTAAAGATCTTTAAAGATCAGTAACTGACAGCTTCCAGTGCATCAGTACGGCGGAAATATGTAGCGGGTGTTTCCGATAGCAACGTGTCTGTAAACTAATCCATTCCGTGGGGGAGGGGGGTCAGTCCACAGTAATGAGTGAAGGTCACTTTATACAGTGATATCAAATAGGCATTTTTATTCTCGGTTTCACACGTACCTCCTGGCATTACACGTGCGGATCGCACACTGGTCCCCACAGAGAGCCGCTAACAGGGCAGGTTTTAAATGAGCCCCCCCTGGAAACAGATGTGAAACAGCATGGGGGTAGGTGGGGGCAATCTGCCTGCTCCTGATGCCTAATAAATGGCAGGAGACAGCTGTGAAACGCTCGAGTTGTCGCGCGGACTCGGGGCCGACCGCCGTCGACAGGCACTGTGATTATCAGCCACTCACCTTGTGCGGCAGACTGTCAGTTACCAGCTCGCAGAGGCAGGGCACACGTGGTGCACATGTTTATTGGTGTTTCCTGCTTGGAAACACGCTAAGAACATGAGGGGTGACTAGTGCGCATGTCGGGGCCTGTTTGCATGGGCATGCTTTGGATATTTTATGGCTTTCATGTCTATTTCTTTGATACTGAAGAATGAATAGTGGCAAATTAAGGCACCGTGTTTAAGAAATGTATTCTCTCAGTGTTCATTAAAACTCCACGACAGGATGAAGTTAAATGCTCCCTTCTGAACACAAAACAAATGAACTCTATTAAAATATTAATTAAAATGATGCCAGAGCGTAGCATGTATTAAGCTAATGTGATTTATAATCAAGGCTAACAAAGCGATAACCTGTCACACTTAATAAAACTCTTCTCGTCTAAATGACAGGAAGCTTTATTTTTCTGCGACGCCGCTCCGGACGCTGAAGCAGGACCTTCCCCTCTCATTCTGCCATGCGCTTCCTCTCATTCTGCCATGCGCTTCCGCTCATTCTGCCATGCGCTTCCTCTCATTCTGCCATGCGCTTCCTCTCGGGCTGCTCTGAGCCTCAGAGCCCAGCCGCGTTCTGCTCTGTCCCAAATCCCATCAGCTTCACATCATCCAAAAAACTCAGATTAAGGCCACATCCCTCTGCCTATTTTTGTTTTGCTAGAAAATTCCGGAACATTCTTATAACTTCAGAGACGTACGCGGATGCGGAACCGTTTCGCGGCCAGAGCGAGGATGAAATCTGCTTTTTTCGTCCACCCTGTCCGAGTGGCTGAGAAATGAGGGCTGGCTGAGGAACAGGAAGTGATTCGTGAGCCCCGTGAGCTGGCCAGCAGGAGTACGGACACCAGACGGCCTCGCTGGTTCACCTTCTCAAGGGCAATCGTGGGATTAACGACCGGTATCTCTGATGGCTTCCACCGATGAGCCTACCAATCATCTACTCCCTGGCCTACACTCTCACTGAACACTGCCCCCCCGTACAATGCCGTCGGGTGGATGGTAGGGGGTGTTTGTATGTTTGACAGAATAATGCTTCATCTTCACAATGTAACAGCCTGTTCTATTGTGAAGTGGTCCATCTGCCTGTAAGCTGGGTCTATTTACTCAATAAAAGGATTCTCCAGCATCTGCACACACACACACACATGTGCACACACACACACACACACATGCACAACACACAGACACACACACACGTGCACACACACACGCACACACACAGACACACACACACGTGCACACACATGCACACACACAGACACACGCACACACACATGCACACACAGATCGACACACACACACGTAACACCACACACATGCACACACCCACACACACACAAACAGATCCTATATTCCTATAATTGTGGGGACTCTCCATTAATTTCTACAGGCATGACCCTAATCTTAACTATGACAACCTTAACCCAGCCCTAACCTTAACCAAACAAAATTACTTTTGACATTTATTTTATTAAAATTGAGGATATCCTCACAAGGTAACAAGGTTTTTATTACATTGTAAGTAAATGTGTTCCCCACAACATAATAATGACAAACACACACCGACATACACACTTGCTCGCTCTCTAACCTCTTCCTGAGACGTCAGCAATGCCAAGCGACTGTGTGGATTCCTGCTGTCTGCTATGGCTAATATAAACCCGGTGGAAACATCAGTGTCCGGGACAGACGCTGCAAGAGCGATAAGTCTGACAGACAGGAAGAGAAGCAAATGGAATGGGAGCTTTATTCCGGGAGACGTGCTGTCTGTTCAGAGCATTTATTTACACAAACAAGGTAGCAAATGAGAAATTAAAAAGCAAGGCCAGAAAAGGAGCCATTTATAAGCCTCTGGGGGTCTATAACTTTCAGCGTCTTCATGCTGTCAGACAGCGAGTTCCGCCGTCTCTGTGGCATCACCTTGGCGATCCCATCAGGCTGTTCCTTCTCAAGCTGCCCCCCAACGCCTCCGGTCTCTGAGGAGCAGTCAGCACCTCCAGGCTTTTCATCTGCTCTCAGGTCGGGCCCGTAAACAGAAAACGACCAGTCCTTCCCCATCCTCTCCCCCGTCTGTCAGCGGACACCCCCTCGGCACTGATCATTAGTTCTCCCCCCTGGTTCCGCTGCCACTAGTTCCAGACCAGAGCGAGCCACTTAATGAGGCTGGGGATATTTTGAATTTTGGGGGGGGGATTTGCTGAGGATGGCCTACATGATCGTGGAGCCAGTCATGGGCGAGGTAAAGCATTTGAAGACCTGGCCTAAAATGTGTATTTTCCTAACATCGCCGCTTGCTTTAGCAGAAATACCGTTGGAGGAGGTACACAAGCAGGAGACGTAGGTAAACAGCGGAGGCGACCATATCAGAATGAGCCTCAAATTTAGTTGGTCTTTTAACAAATGGACTTGGCATCAGTCCGCTCAGGGGTGAGGAGAAACTGACCTCACTGGACGCACACCTATACCTGCAGATCCACTTCCATTTATTCCTTCTTATGAATCCATTTAGATTCCCACAGTTCTCTCCACGCTGATTATTTTCTTTCTCAGGCTTTCATCTAATATTTTCAAAGTTGCCAACCTGAAGCTGTGGCCCCATTGCAAACCGCATCCGAACCTGAAACACGGCGTCTCACTAACGGGCCGCTTCCACTTTACCGCTTAAGACACCATATCTGACTTGAGAGGCTTGATTTTGATCTCGCTCAACGTGGCGGTGGTTTCTGAAGCTTATTTTTCTGGCCCTCGGATGTTTTATCTTCCCCTTCCGAAAAGACCATAAGTGCGACCTGGCAAACTGCCTCCTCATTTGCAACAACAAAAGCTCGCCTCGGAGATTAATTTGCACGGGAAGCACGCGTGCGGAGATTGCAGTCGGCCTCTGGCTCGCTCGCGGTGCCGTGTCTC
Source organism: Cyphomyrus plagiostoma (assembly GCA_019775915.2). NCBI lineage: Eukaryota > Metazoa > Chordata > Actinopteri > Osteoglossiformes > Mormyridae > Cyphomyrus > Cyphomyrus plagiostoma. Next base: position 19,316,684 of record JABFEA020000039.1, on the reverse strand, counting down.
TTGACACTGGAGCTTGTTGGTCACCAGTTTTCACTTTTAAAAACAGCATAATGGTGCTTGGCAGAGGGACCTGAACGTGGTTTAAATCCCACATGCTTAGTGCTGTTCACTGGCACTGAAATACCACTGAGCAGGACTGTGGTATTTTAGAGGCGATTGGAACCAAATCCTTGTCTCGATCACAGTATCAGTCAACCCACTGGGTAACATAGGCAACTAACAAGGGCACCTTCCTAGCAAGCCAATTTCACTTTGTCTCAGACAGGGGGCGCTAGCAGTATAGATCACCTAGTGATCTGTCACGGTTCATCCTCCACCAATCATCCTCCCACAAGCATTATCCCACCCACAGGCCAGGTGGTTCCTGTACATTAAAAGGAAGAATGACCACCATATACAGTGGAGTGTCGCAACATGGATGGTAAGAGTGATGAATGGACAGAGTACTCGTCGCACAGAGAGATCCATATGTGCTGATTTGAGGTTCACACGGGCTTCCTCTCGGCCATCACTCCACACGCTGACAGCTTCTCACGATGGATTGCGTTTGCACGGAGGCAACATTCACTAGAGAGTTAATATCACGCAAATTCTTGGGACGGACTGTGTGCCGGAATGAAAAGTTGGTTTCTGTAGGTGGTTCATTCTAGAACATGAACCAAGGCCTGGATTGTGCCCCATCGCCACAGCTACATGTGGGCTGTTCTTTCTCCCATTTAGCATATGCTTAGCAGTAAATGAGCCTGGGATGGTAAATTACAGGCCGAAAATGATGGCGAAATGAAGGGCAAGGTGGGTGATGGCCGGTAGCAGCATAAAGATCGTCGTGCCTGAGAGAGGAAATGCTGGAGCGGGTGGTTAGACTGAGGGATCTCGACGGCCTTCCCCAGTTACGGGTGTACAGCCATGAAAGGAAAGACCCTGTGAGGGGGCTAGATAATTATATTATGCTTATAAACACCCCCCAGAGTACTGACACGGCAAACACAAGTTCCTACATATGTACGCTACAAAGGCATTCCCAGCGCATCTCCCGTACATTTACATTTTACATTTATTTTATTTAAGAGATACTTTTTGCTAAAGCGATGAGGCAGACAGCACATCACAAACATACTGCTGTCAGCTAGGCTGTGCTTCCAGTGAATACCCAGGTACAGGCAGGCTGAGCTTCCAGTGAATACCCAGGTACAGCCAGGCTGAGCTTCCAGTGAATACGAAGGTACAGGCAGGCTGAGCTTCCAGTGAACATCCAGGTACAGCCAGGCTGAGCTTCCAGTGAATACCCAGGTACAAGTATAAGCAGTATTGGGCCAAGAAGATGTCGGTACACCGTTTGCTTGTCTGTAGTGGTATCATTTTGTGCTTTTTATCAATTGTTATTAACCACTGGCTGCTGGGGTAATATTCCTGCATTGGTCTGTCACTCCATCACTGTGGCCTATCATTGTAACACTTACACAGGCTAAAGAAATGCAGGCAGCGGTAAATTACAAATCAGATCAATTCCATAAGTCTGTCTTTAAGTCAAATTTGTAGGCAAGTCCGAAAAAATAGAATAGATAATATAAATTATTATTAAACATTAATCATAACCGTACCTATACATGGGACTGTACCTGGATCGGAGGAACTGCTGAAGCCATGCAGTTTTCGGCCTGTGTGAACCCAAGCCGCTTTGTTCATACAACTCTGCAAGTCACCTGATCATTATGCAAATTGGACGAGAGAGAGAGAGAGAGAGAAACAGAAAGAATGAGAATCAGAGAGGGTGACAGAGAGAGAGAGAGAGAGAGAGTGGCTGAGGCCTCACTGAAGGTCATCTGCTCATGCTGGCCCTCCCTGAGGGGCCCCGTAACAGGTGGGCCGGCACTCAGGAATCTGGCCAGAAGTACCTGCATGTGGGTCCAGAGGGTTCATGCTCATTATTCCTGGGTCAGGGGGCCTGCTCGGTTCCGGGGTCCAGCAGGAGAACACGACACACCCTCTGATTTTCAGTGCAGAGCAAACTGTCCGCCCCCGAACATATGCAACACCACGCGTAAGAGTGCTGGACGTCACGCTAAAGTGCGCGAGCGGTTATCGGGCCTCCTCAGAGGAGGCCCCAGCTCCTGTTAGCTCCCAGGTTCCTCTTGTAGGGCTTTTGCACATCGCTGCCTGCATAATTCCCCACGATTGGTGAGGGTCATGAAAGGAGGTTGTGGGATAGTATCAGCAGCAGAGCTGCTTGGCCTCTCGCCACCCTCCGCTTCAGGTCCCCAGGCATCGGACACACTTGAAATTCCCTCGTAATACCAACTCAAGCCAGCTAAGAAGTAAAAGGGATTTTTATCCTTGTGGAAAATGGAAAGTGTTAAGTGTAGGACTATGTGTGTGTGTGTGTGTTTTAATCCATGTGGGAAAAAAAATCGAATGTAATCACCGTATCCTCATTAAAGCACTGAACAGCGATGAGGTTAGACAGATGTGTCAGTTGAGGTAAAGTGCAAGGCAGAGATCAATGCTCCTCGAGAAATATATGCGGAGGGAACATCAGCCCAGCCGCCGGGATGATAAATTTGTGAGTGGCAAGAGCGGAAGGGGGAAGGAATTAATTAACGCCAGAGCGGGAGCCGTGCAACCTTTGATGCAGAACCGGGAGCAGGGGAAGGAACGTGTGATGTCTGCCCCATGCTGAGGCCATGAAACGGCGATCCTAAATATGACGGCTATTTCAGGGAAGGGTGGGTATCACGAGAATGGTGATGCCAGAGAATGTGCTGATATGGCACACCTCAGGACCCCGTGCCACCGATCGGATGGTCATCGGTACAAATCTCAAGGTCAACAGTGTGATGTCATTGTTGGGCCCCTACATGAGGCCCCTAACGGCCACTCTCTCCAGGAGCAGTTTGACTTGCTTTCTCAAAAAAAAAAACAATAAATATATGGACCCTTCATGCAGTAGCAGGGAGTTTTCTTTCATAACTGTGCAATGAGGTGAGGAATTACTGTTAATATATCATGGGATCATTCGCTCTTGGTGAGTAGGATTATGAATAGATGTGACCTCATCCGGGGAAAGGCTTCTGGGGGGATACAGTGTCTCTGAAAGCTGCAGCCGGTGTCGGTCTCATCCTTTTGATCGCCGATGCTTTTTGCCACAGTGAATCGAAGCTACTATGTATAGCCAGAGGTCAAACACGCAGTGCCACACAGTTCAGTGTTCTCATGCATGTGCAAATTGATTGGCATTTCACTCAGGCCCGATGCTTCGGTGAATCAAACAGCGAAAAAGAATCACTGAGAAGGATCTATATCTAAAGCTTGAAAAAAACTGCACCACTTGCCCCCCCCGGCCCAGTGAGCCACGTTTGACCCTCAGCTCATGCATCCACAGGCTAACCAGGGCCCTTCTGCTGACATAGGCAGCATTTATGTGCTTTAGCAGAGATCCCACCCCTCCCAGCACACTTTACTAACAGTGAATTCCTCCGGCGCCAGAGGAGCTCGCAGAGAATGTGGAGTTCGCCTGAAGCTTCACGTGGGTCTCGACCGGCACTGATACTAACAACGTCGCACTTTGTCATGTTCGCTTCAGCTGAGCGCTGTTTGTTTCTCCACACTGTCGTCTGTTATCGCCGCCTGAACGTGGCACTTTCCCCGGCTGAAGGGTCCGCTTATGTAAATGCGCTTTAAGCTTCCACCTCCAAACCACACAGGCCATCTCCTCCCTCCAGCGCTAGATAGCTGTGATATGTAAAAACGGCAGCACCGTGAAATCTATTCACCCTGTGCTCTCCGTTTAGGGAGTGACAGCATTCTGCCGCCTGCTTAAACGTGACACTGAATATTTAGAACAAATGCAGAGGAGGATTCGATTAGAACAGATTTCTCGCAGTAGCTGAGTTTCAAATCAAGTTCGTCATGGCAGAGGCACCTACTTAGGGATGTGGGGCTGGTAACTGAAAACAAGCCACCCTAGGGAGTGATTCTGGCAAAGAAATGGAATTATGAGGTCATCGGAACAATGTCTCTTCCAGAAAGCCGTGTTTGTGGTCCGGGGTGAGATGGAACTGTGTGATTTCTATTGATTTGCTTTGATATCAATTTTCCTGCTGGAGTCTTGGCCACATACGCCCCTGGGTTGCTGTTGACGTGTCTCAGCTGCGTTTGAATCAGGTGTCGAGGGACGTCACGGGAGAGACCTGGGTTTGAATCCTGCCACGCCGGGGATAAGGGCCTGCTGCCAGTCACAGGTGGGGTTTAACTTACATCCTGCTGGTTCCATCATTAGTTGCCGTTAGCTTAAGTCTGGCTGTGATTGGTAAAGCATGGATTACCACACACATTGACATTTCAACCCTGCATTCTCTAATCACTAGTTGGATGTCATTTATATTCTAGCTTTTGTCCCAAGAGGTTGCAAGAATAATCAGACATTTTCTCATCTATAAGAGGAAGGAAAATGTTGCTTATTCCACAGTGACTAAAGTTTTATATAAAGAGATACAACAATTACCTCCTTATTTAAAACTAGTTTCTTGGGAAAAGAGGCGGGTGTTTAGGTGGGTGCTTAGGCGGGTCTGTAGGTGGATGTGTAGGCGGGTGTGTATGCCAGTGTGTAGGTGGGTGTGTAGGTGGGTGTATAGGTAGGTGTGTAGGTGGGTGTGTAGGCGGGTGTGTAGGTGGGTGTGTAGGTGGGTGTATAGGTAGGTGTGTAGGTGGGTGTGTAGGCGGGTGTGTAGGTGGGGTCCCCGGACCTAAGGACTTCAGGGTTACAGTTCTAGTGCCACTTCTGCATCATTTCTGGATCCAAGAGTGATAAGTTCCCTTCACACATTTCCTCACTGTTCTGACATCACGGCACATAACCTTGTGACACAGGGGTGGGTGGAAAGGTGGTGACTTTATTTCGGAGTGGGATCAGAGACAGAGCACTCACACCCCTTACACAGTCACCAGCACAGAGCACTCACACCCCTTACACAGTCACCAGCACAGAGCACTCACACCCCTTACACAGTCACCAGCATAGAGCACTCACACCCCTTACACAGTCACCAGCACAGAGCACTCACACCCCATACATAGTCACCAGCATCGCATTTGATCCCCAACATACTTGAATAACAAACATGTACATTCGTCCTTTTTTCAGGAGGGAAACAGCAGGTGTCTGATTCACGCTGAAGATGAGAAAGGTGATAAGTTGCAGGGAGACACCAGAGTTCCCTGAGCCCCGTGTGGCAGGTTGGGGCCACTGCAACCAGGGCAGCGTCACTTCCGAGTCCGGAAAAAAAGACGAGTCATTACTTCGCGTCGCGTTGAACGAGAGGAAGAGAAGGAGAGGTAATTCTGGTAATTTACTATTGGAGGGAGAGAGAAAGAGAGATTGACCGAGAGAGAGAGAGAGAGAGAGAGAAGGAGAATGAGAGAGAGGTGTGGGTCTTCCTCTGTCAGCCCCTGGAAATGAAATTTCATGAGCACTTTGTCAATGAGATGCACTGCAGCCTGCTTCCAACACCAATCCCCCCGTCCATCCACCCATATATTGGGGAGGGGCGGGTCTTCCCAGCGTATGGTGTGATGATCCATCTACCAGATGGGGGGACACCTGGGTAGAGCTGGCTGGTACTCCCTCCTCACCAAATCCATCGAGTGTAAAGCCACACCCACCAGAAGATGGAAGATGGGAAGGAACCCCCCCCCCCCACACACACACACACACACACACACACACACACACACACACACACACACGCACACATTCACACGCACACACGCACACACACAGCTTTCATAGCAGAGAGCGTCCATGTGAATGCAGGGGGGTTGGGGGGGCACGTGGAGTCGGCACAGGGCCTGATATTTAACTTTCTGCGCTCCTTGAATGTTTGCTGCATTTTGATTAAAATGCGGAATTTTCTGGCAACTCTGCCTACAGGGAAAATCTGACATGGATGATGCGGGCCTGTGCGCCTGTGCAGACGAGCCAGACACGGCTGATTATCACGGAAAGCCGTACCCCACTCGTCACATTAATTCGAAAGCCCGTTCCCCGCAATCATTTAGAGTATCACAGAAGGAAAATGAGGCTGAAAATCAGATTATACAGTTACCACTCCATCTGTGCACAAAGAAATTAAAAATGACACACTGGAGATGATCCCTAACGTTAGCTATTTGCTAAGCACGCATCTCATTGGAGCTCATTTGGAAAGGTATCGGCAGGAACATCCTCTCCAGGGTTCCTCTTTAAACTCACCTGAAACACTAGCTCCAGGACCAAATTCACTGGTTAATTCTTTGCGGCTCTTTAATTAAGCCATTTTATGCGGCGCGCAGCATGTCTCCAGAATTTAAGTCCAAATTAAAGAAAGGGAACTGAACATTGTTAGTGGTGACATATCACACGGAATGACCTGATGTTGAAAATAGCATTTTTCTCCGATGGGGGATTCTGGATGGAGACTGGAGATGAACCAAGGCACTGAGGCGCCAAGCCAATGGCTATTGTGGACATATACATGCATTGTATTTGTATTTGTTTTTCTGGCAGACGGTCTTACCTGAAAGCACTTGTCAGGAGGGTACAAAATACATTGTTTTGCAGTGTAGATAAAGCACGTAATCTGAATGGGGGGGAGTGGCTCAAGGGGGGTGCAAGAATGGCATCAGGCTCCATTTTGGTGATGTCACATTTCCATGGTGATGGATCACTAGGTTTACGCCAGCC
>JABFEA020000039.1:19296557-19309866 GCA_019775915.2 Cyphomyrus plagiostoma | reverse complement strand
GCAGTGTCCCACATTGTCCCTCAGAAACATACCCCTTGTCCCCCCTTGGGCTTATTAGCAGGTGGTCACCCTAGGTGCAAGAATGGCATCAGGCTCCATTTTGGTGATGTCACATTTCCATGGTGATGGATCACTAGGTTTACGCCAGCCGGAGCCACAGTTAATGATGCCCAGCTGGCCCTGGTTGAACTGATTGCTCTGCTAAAAGAGCCAGGGCCGGCTGGGTAGACGGACACCCCCAGGCCTGAGGGAGGGAGGTGTGAGATCGCAGGGGTACCTCCTGCTCTGCCTGGGGCTGAAATTTTACTTTGGTCTATCTGGCATCATTTCCGATTCATTCTTTCAAGCAGACCAATCATACGTCCGCTTCTCTCCTCCATAATGCTTTCCTGTCATTTGAAGCCTGCTGTTCTTCACTGTTTCCCTTGTATGGCAAAATTTACATTAAATTTACTTTAGCGGATTCTTTTGTCCAAAGCGGCATAGAAGTGAGGCAGGTAGGCAAATTACAAACATACGACTGTCAAGGAGTCGACTGAGCTAAGCTTCCAATGAATGCCCAGTTATAAGTCTTAGTATAGGAGCAGTAATTACGCAGCACCTTCCAACAAAGCAAGAACCTTATAAGACAGCTATTCAGGCAACATAGAGTGGTATCAGGCTAGTAGACATGTTCCTGGGACTGATCAGTCAAGGGTGACTCTGAAGAATTTTTGATACTAGCCGACTGAGCTAGTTCAGTAAAAGATGTAGCTTGACATGTTTCTCTGTTTCTTTGTTTACCAGCCAGCAGGCTAGTCTTCACTTTTTGTAGTCATCTCAGGCAAGTGGATGAGCTTTATTTACGGCCTTGCTAGAGGTGTTTCCTGAAGGCGGGTAGGGAATCTAACGAATGGATGATTAGAAAATCTGCCCCAGACATGTTATAGCATGAGGTAGCCAAGTCAGCCTAGCCTGAGCATGGTCAGCACTCAAGGGCAGAACTTGTGGGAGTTTTACATACGCAAAAATGTTCTGAGGGTAAAAGGAAAAATGGTTGATCCAGAGAGATTACCAATCAGATTGTGGAGGAGGTGGGTCTAAGCAACTAGAGGAGGTAGGACCAAGACATCAGATTTGTGAGACCCACCTCCTCCAGTTGCTTTAATCCACATCCTCTACACCCTGATCGGTCACCTCTCAGAACCAATCATTTTTGATTCCATCCTCAGAACATTTTTGCGTAAATAAAACTCCGATGACCTGTTTGCTTGCATCCCCTCCCCCCCGACCCCAGTGCAAACATCAAAATCCATCCATCAAATGGCCAATTAATCATTTTATCAGGGTCACAGGCATCAGTGACGTACTTACTCTTTAGTGGCACAAAAAGGAACACAAACAATTCAGGTCGACTCTTAATTTTAGTTTGTACAGACCACCCTCCAAAGTGTAACTTATCGCTGTAATTACTGCATATGGTGGGAATTCACACATTCTGGAGTGTCCAGAGCAAAATTACATCTGTCAGTAATGGAGAAATGGTAAGGAAAAACTAATCCAGTTTAATCTGCTGAGCGCACAAGCGGACACAATATAATTGTGAGTCAAATTGATAAAGAGTCAAGCCCACGAACAAACATTAGCACAAATTACAAATCGCCAATTTGCCTGTGTGACTGATTTTAATCTGCTTCCATTTTTTGAGTTTGGGGGGGGGTTATATTTGGAAAATTTTGTTCAGATTTAATTTAAATGGTAGCAAGGATTAAAAACAAGGATATCATGTTTTTGTGTGGATATCTACTGATTGAAACAATGTTGGCAGACAGTGTGGGCGGGACAACACGGCGCCCTCAGTGCTGATAGGATGATAGATGACAGGCATGTTTGGGGGAGGAGCCATAAAAGCAGATCCACCCTCATCTACTTGAAACCACACACACGGCACGATGTCTGACAACCCGACGGGGGCTGGCTGGCGGTCTGAAAGCGGGCGAGTGTGCCACCCAGCTCCCCATGCCAGACGACTACCCGGCGCCAAAAATCAGAAAAGGGAAACTGTTGATTTTGGGATGAGCATCTGGTTCAGGGAATAGGCAGCAGATGGTCAGGGGGCTCTGGAAGAATTTCCGTCGGGGACCCGGAGAGGAGACCGACGGGGAGAGCGGAGGAAGAGGGAGCGAAATGGACAAACTGCCAGGGAAACACTGGTCCGTTAGAGCCGTGCCATGGCTGGGGGGGGGCCGGTGCCAGCTTGCATCACAGATGAGCCCCAGGTCTGACGCATACACCAATTAGCACTCTAAGAGTCAATGAGCCTTTTTCTGAGTACATTATCGTAAGAGGGGGTGGGGAGCGGGCACATGGGGGCAGGGTAATATCAGGTGACAAGCACCACCTGACCGGCTGCCATGACAACCTGGCATCAGACCCAGGAAACACACCCATAACCTGATGCCCGACCCCGCACCCTCCCAAAGACCTTAAATTCTAACATGCTGACACCCACACGTCTGTCTTTTGTTTACCTCTCCACTTATTTTGACTGCCATCCCAAACAAAGTCCCCGTCCCTTCCAGCCAGCCTCCGATCACCTGTTCCTTTTTGTCACTTTCTATCGGAACATGTTTCCCGTCGTAACGGAAACCAATTTTACTCCACTGTGCCGCGATAACAGTACAGGACCTCCGACCTCCCTGCTCTGGAACAAACTGCACTGCTCACTGCAGTGTCCCCCCACCCCTCTACTGTCTTATGCATCACACAAAAAACCACTCAGGCAGAGATGGCAGACGGTTAAACAGCGTCTTTCTGAACAGACCCTGCCTTGCTGCCACCTTACCTATCACTTCCAGAACAAACATTTACTAGGCATAGACAATAGCAGCTACTGAACGTGTTATTGGTATAACGTGTCAAATGGGTTTGTACTAAGCCACAGCGTAACATGCCACTATGCAGCGTCTGTGGTGCTGATTCAATCTTCCACAGACAGGAAGGTAAAGCGAGCGATATAAAGCTGTCAGGATCACTCACACTCCACACTCTCACTCCACACTCTCACTCCACACTCACACTCCACACTCACACTCCACACTCTCACTCCACACTCACACTCCACACTCACACTCCACACTCTCACTCCACACTCTCACTCCACACTCACACTCCACACTCTCACTCCACACTCACACTCTCACTCCACACTCACACTCCACACTCTCACTCCACACTTACACTCCACACCCTCACTCCACACTCACACTCCACACTCTCACTCCACACTCACACTCCACACTCTCACTCCGGCACCTCCAGCCTCGTTGCTCGGGGTAAACACACAGAGATTAAGCAAAGAGGACCCCTGTCCGGGCCCCTCTACTGCCTCCCACAGCGATGCCAATCCCCTGCTAGTGTGTACTTATTACGGTAGCTGGCACTGCTCGTCATGGAGACGGCGTCGCGGTGAAAACCGCGGCTGGCAAAGCTAACTCTGATTCACTGCATGAGCGGGGGGGTGGGGTGGGGGTGTGATTATCACAGCGGTCTCCCCGCGGTGGATGAATACCTCCATCGGGTATAACAAATCCGGTCACGAAAGGGTGAAATTACCACAACCAACAGCGTAGCGGCGGCGCAGTGGGCGCCTGCAGGAACCCGGCGTCCTCCAGGGGGCGGCGGTGAGCCCCCACGGCAAACGCACTTCCAGAGGCGTTATTTAAAAGAGGAAAACCTGGGCCGTGGGTGCAGGCGTCAGCTGTAGGAGACGAAGAACGTAAATTTCACCGGAAGGCCCACATCTTGGAGGAACGCGACTCGCTGGCGGGGAAGATGGGGTGGGGGGAGCAACATGAGACGGGCGCGGTGCTGATCGGGAGCGCGGAACACGGGGAACACGGGGAACACGGGGAACACGGGGAACATGTGGAGCTGTCAGCTTCTATGTTTGCTCCAAAAATAGCCGCGACGTCGACGCGCCCCGGGAGGTGGGGGCCTTCTTTTTCTGTCTGAATTACAAACACGCCCATTACACCCTATTGGTCCTGTTATGTCACCTTAGGGGGAGTGTGCTATGTAATGCGCCCCCCCCAAAACATACACACACATACACACAGGTTTGTAATTATATCTTTGTGGGGACTCTTCATTCACTTATATGGGGAAATCTGTAATCCCAGCATGACAACCTTAACCCCCACCCAGCCCTAATCCTAACCATAAGTAACCAAACAAAATACAAGACATTTTTGTTTTTTTGATTGCATTCACAGATCTTTGTGGGGACCTGAAAAATGGTCCCCAAAACATCAAAATAACATATTTTTATTATACTGCAGGGGACATTGTAATACAACCATAATACACACATACATTCACAGATAGAGACACACAGAATGGCAATTAACAAAAACCTTTAAACCTTGTGTGACGCATTTATGGGAACTTTGGAAGGCTGGGCGCCCAGGATGTTGGATCACTAAGCCGGAAAGCTGCATCGCCATAGCGGACAGCAGGCAAGACCCTGGCGGCCAGTCCTGGCCCGGGGATTGGCTGACTGTGGGTCCAATGAGACGGCTGGCTGTGTAAATCGGTAAACAGAGTGACCAGCTCCAAGCAAACTCCTCAGCCATGTGTCTGAGGACAAGTGCTCGCATTCTGGTTGGATTATTGCGCGATTTAGTGGAAGACCTTCATAACATCCTTCTGCTGTTATCCAAAGGGGCACCTCCAGTAGGCCTGGAACAGCAAATACAAGCAATGAGAAAAGGGCACCTTTCAAATTGACCGCCACTGTGTAATGAGGGTACAACTCTGCCTTAATAAGCAAGCATCAAAAATTAATTAAAAGCAGATACCGTAATGAGCCCTCACTTGCAAAACATATTATCGCTGTATAATAAAGTTTGATTGTTTAATTTATTTTGTGCACTGATACTGTGTTTATTGCGCGGAAACCAATTTTCCAAGTGCTAATTTTTAGCTAATGGCCTGGTTCATAACCCTGCCCTCTAATCCTGACAGCAAGAGGTGGCGACAAGCAACGCTGTAACAGCATCTGCAGGGTGGTGGCGCTGGCGAGACAACACAACATGCCACAAATAGGAAATGGACATAGAATGTAAAAATGTTGGGGTGTTACCATAGCAACAACAAAAACACAAACTTTGGGATATCACATATCTCCTTAAACTTTCATCTACGTAGGACACCGGAAACGTCTCTGTTTTTCTGATCTATGTGTGCTATTTTTGCTTTGCCTTTCTCCAGATTTAGCGCCTGACCACAGGAGTGCTGGCCGTATCTCACCCCAGCGACTGCATGGCAATAAGCCTCAGATCACAGCGGCATGAAAACTCCAGCATCACCAGGATTTTAAATAAAGGACTCAGGTCATACTTTGCTCATTTATCACAGAGAGAAACGCATGATCACATTATTTGTTCTTCAGACACACTCTCTCCCAGCCTGAACACAGCACCTGGATCCTGAACACTAAAGAAAGCTGACTTCCAAAAATCATATCTTTATAGTGTGTCTTTTTGTTCTTGCAAATATCGTGTTCTCATTATTTTCTAATAGAGAAGTTAGAAAGATCTGTTTTATTTATATGTTTTTGACAGTTTTTCCTTATGAGTTAATGCTGTGCTCTTGCCCTGTTTGCCGTGGAGATGGATTCATATCTGGCTGCTGAATACGTTTCCATCATCGCAATATAACTAGCTTTTTCGATATGAGCTGCTGGCAGATACTGAATGATGCAATATGGTGCCTGGCCTGTCGTAGCGCCTGACAGACACGGATCAGTCATCCTGACCACCACCGCGTCTGTGTTCCCCTGAATCAGACCGAGCGAGCAGCCATATCCTGGAGAGTGGTCACAACCATGGGGGGGGTCTCGTTGCCATGGCGATGATGTATCATTCCCCTCAACCCCCCCGATGTGAAGGTGAAGGTCAAGGTGGCCTCGAAAACGCACCCTGTCTAAATGGCGCCTCCAGTGGTCATAATGTGAAGTGCACTCCACGTCAGACATGAGACTGGCTACCAGTTAGGTAATGTGCCGTTCATTTCACATCTGGTGTGGTGGATTAGGATCCGGACTCCAAACTTGCGTCCGGTCCCAGGCAGAGCTGAGAAGTCTGTGTCTGTGTTCCCATTTCAGGCAATGCCCCCTCCCCCCCGGGCTCAAGGCACAGTGGTGGGCTCAGCCGTCCATCATGGGCTGAATAGAGAGGTGCTTCCTCGGAGTCACACGGTGATAGTTATGTGTGTCTTTTTCTCTCCGCTGTTAATTTAATCAATAAAGTGTTGATTGAGATCCGCCCTTAGCGCCATTAGCCGTCTCTGTCTCCATTAATCAGCCAGGTGATGGTCACGCCATGTCACCACTCACGGATTCACCTGCCGGTCCGGCCCAAGCTCCCTGCCATGAGCTTGAGAGCCTCCAGGCCGTTTGAATGGTGTAGAGAGAGAGGACATGACACAGAGAAGTCTGGCCTCCGAGGAGAGGAAAAGGATTTTTGCGGGCAGCAAAACATTAGACACTGAAGCTGGAGGCTGGGGACAGTGGTAATTCCTGGGGAAATTATAAATCGTAAAAGTAGAACTTATTATCAGCTTCATTTATTTCAGGTTAACAGATTTCCTGTTATTGTGAGGGACAAATAGCAACTGTGGGTTGTGTTATTCAGGCTGTGTTTCAGCCAGCGATCGATCTGCTGATGTCCGCATCTCAGCCAGAGCCGTGATCTCATTTCCGTCTTCCAGGAGGAACGCGGCCCAGATAGACGGCTCGGCGGCTCTGCAGCGCGGTTCTCCAGTGTTCTTCAGTATATCGCAGCGATCGGGGATGTAATGAAACATCCTGTGTCCCTCCACTGCTCTCTACCATCCGTTTGTTTGCATATTGATCGCATTGAGGACATGATATTATACTTCTGTGTTAAAGTCCATAAATTCAAACCAGGGCAGCTGTGATCTGTTTTGATGGTGTTTGTTTGTGGATGAGCTGGTCATCGTTACGCGACACCCCTTCACCTCCCCCAGAATGTCCTATTTCAGTAGTCATGATGTCATGTTGTCTTTCGGCGGTGGGTCACTCCAGGAATTCCAGCTTGAGCATGCAGACAGTTGCGATATGCCTAGAAACCTCTGGAGGGCGTCATTTCACCTGCACCTAAAGGGGGCAGATTGTAAAAAAACAGCTGCATCTCAGGTTACTTTCTTCTTCTGCTAATTTCAAGCATGAGGAAACAGGGACGCTGATGAAACGAGGTGGAGGAAAGTCAACAACCTGCAGTCAATCTGAGGTGTCGAGCGTGTGCATGCGGCCAGAGCCGCTCGGCCGGGGCCCCCCTTCCTCCCACAGCCCCACCTGTCACTAATTAAGAGCAGCGCCCTGCCCCCAGGTTACAATCCTGGCCGACTGGACTGTTTCCTGTCGGCGTCACGGTGGTCTGTCGGCTGGACAGGAGCTTGCTTCATAGCTCATGCTGAGCTGTTTAAAATCAGATGGCTTTTGCAGGCGCGTGCGGCCCGTTCTTGATGGCTTCTACAGGTCGGCGAGATCCTCCAAGCACAATGACTCTGCTGTCCATCCCTGCACTTTAACTGCACAAAGACACATTTGGGACAGGCGCGAGGTCCGTGCTCCCTGGAGAAGATCTGTCCTTGCGTTTATAGGCTTTCGATAAATCATGTGGCAGCGGAGCAACACTGATTTACAGCATTTGTGCTGAAATCCCACCGGCATGAGCTGATTCTTTCTGCTGCTCCAATAAAATCAGGAATGTACCTGTTTGTGTCTCGCCATGTCTATTGTCTTCTAAGTGCTCTGCATGAGGCTTCATTCATTGCCTACCTCACCTCCAGCCCAATCCTCCAGAAAAGTAGACCCCTGACTGATAGTGCACTAACTGTAACTCAATTTCTTAATGGATGCTTGTGGTGATTGCTCGGTTTCCATGGTTACTTCTAAAAGTTCTTAAAGTCTGTATGGATGTTGGGATACGTGTCTGAATCGTACACTATATTGTATAATTGTATACTTCATGCCTCCGATGGAACCAAAACACATTCCTTATGCTTTTTGCACTGGGCGAATAAAAGGATTTTGATTCTGTATGGAAAAACTGCACTAGGTTTTATACCCACTGACAGTAAGTCCTGTGGGTTTCACCAGTAAGTTCTTTTCTCCAGCAGTTGCACGTCTGTAGGACCTTTGCGAGCGACAGGATTCCCTGGGGACGGAGTGGAGTGTCTGCAGGCTGACAGGCGTGGGAGGCGTGAGCGATAGAGGGGGAAGCGAGTGCTTATATGTCTGCGATGACAAAACGAGGTTTCACACAAGGGGCAGTTTGTCCATCTACAGTGACAGAGTGGAGTATATCGGCGGGCGACAGGGGGCAGCTCGTACATCCACAGTGGCAGAGCGGAGTCTATCAGTGGGTGACAGGGGGCAGCTCGTACATCCACAGTGACAGAGCGGAGTCTATAGGCGGGCAACAGAGGCCAGCTCGTACATCCATAGTGACAGAGCGGAGTGTATCAGCGGGCGACAGGGGGCAGCTCGTGCATCCACAGTGACAGAGCGGAGTCTATCAGCAGGCGACAGGGGGCAGCTCGTACATCCACAGTGACAGAGCGGAGTCTATCGGTGGGCGACAGGGGGCAGCTTGTACATCCACATTGACAGAGCGGAGTCTATCGGCGGGCAACAGGGGGCAGCTCATACATCCACATTGACAGAGCGGAGTATATCGGCGGGCAACAGGGAGCAGCTCGTGCATCCACAGTGGCAGAGTGGAGTCTATCGGTGGGTGACAGGGGGCAGCTCGTGCATCCACATTGACAGAGCGGAGTCTATCAGCAGGCGACAGGGGGCAGCTCGTACATCCACAGTGACAGAGAGGAGTCTATCAGCAGGCGACAGGGGGCAGCTCGTACATCCACAGTGACAGAGTGGAGTCTATAGGCGGGCAAAAGAGGGCAGCTTGTACATCCACAGTGACAGAGCAGGGCAGGCCCAGTCACTCGCAGAGTCATCAAAAGCATATGTGCTGCAGCATGGCAAGATGCCCTGGTGGCTGATGGACTACCCTTGATGTACAAAAGGCAATCAAAGTTCACATGGTATCCTGGGAAGTACTGGGACTTGAAAGATTATGAAAGTGTGGCGAAGAAACAATTAATATTTAATAGAGGCTTATTCTTCACCCTTGGAAGAAATGCAATTCACAGTCAGGGAGGGTGGACCAGTTATTGGATCAAGGCGGCCATTCTTTATATTGGAACCATCAGATTGAGAGACAGGGGTTATTGTGCATTTGGGAGAATACAGATGACCTATGTGAGGTCAGACATTATGATGATGCACTGCTACTTACACACAGCCCCATTCCTTGGATGGGGGGGTGGGGGGGGAGTGGGGTACGCTTTTGTGTTATATTTTGAGGCTTGCCTTTCTGGTAATTTCACGCGTGGGTGAGCACTCAATGCACTGTAAACGGGTGGGAAATCCTCTCCTAATGCCCCCCATCTGACCCCCCAGCTCACATGTGACATGGTCACCTTCTTGCGTCGTTAACGTGGCCTTGAACCGAAAGAGAGTGTCTGGATAGGTAGTGGGATAAACAAGAATGAGAATGGGAGGAAGAAGAGGGAAAAATCTTTGCTTGTAAGTCTGGCCATTTTCAGGCGTGTCATAAAGACAGAGCTGATAAATTAATTCTCTGATTAAAGAGCGGCAGTGTGCGGCCTTTGAGGTTTAAGCCCTCTACTGGCTACAAGCAGTCACTACACAGGGGTGGGGCCCGGAATTAACTTTTTGAGTGAGCCCCAAAACTATGAAATCCGTATCTAAGATTAACCTGCTTGTTTTTACTCCAAAGTGAACTCACACTTCCAATCTCAGATCTCTGGAAATATGTCTATGGCAAGAGGAAGTATCTCATTAGATTTTTACTTTTCTTTATCGATCACCGTAAGGCTGCATGTCGGGTCTCCAATATGCCGTACAAGGAGGAAACATGATTTGCGTCCAGAGAGAGAACGGGCAGTGATACCGGTCCAGTTATACTCGCTCATAGCATAATGATGTTTGATGAATTCCTTGTTTATAGCGTGTTGAAGCTTTGAACTGTTTTTGTTCTAAATAAGCATCATTTATCTTTCATACAGGAAATTGGCCTTCAGGCTCAAAGACATGTAACACCACACTCTTAAGCGTTCAGCTGTTCATGGTCAGAATAAAATAAATGGGAATATTCAATTTTAACACAAAATGGAGGGAATGTAGATCATTGGTAAATTTTGTGTAAAAATAGTGTGACAATTCTACGTTGTGGTTCTGGTTTGTGCAGCGGTCACAGTAATATCTGGTATCCCAAGCAGATCTGGACAGAGGTTCACCAGAGCTGAATGTGGTCCCACTCCTTGAAAACTGCGGTACATCGAAGGTGGGTCAGCTGAACAGAGCAATAGGGAGCGAGACCAGCCGACCTGCTCACAGAATCACGCTCAGAATCATGCTCACAGTAACACCAAAGCTGCCTCACGTGCACCCAGATATTATATGATAAAACATCTCGTCAAACATGGCATTTCAGTCCAATACAACTGCAGCACTGTTAGGACATATAATATAATTTTAGGAAGGTGACATTTTGTGATGTTTTTCAAAAAGGTTCGATCGATTTTAATGTGGACGGACCCAATCAGGAAAACTCAAAAAATGCATCATTCATAAAACATCCAGCTATGATTGAACAGAAGAGGAAATGGTTCAGGTTTCTTCCAGAAAAAAATATAATGGAAAATAAATACCAGATGAAAACCAGAGGTCAGAAAAACAATAATTATTATTTTACAGGCAGCTACAGGAAAATGTGACACCAACCTAAACTGTTGAAAACAGTTTTATGGTCCAGAAGGAAATTAGGGTTATTATCAGAAACTGGAAAAAATGCATCTAAGAAGTTTAAAATTACAGGACATCTTGTAATTACATCTTCTTCAGTTAAATAAACACTTTGTCAACGAAAGAATATTTACCTAAAACCGGTGAGCACCAGGCTATACTCCCCCCCCCCTCCTCCCGGGGGCCATCGGGGATCTTCCTGCCCCCTTTCTGCAGTTATTACTCTGAGCTTTACGCTGTCAGTTGCTATGACTACATCTGACTTAGTTTGACGGATGCTGTAGGCCAGTTAGCAGCCCACAAACACCACAGTGTCGGTCCAAATTGCCAGGGTCACTCCCGCATCGCAGGACAGAGCAGACAGTCTCCACCGTGTCTGCCCAGCTGCCAGCCGGACTCTGCATACAGATTCAAAATCCTGTGTAAACTCCTTTCTGACATACTTTCCGTCCAAACGTCAGGATGAGAGGACAATATATCAGGCAAATATTATATCATTACATTTTGGACCGGGGAGCAAAGCGAGCAGACAGGGTAGTAATTATGGTGGGCCAGGGTTTGAAGACCAGCCGTGCGAGTCAGTTAGTGGAGACAGGAAGACAGACAGGAGATGTGAATTACAGGAGAGGTCTGACAGAGCGAGGGTGCTGTAACGTGACCAGCCTGTATTCTGACTCTACAGCATCCTCTGTGACGTCAGCCAATCACAGTCTGGTGTGGTATCACAGTGCCATTCATGTCCCAGGTGATGTCATGTGATGACAGAGCTACTTCCAACACCCTGATAAAGGGGTGTTATTCATGCCTGCATAACGTGCAGTCTCTGGTACAAAAATAGGTGTTTTATCAAAAATTACGGTCCGACCTCCCCAAAAAGAGACTTTAGCTGATTAGCAACCTGAGCTAAGGATATCTGAGGGCCCAGTGTTCTTCCCCATGGCTTTATGCTGTTTTCTAGCAATTATTATCTAGCTAATTATGTGAAGCTCTGGGGTTTGGAATGAAAAGGTCCACCCCCCCGCGCTAAGTTAGACTTTGGTTCAGTTCTCACCAGTTCGGTTCAACCTCGACTATGCGGTCCTCTGTACGATGAGAGCCTGGATGGGGAGCTTGCTGCACGCTCACATTTTTGCCGCGTGGCTCTTGGGCGCGTCGGAGTGCCCCGGGGGGTCGCTGCATAAGCCCCGCCTCAATGTCAGCGCGGCGAGCCGCCGGATTCTTTAGCATTCCGCGGAGGAGGTGAATGCGACAGCCAGATGGAGAGCGGCGCACGTTCCCGGGAACATGGCATCGCCACCACGCTCGTCACGCAGAACACGCCGATCCGGCAGGGCCGGGACCGCTCCAGACAGAAGGAACGGCTCAGTAATTATTACAAACACTTCTGGATGAGGCTTAATCTCATCTCCTGCCAGAAATGCCCTGCTAATGGAGAAAAAAGCAAGCCTGTGCCTTTCAGGCTCTCGTTCCTCAGAAACGTCCCAATTCCACTGCATCCCCGACGGACTGGTATGTGTCGACCAATCGCAGACATGGTGCGGCATTCGCTCCGGCCGATCATGTTAATAAAATCAAAGAAATTAAGCTATTTGTTCCCAAGAACGTGCTTTTTTTTTCAAAGTCAAGGATGTAAGTAAAGAAGTTGAGGTCAGGGCCGCACACAGCAGCGCTTTACTGCTTCGGTTTTTATTCCCAGTTTTGAGACGTGGGTGATATAAACGACTTTATTGCCGTCAGCGTTGAGTTCCATCTGCATGCAGACCGCAGATACGGGACGGGGGAGCCGGCCAGCTTCAATAGCCGTGGGAAATCAAATGAAGCTCATGCATGGAAAAAACAAACCAAAAATAAAACAGGCGACGTGCTACAGTGGTCAGTATTTCTTGTCTCTCCCAGGTGACACAATAAATTTTTGAAAATGCCGCCAATCACCAAAGTCACACATATACAAGAAGGTAAAAAATAAAAGTCTATGGAATAATGCCTTCTTTGGAGATCACAGTGTGAAGGCCCAACTCACCACTGAGAGCCCGTCACGAAATAGCCACAAAAGAAAGGTAAAAACCATTACTGTCCCTCTGATAAGAGAAGCTCTCCTTCAAGCAAGGAGAATCATGAATGTGGAGAAGATCAAACTTCGCAAAGAATGCCCTCCAGGTGCTGGACACACGTGTCTGTCTTGCCAACCTGGGTGTGCCAATACAATCCTCCTAAGATGGCGTGGAGAGCCCCACCCCTTGACCTAAAACCATAAAACCCCAACTTAAGATTCTGGGCCTTTGAGACGAGTGTAAACATCATGTCCAAATTACTCCTCGAAGTGTCCACATGTTCCACAGACATATGTGCGTTGCTAAAATTAACCCACCCACCAGCCCCCCCCCCCCCGGGGGCCCCCGCGCCCCCCGG
>JABFEA020000039.1:19250334-19262047 GCA_019775915.2 Cyphomyrus plagiostoma | reverse complement strand
CCCCCCCGCCCCCCCCCCCCCCGCCCCCCGCCCCCCCCCGCCCCCCCGCCCCCCCCCCCCCCCCCCCGCCCGCCCCCCCCCCCCGCCCCCCCCCCCACCGCCAGGAAGAAGGAGGTATCATGGGAGGCAGGAGGTGATGAAATGCCTTCTGTTTGCCTTTGGCCCAATGAACAGGCCGTAATCATGGCGTCACGCACAGGAAAGGTCTCCTCTCTTACAAACAGACAGACATTACATCCATACAGCTTCTGTGGCGACAACTTTTTAAGCTGAACATATATAGAGCATCCAGTGAGCATGACCAGAATATGCAGTTAGAAGATGGATGGATAGACGTGTAGAGCTGAAAGTCAAACATTTCGCATTATTTCATCTACGCATGAATTAAATTATGAATCTAATCCATCCATTACCATTTAAAAGCATGTCTGTAACTCCCTGTTTTTTCCAGTATTTTCTGTTCAGAATGATGAAAAGATCCTTTACTTATTATTTCAACATAACCTCTCCCCAGTTCCTTTAAATTGCAGTGTTTAGAGAAACACACCTGCATTCCGAGGACGCTTTTGTGACCTTGCAGGTTTTCTGTTGTTCTAACAGATTAGTGTCGCTCCTTCAAATATTTGTATATAATGCGAATTGCATGTGGGGAAAAAACAAAAACAGATTCATAATTGACTGAAAAGATCAGCCAACGCAGTCCAGGTAGGAAAGCAGGTTGGTGCATCACTTACTAGATTTACCGCCAGGGAACATGAAGAATAAAATGCCTTTTTGGGATGGTTGAAGCCGCAGGAACAGAGAGAGATGGGCCAGTTAGTGCGTAAGAGGATTAACGCCCCCCCCCCTGAAAACCGCTCGCTCGCTCTCGTGCTGACCCCTCCTCACCGTGTGTATGTGGTGGGAACACATTGTCCCTCGCCAGTGCATCTCCGTGAGCAGTAGCACTGTGTTCATCTGCAATTCCCCACGGTGTTCCGGCCTTTTCCGTCTCTACCCGAGCGTTTCATTTTCCGGGAGGTGTCTGAAAAGGCCACTGCGGTCCTGACTCATGCACGGTTAATTCTTCACCAGAATGGCTGCCCCGGCGCACGGCCTCAGACATGGGGGTGGGCAGGAAGGAGCTGCCGCCTTGCCCTTCTCTCAATGCCGAGCTGAATGTGCCCGGGGCAGGTTGGAAAGGGTGCCGCAGGACCAGCAAATCCGGACAGGCCCGGAGGCACAGGACCACGACCGGCTTATCCGGGAACACGCAGTTCCCGCTCTGAACATGGTGCCGGCCTCATCCCCCCTCCCCCGTCACTCGTTTAAATCTCCGACATCCTCGCTTGAATGGAACGCCGACTCCTCTGGCTCCTAAGGACCGAAAACATGCTTCTGAATCCATCATGCGTTTTTGCTCCTTTGTCAAAGAGAGCAGCTCTTCTGTTAGATCCTGTTAGGCTCTTATTACATGTGTGTTATAGACCAGCGTAGGAGTAGCTCTCAGGTCTATTACTGGAGCACATTGAGATTTTCTGGGATGAATGGTAAAATAACGACCATTGAACACTCAGCGGGCGGGTCAATAGAGCGCAGAGCCATTTTGACAGTTCAAAGCTACCTGCAAAGTGCGGCTTGTTTTTCACGGTTTGGACAGAAACGCAAGGTCTCTGTAAGTTCCTCTCCGTGTGTGAGACGCTGCACAGGAGTATCTCCACCAGCTGCTGCAGGTCTCCAGCTGCTCTGCAGCTCTATGTCCTAGCAGGAGGGGGGTGGCTGCTGTCCAGTGGTGCTTATCTGCAGGGGATAGACTCGTCTTTGTCTGATTCTCACCCATGCCGGGGAGAAGGGAGAGGAGAGAGAAGGGAGAGGAGCACCGAAAAGATATAAATAAGGTCAGAGTGTTTCGTGCCCGCAGATAAATAAATGCAGCAATCTTCCTGGCCGCTATAGATTTTCCCACTTTTATTGCCATGGACTCTCTCTGCCCTGGAGGGTAATAGATGGGGGCAGCAGCTCTGTCGCCTTGGACTGCCCCCCCAACATTTGCGGCTTGTCCCGGGATCTGTTCTCATTTATCAGGAGATTTATCTAGAGGGAGCACGCCTCGCTTGTGAAATACCACATCAAGGTCCTCCAAGCCGCTCTCTGCCCTGGCCCGTCTGTTCTGACAGGGTCGTAAAATCTGCTCGGGATGCATGGAGCCGGGAACGAGGCCTCGGGCTGGAATTTACACACGGGGCCATCACCCACGCTGGGGCCGCGGACCAGGCGGCTGGATGAAACGTCCTCACAGACGCTGCTTTCATCTCGTGGGTTTTTCCCTTCTGCTCCTTAGGGGTACCTGGCCTTCCCAGCGTGTGTGGGGTCATAATTAAGCTGGGTCTTCCAGGGGGAGGGCAGGGCACTGACCCCAGCCTGGAAATGAACTAGTATGTGCGAGTTTTCTCAAGAAACTAGACCGCAACCAGGCTTTCAATCATTCCTGCTTCCAACGCTGCTGATCCCAGAGGGACCCCCCTTTTCCTCACAGACACATGCCTACACTCTGCCTATTCTCTTTTATAATAATACAAATAGCTCTTCTTAGCATTCCAATTTAGAATCATATAATTACAGCAGAATTACTACCTAAGAAACTCAGGAGGTGACAGACTGAGTGCTGTAAGAAAGAGAAAAAAATTAGTATATCCCTGGAAAAAACGGAACGCACCCAGCTTTTCTGAAGGACCTTGTGGTGCAATGGTAGTGCATCTGACGCAACCTCAGGAGGCTGTGTGTTTGAATCCCGTCAGAGTTGGTTCTTGTGTGAGTCAGTGGATTTGGATGCTGCATGTGTAATCGGTAGGTTACCAGCTCAGATCCCAGAATCAGCTGTGTGACTTTAGTGTTAGGTCCAGGTTCCATAATTCTCAGTTGCCCCAGGGACCAAATGAACTGTACTTAAAAAAATATATAAAAAATGATGCTACGTTGGAGAAAAGTATCCCCTAAATTAATAAAAAAAGGTGTCAGAGGGGGTTCAACCGTACAATTCTTACCTTGAACATTTTGCAGGGCTGTGTGCTGTGTCATATCTCCTAAAAATACCTGATTATTACTCATGTGCAAATGCATTCTACATCCTTTACTCATTCAACTCGCTGCCATGCAGGTTAAGTACCCAAGTCGACTACTGCAGCAGGAACACCCCCAGGGATGTGAACTGGCAGCCCTCTCTTTATGAGCTGAGGAGGCTCTTCTGGTAAGTTCCGGAAGCGCTACACTGCCCGCCCTCACTTGCTATTGGGCTTCGTAAATCCCAATAGTTATAGGTACTTCTGTTTTAATGCACTTTAACAATAAAGAAACAAAATTAACGTCACTGTGGCAATTTACAGCCGAGCCCATGTTTATAAACAGCTCGATTAGTGAGACCCAGCTGATCCTAATTGGACTGCTTGCCTTAGGGCCTAAATGACAGCCTGTGGGTGGGGTGTGGAGCTTTGGGGGGGCCAGATGCTGGATCTAGGGAGGTAAATTGGGTGTTTGTGTCCTGGAATGGGAGATCTTTTGTTTACCTCTTTTATTATTTCTGAGGCTTCTCCATGCAGTTTTTGGTTTGAGAATTTGACCCTCAAAATTTGTTTTTGACTGGCTTTGTCCTTTAAAATTTAGCAAAAAAATCTCAAGCCGGTCTTACACCCAGGTCACATTTTAACTGAACTGCCTCACTTTCAGAGGTTGTATTTAATCTTGCTTTCTGGTTGCTGTCAGTGTACCTGCAAGCTCACAGAAGAGTGTTTTCCTTTTTTTGCCCTCTCCTCATTAAAAAATCCTTCTCCTTACTCAGAAAACATCCCCCAATGAGATAATAGTGTTGTGTTTAAATTTGATTAGCTGTCTATCGCCATTGTTTGAAAAGCTTTCCCTCTAATCAACGGCATGCAGTTCAGCGCGGGAAGCCGCTCACTGTGGGTGAAATGTTGAAAAGTCAGAATTGAAAGTAAACGGCTCGACAGCTGTAATTTACCAAGGAAACAGACGTCCAAAGGAAAAAGACCCATTTAAATTCCTCGCAGTTGAAAGTGTCTGAATCAACTCAAGGATATTTACCATTGTTCGTCCGTCATTTTGCAGTGTAAAGATTCTTTTTGCATCTGTTTTTGATCAAACGCACGAATAGGTGCGAGTGCATCTGACACACATGGAGTCGTCCACAAATATTTAACGCCGCAGGTGTGATTCTATCTGGCACTTAACCTGGCCATAGAAATGTGAACCGCTATATGAAATCAATCCACCCGTTTTGAACACAGTCATATGAGTCGTTGGTGATCCAATACAGGCGTCCCTGCCTGCCTTTGGTGTTGCCGGTAGTGACAGCCATCCCATGCAGTCTATGGTAGACCTAAGGGGCCTGCCTTGCCTTTGGGAGCCATGGCAGAGTGGGATAATGGCAGCATGATTTCGGAAACGTCGTTGCAGTGGGTCATAACATTTTGCCGCAGAGATGAACATAAACGACACAGAGCTACACAGCATTCATCTGCTTCTTCGAAAGACAGGGGGCGGAGTTAAACACAGCTTACTCTCCAGGACTAAGGCCGTCTGCCACACATTCATTCCTTATCTGATGTGAGTAGAGGGAAAACACTAGCAAGCCCGATTCTAAAGCTCCCTTAACAATTCAATAGAAACGTTGTCTTTTCTCTCGCCTAATCACCGCTCACGATCCTCTCCCTCGACACTGCCAAACCCGGGTGATTCTCCAATTCATCTTTCCCACAATCCCTCTCTTCCTTCCCACCTTCTGGCTCTGCCCAACCAGCTTCTCCCAACTTGTTTTCTTTTCTCTGCCTCCCCCTCACACTACCTTCTCCTCAGGCCTCCACCTGTTCCTTACCTCACATCGGTTTCTACTGGAATAGATTCTCCAAGAGATTCCATCAGCTGCTCTGCAAAGCCGAACCCTTATCTGTTCCCCTGAGAATGTGACGGCGCTGGCCAACCGCTGTAATCCTCATGGAATGGTTACCTTGGCGATGGCGAGCGTTAGGCGTAACACGTTGGTGTTTCTGGGTCCCTACTGAAAAAGTCACTTTGGGGCCCCCCTGCCCCCATCCTGCCTAGTGTAGTGACTGCCTGTGGCCAACAGAGGGCCCCCAAATCTCGAGGACCCACATGCAAGTGCATCGTTTGAGTGGTCGCAAACACCACCGCTGTCTTCAGTTTAGTCATCAGTTTTAGTCGGCCGGCATCAAAATTCCATTCTGCCTAACAAACCCCAAAGCCAACAGTATGTGAGGGGATGGGTGATTAACGCAGCACGGACAGGAAATCAAAGCGCGTGAATCAATAAAATCTGCCCTCGGTCTTTATAGCCCCATTAGCGCAGAGGAAATGAGTATTCACTCAACACCGAGCTTTCAGCAAATCGGCATCATCTCTGGGTTCTCTTCCAGCCATCAAGTGCTGTTTTGCCATGACTTTTCTCCATATTTTGTTCTCCTCTGATGAGCTTTTACAGGTCAAGATTTCCACAAGAATGTTAGCTCTTAGCTTAAAGGATAATTTCATTACAGTCTTGCTGTAGTGTGTTTCCGTTAATCGAGGGGGGGGAGCGAGACAGTGGCAGGGTGACATCACATATGCTAACGCTCCTGACCGCATTCGTTTCGCGTTACGGGTTCATGTTTGTAACAAGCTTGCGACATGTTTTATCTCATGTTTCAGCATCCTGTTCTGATCGGCTCCAGGGACCGGCTGACCCCGCTTTCTCAAAATGTACGCCGCTCTGGATAAAAGCGACTGCTAAACAAATAAAATGTAAATGTAAACTCACTGTACTGTGGAAAATTCTGGTTTAGTGAAAGTACTATTTTTTTCTACACAATTTCTGCAGTATTGTTTTACCAGCTTGTTTAAAAAAGAATTTATTTTTACCTACTATCACAAGGTTGCACGATGCAATGATTTTCCTTATGCGAGTCATTATTTATAAAAAGATCTAGGAATTAGAATTTCTGTAGGCTTTTATCTGGTGGCAGCGTTCAGAATAGTAACTGACTCGCGAACAAACCTGCTAAATCTTAAATAAAACAATCTGGGTGAATCTACAGAGAGGTGTGTTGAATACATCAGGAACTGACACAGTCTTCAAGGTCCGCACAGGACGCCCCTATAGTCAACCTTGAGATAAACGGGAGGTTCTTGGGTCTTAACCAAGCATTGGGGGTTAGTCTTCATTTTGAACCATCCCTAATATAACCAGCTATTGCTGTTGGGGCCATATAGGTGGCCTGGAGCCTATTCCAACAGCACAGGGCACACACTCAGACTGGGGGAGGGATTTAAACCCCTTCCAAGGAGGGTGTGACCTAACAGCACTATGCATCAATCCACCGTGACATGTTAGGTTTCTGTCACGTACCGCGTCGTCCGTCTTGTTCCAGCCCGTCGTATGGCACACCCTCCTTGTTACCTTGTGTGATTTCCCGATTGTTTCCGCCTGTGTGGCGTTGCCGCACGCCAGTCCTGTGATTCGTCCTCTGTGTATTTAAGTCTGCGCCAGCGTCTGTTCCGGCAGATGCGGCATAAAAGTGTATTTGTCCGAGTGTGGATTAAAACCCCGTTTAGTTCCGTATCCTGGCTTGGTCTTGTTATGTCCGCACCGCCCGTACACCCGGATCGTCACAGTTTCACTTTCCATAATCATTTGCCCTTTCGTTTTCTGGCTGTTTAAAGCTTAACCCAACACCCCACTGGGATATTAGTCACCAAACAGTCTGTCCCCGTAACGTCTTTCTCACTCAGCTAATCCAAGAAAACATTTACATTCGGCCAGCACCCTATTACAAACTCGTCTGCCATTAAAGGGTGATGCATATAATCACTTCTTCATCTTCATTTTGCAGCTGCTCCCACAAAAGCTGATTATAGCCACCAAAATAATGGCTATTCACTCAAGAATGAAGAACCCTGTGAATTCCTGCTTAATCTATAGAGTGCAAATGGCCTGCTTTTAATATTTTAAGTTAAATTACAAGCTCACAGTTTTTAGCCTCTGAAAGCTATCGAACATTCTGTGATGAATGTAAATAACCTCCTTTGATTAATGCGGCAATTCGAGACTGAGTACTGGCTTCAGAACCGCTGCCTACATTTTGAATTATTTAAGCATACAGCAGTGACTTACTTGCCTCTTTGAAGTAAACAAACCTGTATGATTGGGTGTTAATTTTGTTTAATTTTTAAGGGAGTACCCCAAAACTGCATAACAGTGTATAGTATAATGTATAACAGTATCTGGGCTGAGTGGTATTATCCATTCATGACAGTGCCTGGACTAGGTGGTCTTAGCCATTCATGACAGTGTCTAGACTGGGTGGTCTTATCCATTCATGACAGTGTCTGGACTGGGTGCTCTTAGCCATTTCTACAGTGTCTGGACTGCGTGGTCTTATCCATTCATGACAGTGTTTGGGCTGATTTGTATTATTCATTTTCCAGGGACATGATTCCTGTGAACTAAGTTTCTAAAACAGCCTCAGTTGTGTGGTCACATGACAAAATATGTGTCTGATCACCTTGTGTTGGTCTACAGTCTTGCCCTGGGTCACGCTTCCTTAACACCGCATTTTCCTGGATTGATTCCATGTCACCTCTACCTAGATGGATAAGCAGTTATATGATCTTGTAGCTCCTCTTAAGAAGATAAAGCATAGAGAAAAGAAACCTGCCCCCTGGTAGTCTGATCATACATGAGAACTTAAACAAGCCAGTGTGCAAATGGTGCTCAACCAAACTACAGATTTTCAGATTTGCCTGGAAAGAGAACCTCTCTATGTACAGACAAGCACTAGTGACTGCTAGATCTGTGTGTCTCTCCATACTAATAGAAGAGAACAAAGCAGTCCTGTCTTCTGTTCACCGCAGCAAGGCAGCAAGCCACACCTGTTATGCGTTTGTCTTTTCTCCCGTTCCTGCCCTTGTGTACTTCACTCCAGCTGCCTCTTCTTTTGCTCCTTCATTAATCCTTGTATAAAAGTGCTTCCCAGCCCTGTACTCCCCAGTCCTGTCATTGACATCATTCCCTTTTGTATGCTCATCATCTTCCGAGTGCTAGCTCTTCTCCATTGTTGACTCTGCGCAGTGTGGTTTGTCTTCCCCTGCCTCATTTTTGGATGGAATAAAGCCCTTTAGTTCACCCCTAAATCTGCTCTTGAGTCTCTTAGGAGTGATGACTTTATTATATTTTTAATGGTAAAATAAGATTGTACAGACTATCAAGAGCACGTCTGTAGCTACATACGGATACCAGCCTTCTGCTAGTCCTATTCATACTGATAATGACACCTCAGAATCTTTCTTTCCTGTAAAACAATCAGTACTTTTGAACTTCATTTCCTCCTGCGAATCATCTACTAGCATTGTAGACCCATTTCTGACAAAATCTCTTAAAGATTGCACCCCTGATTAGCACTACTTTGTTAAATTTCTTAAACTTCTCTCTTTTGCTTGAATGTGTTCCAAAACCTTTAAAAATAGCTGTTCCCTGTTAGACCTGTTCTCAATAAATCAAATCTTGAAACTAGTGATTTCAGAGATTATAGACTTCTATCAATTTTTTCTTTCATTTCAAAGATCCTGGAGAAGTTGTTGTCCATTAGCTGTCTCACTTCCTACAGAAAAATAATGCTACTGAATTATATCAATTTGGCTTTAAACCATATCATAGGACAGAAACAGCTTTAACCAAAGTAATAAGTGATTTGCTTATGGTTTTTCACCATGGCTGTATATCTTTGTTGGTGTTACAAGCATTTGACACTGTGGACCATAACACTCTCTTGGAGCGGCCAGAATCTATGGCTGGCATTAAGGGGACAGCGCTCTCTTGGTTTCCTGCCTAATTAACTGATCATTATCAGTTTGTTCGATGAATTTTCCAAGCCCACCAAAGTCAAACATAGTGTCCCACAGGGATCAGTGCTGGGTCCACTACTGTTCACTTTATATACAGTGATGTGAAAAAATTAGGACACCCCATTAAATGTTTAGTTCTTTATTAAGAAATATCAACATATTACTATTAAATCTTCTAGCAAATCATATGTGTAGATAAAGGTGATGTAACTGTATCACCTATGTAAAAAAAGAAACAAATTCACTTATTTAACATAAATAAATAACTATGATGCCAATTTCAACTTAGGAAAAAGTTAGGAGACTCTTACATCCATTATTATTTAAAATACCTAGAGCTAGATTCTGGTGGCACCACATCAGGTTAAAATGATTAGAACATAATTACAGAGCTTTTTGGTGGAGCCTGTCTTACTTAAACCATAGACGTTTAGTTTGGTTTGCTCTTGATTGTTGAAATGAGTGGGATCATCATGGTGTGATCCAAAGAGCTCTCTGAGGCCTTCAGAAAGGAGCTTGTAGATGCATATCAGTCTGGGAAGGATATAAAAAGATCTCAAGAGAGTTTGGAATCAGCCATTCCACTGTCTGGAGAATAATTTACAAGTGGAGAACATTTAAAACAACTAGCATGGCCTGGGCAGGCTGTCCTAGTATGTTCAGCCAAAGAGCAAATTTCATCACAGGTTATACAGGAAGGTCTTGCCACAGTAGATGTCAAGGTACATGCATCTACCATCAGAAAGAGACTGTGCAAGTTTGGTTTACATGGGAACTGTGCAAGGAGGAAACCCTTGCTGTCAAAAAAATACCAGGGCAAGACTGAAGTTTGCCAGAGACCACCTAAACAAAGACCAGGGTTTTTGGAACAATGTGCTTTGGATAGATGAATCTGAAATTGAATTATTTGGACATGGTAACAGAGGACATGTTTGGCATAAACCAAAGACATATTTTGAGCAAAAGAACCTCATGCCAACTGTGAAGCATGAGAGTGGAAATGTCATGGTTTGGGGCTGCTTTGCTGCAGCAGAACCTGGCAAGCTCACCGTCATAGAATCCACTATGAATCCTCCATCATATCAGAGGGTGTTTGAGGACAATGCGAGATCATCTGTCCAAAAGATGAAGCTCAAGTTAGGATGGATCATGCAAATGACAATGACTCAAAATATTCCAGTAAAACTACCAAGGAATGACTTACAAGAAAGAGTTCTGTAATAGTCAAGTCAAAGCCAGGATCTGAATCCTACTGAGATGCTGTAGGGTGATTTGAAGAGGAAGTGTATGCGAGACACCCTTCAAACATCACACAGCTTAAGGAATTCTGCATTGGAGAGTGGGGAAAACTTTCTGCCAGTTGATGTCAGAGATTGATAAATGGCTTTAGGAAATGTCTTATTGAACTTACTTCAGCCAAAGGGAGAAATACTAGCTATTAGGGCACAGGGTATCCTAACTTTTTGCTCAGTAGGCATTGGCATCTTAGTTAATTTATTTTGTGAAACAAGTAAATTTGTTTTTTGTTTTTTCATCGGTCATGCAGTTAAATCACCTTTATCTACAAATATAATTTGAAACAAGATTTAATATTGATATGTTGATATTTCTTAATCAAGTACTAAATATTTAATGGGTGTCCTCATTTTTTTACATAACTGTATGCTACCATTTAGTAACCTTATTAGAAATCATAGTGTCGTTTTCCATTGTCATGTTCATGATACACTGCTATATTTATCTGTTAAACAACATCAGCATCCCAGCTCTCTTGGTTAACAGACAGTCTACTAGACATCTGGTGTTGGATGACTAAAAATGTCCTTATGTTAAACATCGAAAAACCAGAAGAACTGATGGATGGTCCTAAAACTACTCAAAATAAGTTTGACAACCTCAACCCTGGTGGTTTTCCTACTCAGCTTAACACAGGGATCTTGGTGTCCTGGTTGATTGTGAGCCATATTTTGATGCCCACATAAGAAGTATTACTAGAACTGAATTGTACCATATATGGAAGCAGAGCTAGACTTTGGAATATGTTATCCTTCCATGATGCAGAAAAACTGATACATGCCTTAATACGTTCCAGGTTGGATAACTGTAATGCCCTCCTTTCTGGTTGCCCTTCTGGGTCCTTAAATAAACTTCAGCCAGTACAAAATGCAGCAGCCAGAGTTCTTACAACAGCTAAAAAATATTATCATATTAGCCCTATTCTATGCGTCCTTCACTGACTTCCACTTAAGTCTCGAAATGATTACAAAATACTGTTATTAATTTATAAAGCACTGAGTGGCCTTGCAGCAGAATATTTTACAGATCTACTGGTCTCTTACAACCTTCCTTGCCTGCTTTGATGTAAGGGAGCAGGATATCTATTAGTACCCAGGGTAGAAACTACGGCAGGCTGCAGAGCTTTCTCTCATAGAACTGTGGAATCGTCTCCCAACATATGTGCAAGATTCAGACTCACACTCAATATTCAAGACTAGATTAAGAACACAGTTGTTGGATGGCTTCCCATTGGAATTTTTTAAAAAATTCTGGCCTAAAATCCATCCAATTCTTATACCTGCTGTTAATAATACTTGGAAAGGTGAAATACCACCCTCTTGGAAACAAGCTTCTATTAGCCTGCTCTTAAAAAAAGATAAAAACCTTCTTGACTGCTCATCTTATCGACCAATTAGTCTTCTCAATGTGGACTATAAGATAGTCACAAAAGCACTGGCTCGCAGACTTGAAAAGATCCTTCCTAAAGTTATAAATCCTGATCAGGCAGGTTTTGTGAGATCTAGATGTGGTATGGACAACGTTCGCC
>JABFEA020000039.1:19231623-19245141 GCA_019775915.2 Cyphomyrus plagiostoma | reverse complement strand
GGTCTGATAAAACGGTTATAAGAGAGGATTGCTGAGAATATTATTTTCCATCAGGCCTCGTAACTATGACAAATCTGAGAAATTTTAAATGAGAGACATATGGACAATATGATTGAAAATATAACATGAATTTGATTTAACGACAAATGATACTTTACAGCAATGTTTTTTTTCTCTACAGTCGATCTGAGTAATGTGATGTCATTTCTATCCCTAGTCTGTTTTCGGTCTTGGTCTTGGTCTCGCCTTAGTGTCTCTTGGTCTTGGTATCGCCTTAGTGTCTCTTGGTCTTGGTCTCGCCTTAGTGTGTCTTGGTCTTGGTCTCTCCTTAGTGTGTCTTGGTCTTGGTCTCATCTTAGTGTGTCTTGGTCTTGGTCTTGGACTTGGTCTTGATACTCTCCGGTCTCGGCAATGTCTTGGTCTCGGTTTAGGCGGTCTCGACTACAACACTAGCCGAGAGAAAGGGACAGAGTGAGAGAGGGACAGAGAGAGAGGGAGGCAGGGAGAGCTCAGCTGGGTTGATTTTACAGCAGGAAGTTGATCTGTTTACAATCGATGTGAGTTTTAGGTCAGACTTAGTCGATGGGTAAAACAGTGCATGGTACCAAGTGAGCACAGAAATACAATATGCATCACCATTCCTCAGTTCCTAAATCAGTAACACTTTACATGATGGTGCACAAATAATATATATTGTGATACTATCTCTAATGTATTAATTAACTATAAACTAAGACCTAGTTACATACTGATCTCATGTTTGTTCATTATCAATGAATTGTGGCGCATCTTTCATCCCAAGCAGTTATTATATCTGTAAATTCTGTAACCTTTATGAACTACTGAAGGAACTAATGAAGTAACAAGTCACCAATAACACAAGCCAAATACTGGTCTCATGTTTTTTCATTAATGAATCGTGACGCTTCTTTCATCTCAAGTAGCTACAACATTTGTTCATGATTTGTACTTTTGTAGTAACTGAGTTACTCCTAAGTATTTCTGGCCTCCTCAAGTAAAGTATTATCCCTAAATCCCTGCATTGACGTAACTACAGTCTTGGTAACTTCTTTACACACAAACTGCACTGTAAAAACAATTCAGGAAAAAAACACACAGAATCTAATGAACTGTTCAGATAAAAAGGTCAGGAGCCCGTAGTGACAGAGGACATGATTAACCACTCGCTAAATAGCTCAGTCTCTTCTCCTACATTTATCTTGATTCTGAGCTGCTTAAGCTGCTCAGTTAAGTGAAATTAAAAGAATCTAAATAGAAGGTGTCCTCACGTGGGCTGTGGAGCGGCAAGAGAGCTTTTGGACTGCAGTTTAGCTTTCATTTGAGGTTTCAGTGGATGCTCAATCATTTTCGTTTGTTTGTTTCTTGACATCTGTTTGTTATTCCTGGCAATGCTGCTGATGTGTTTTGCTGTAAATGAAGCATGTGTGCGGGTCTCACCGGATCAGGCAAGAATGACTGAAGCTAAGGTGATGGACTGTAAGAAACCACAGGTACACATGCAGACACACACACACGGTCACACAAATGTCAATATACGCTCTCTCTCTCTCAGCCTTGAAATCGCAAGCAATAGGTGGCTTCAGCAAATGTCCTGTCCATCGTATCTTTACTAATTGCTATGCTCATTATAAGACCTTTCCCTGCTGAGCTGATCTATCAGCCATGAATAAGACACCCAACCCACCATTTCTGAAGATCAATATGTCCCACAAAGCCGAATAATGACTGTCTTAAAGATTCTTCTTCCCAAAGTGCAGGATCGGGAATCCCAAATTTGATCCAGGCAGCTGATTGCAATCTGATGCTCAAATGAAATATCACTGTGCTTCTTGGAATTCTTGTGCCGCTCTTGATTTTCCTGTTATGTCCCTTTCATGTGGAAACCAAGCTCGATTTTGGAACATTTAGCCTGTTCCAGATTCCATTAAATCCACATCAGCATGAAACTCTGTCCAGTAACACTAATTGTACCAGCTGTTCATCATTCATAAATGATGTTCTCCATCGGTAAATCCTGACTAATAAGTGAACATCTAAACAATTTTTAAAGATCAGTGTATTAGAGTAGCAGTATGGAAAATTACAGGCTGCGTGACCTCAGTCCGCTTGTCTGAAAGTGACGTCACACTCCAGAAAAGGCAGCAGGCGTCTGGCAATATAACATCTACAAAGACGTTTTGGTGGTAATTATTCTCAACAACCCCCCCAAAATGATGGCACAGGCACTGCAGGGTACTGATTTCTGTGAGAGCTTTCTGTACCTCAGTGTTTTCAGACATCAAAAATGATCCTCGTAATAGCAAAGCACAGACAGATAGCCAAGCACAGAAAACTGAGCCATGTATCAAGAAGACACAAAAACACAGACAGTTAAGGGATCCGAATGAAACATACCCAGGTGAATATATGATATATATCTGTTTTATTTTATTATTCAGATTTTGCTTAAGATTCATATCCAGTTTTGGTTTAAAGAAACTAACTGATAACAGGAAAATAGGGTATAGAACAACAGGCCAGCCTCTAGGTACAGTAACCATGTAAAGATGAACAGAGGTGGTATACAGACATACAACCACACTCTGCTGATTATGAGCATGGAGAGAAGTGCGCTTGGTTAATTAGCTTATCAGTTAATCAGCAAATCAAGCATGGAATGTTACATACATTCATTAGCAGTTATCTTTCGAAAGGCTATCTGAGAAAAAAACACAAAGGAAAGAAAAACAGCTGGAGTGGTGATGTTACGGGGATTATATGGAGCACTGGCTGGCAGTACAGCACGGCATTTAGACACAGCAGCCAGCCCATAATGAGTGTTTGCGGCAGGCTGTGGCACTGAAACATTCGAGCAGCAGAGCACCGGTGAACCCTTTTTATTTCCTATTTTCTTTTCTTTTTTATTTTTTGTGTGGTGTGACTGCGTGGGTGTGCGCATCTGCGAACTGCGCATGCGATGAAACTCACACCTACATGCACGCACTCCCACACGCACTGCGCCCTGGTGGCCGGAAGCAGCTGGTGCTCCCCGGTAATCGGCTGACTGCGGGGGGGCTGTAGCTGATCTGGGCTGCAGTTAGTATCACCTCCCCCCCGCACACACCCACATGCTGAATACCTTTAACTGCTAAAAAAATCACCGTGCCTGAGTTATTGGACACTATTTGTTTGTGCACTAAGCAAGTAAATATTGCACAGGGATTGAAATGCTGCTTGAGCAAGCCCTGGTAATTAAAACGGCTGTCCACCGGCATTCGCCTCCCGTCCTGGGAAAAGCTGTGATGCTGAGCGACGCCGTTCGCTCCCCCCCCCCATAGATCCCCACAGGCCCTCGCCATGCTGCCCTGGACATACTCTAATGGCTATAGATTCCAGTCAATCAATGCCGACTCGATGCTAATTGCTAGGAGTAATCTTCCACAGATGGGCTAAACTTGAACCTGCAAGGAGACCGATGCAAAAGCTGGGGCCAGTCAGCAGGGCCATTTACCACCACTCTAACCATTTCAGGCCCCCTACTGGCCAGAAATAGTCACTGCGCTAAATATATTATATAAACACATTCCTTATTTAGGAGCCAGCTAGCCAACTTTGATCTTCTGACTTGATTTGCTACCTATTTATTTAGTTTCTGAAACATCTGGGGGGGGGCACCCCAGTCAGCCTGAGCCCAGATTCCCACTATAAGCATTTCGACTCAGAGGAACTGCAAAGCTAACTCAGGCAAGCAGGGGCAGTGTGATGGATTGGACAGCCATCATTTAAGGGGAATATGCTAACGTGACACGGGGCTGTAGGAAACACACCCACATATCGACGGATTCTTAAATCTAAGGCGTGAGCCTCAGTCTGTGGTCAGGATGGGGGATTTCCCAGCCATCTGAGAGGAGATCTGCAGAGATGGTGAAGTCCAGCTCTGGAAAATTGAGGGATACAAAGCGAGAAGAAATTCAGGGCAGGCAGAGAGACAAACATGATTACAGACTATAAATATCGATCATTAAGACTGATTTATACTACTGTGTAGAATCTAAACCATTGATTAGCCACAGGTAGGGTATAGCCACATGCCCTATGCTCTAGACTGACATGCATCTTTCCAGAAATGTAACTATAGGCATCAGGCTATAGTCGAGGATACACAGCTATGCAGCTACCTATACCATAGATTCTAAGTATAAATCAGCCTTTAATGGTACAAATGACTACATGATATACCTCCAGGAAAATGCTGTAGGCAGAGCACACGACTGGCTCATGAGAAACATATTAGCAGAGTAGGACAGACGATGTGGTTCTAAACACTACTGCCCTCACATGGTCACGGCTCCTATGTCATCACTGGGAACTTGACAGCACACTACAGCTCCTCTGGCAGACTGAGTTCCACATCCATCAGGCAGTGGGAGCTGTTCCTGGCGGATTCACTGCTGCTGATGAGGCGTTTCCAGGTGCTTGGACAGCAGGGCTATAAATACAGGGTGTTCCTCAATACCAAGAACGCAAAGAACGGTCTTGCTAACTTGCCTTCCAAAAGCAAACTTGGGGCACAATGAACCATGGGACTGGTCTCGTTTGGTGAGGATACAACCTGTGTACCCTTGACATTTGGGACAGGGTAGGAATGATTTTTACTTTCCTCTGTCCTTCTGTTCTTGAGTATTAGAACTGGTCTTTGGCAATGGAAGATGATGTAAAACGGGTACATGAGAACACAAGGACAGTAAGCTTTGCATATCGTACACTCGAATCGGATCCCTGGAATCGTTCGACACGCTGGCTTGGACCAAACTGCTCATCCATAGCTCCTTATCCCAGGTTTCTATTATTTTGTTTAAAGGATTTCCCTCCCCAGCAATCCAAACCCCGCAGTGGGACCGGATCACACTGAACTGCACTCTCACACGGAAGCGAACAGCCCCCCCCTGTGAGGGAAGATCCGTGTCCCGCTAAAAGCTGCCCCTTTTCAACCGCGAACGCTGACGTCTCTGAAGTGCCCCAGCTGCACTTACTGTCACGCCTGGGTGAAGTGGAGCAGTATTAACGTTTGGCGTGAGCGGCTTGGGGAGGAGGTGGGTGGGCTGGCATGGTCCCTACAGTGTCTGCATGTCGCCCGGCATGGTGATGTACATCCGCTGTGACCTTAACGCTTAGAGACCCAAGGAAAGAATCATGCAGATGTCACATGCATATCGGGTGGAACACAGGTACAAAGATGCCAGCAGTGTGAGGATGGCGCCCTCTGCAGTCAGAGTCGTTGTCTTTAAGCGTTCATGTGCACTATGTAAGACTCTCGATCTGAATCTCCACAGTGCTGGGTATCAGAGTTTCTGCGGGCCACTGGGACACGGACCAGCTGTCTTGGCGTGTCTTACGGTATCCCATGATGCAGTTCACTTGTAAATAGGTTTCCCAGTGTTATCTCAATTCTTGAATTTTTACGCTCCAAGTCTGGTTGCTAGGTAGAGACTTTGTAACATCATTGATGGGATTGAAGGCTGTGTAGAGATTTAAGTGGGGGGGTTGAAACTTGGTAAGTGGTGGGGGCTTCAGTGGAGAGTCTGTGGGTCATCTTCCCCACATAGCACATCTTCCATGTTTTTGTATCAGAATCCAGCTGAGGACAGGACAAAAACAACAGCCTGTCGATGATCAAACAGCTCCCCCCCTACCCATGAGTGACTCAACCCCACCTTGACCGGGGGTGGCTGGTAATTTTGTTTCCAGCCAACCAGGGGAACCAGATGGCGACAGATGGCTGTAGAATCAATCAAGGTATAAAGCACACGGAGGGGAACAGTCACGTCGCGTCCTGGTTTTTATGACACTTGTCAGGTATGGAAAAAATATCCAGCAGGCTGCCTTTTTCATTAGTGTGTTCGACGGACATGTTGCTGGGCGATGAAGGCATGCTGTTGGCTTGGGCGTGGCTGGTAGGTGTGAAAACGGACAGGAGGCAGACGCTAATCGGGAATGCCAACATGGGTGACAAAGCCAGCTTCCCTTTGCAGCTGTGCGGAGAGCTTAACATCCCCCCATTTGACCTCTGTCCTCTTCCGCAGACACTGCACTCAGAGCTGAATGCAGGGCCTTCTTAGAGGGCTTAAGAAGGGGGAATCCTTTAGCGTTTCGGGCAATCCTCTCTCACTGCGCGCAGCAAGTGCAATCTCCACGGATGCAGCCCTCAAGGTCACCTGCACACAGCAGCATGGAGCCCCAGCTCCTCTGGCTCTGTGTCGTATCCTCTGAATCTGCTGATGTCATTTTACAATGCAGCTACATGGTCATATTTACAGGGGAATAGAACCTAATTTTGCTGCATTGATGATGATTCTTCGAGAAATATGAGTAAAAATTCATGAAAAGGTAAATACGCCTTTATTGACATGAGCTTAACAATATTAATTTATGATGAAGTAGGCTATTTAATTATTCTGTATGCAAACTGTAGAAAGTGAATCCTTGAATAAACAGGAAAAAAAGGGTTTGGAGATGGTGGAATAACTGAAAAAGAATTCTAAAGATTTAATCCTGAAGGTCTAATATTAGACCTACAGTACGGTTGATCCTCCATTACGACATCAGACAGGTCAGGAGAGGTGGGGACTGGTGGACACTTGATTTCAGATCAATGACCAAATATTTTTCCAGGTTTCTTTGTTAACTTTGTTGCTCAGGAGAGGCCTGAAGCTTCAGAACCTGCTCAGAACCAGCTTGCGTCTCCCCCAGCGGATCTTTGCAAGCACTGAGATTCCTTTTTAATGACAGGATGCGTGGGCCTGGTCTCACTACACTTTTTTCCTTTGGACTTTTTAAAGAACAGAATTTCAGGAGGACTGCTGAAGCTTATTGAAGTCTGAGTTCTTATTTTCCACGACCTACAGCAGCAGCTAATCTTGTCGGGCTCATTAGGGTGCTGATCTCGTGTGCCGCACCGTGCCTGCTGGCCAGGGGTGAAGGCGGCACTCTTCACCAATTAATTGGCCCCTTGATGGCTTAATCACTCACGGATCACACTGCCACTCCCAGACGATCAGGTACGCTTCTCCTCGAGTGGCCATTAAGAGCCAATTTGGAAACGGCGCCGGACTGGTGCTGAGAAAAGGCACGATCCTCTGCTGGTGATGCTGGCTTGCTTATAAACGAGGGCAGCCAGGCACAGGACGCATGGGAGGAGGGGTCTGGAGGAGAGAGCGAAGCAGCATGACTGGGCTTAGCTATGCTGTACTCGCATCCAGCTGATCAGAGATTCATTCACTCCAAAGTCCATTATTGGATTACATTCTGAACAGCATTCATTTAGTACTGTAATCAATAAATCCACTTCAGTTCCACAGATCACATAAAAGGAATAGACACAACACATACAGTAAGAAAAACCATGGTTCAAAAAATAAAATAAATAAATAGATAAATAAATAAATAGAAAAGCATCTATTTATCTTACATCTTATCTAAATACAATGAGGGACAGTCTTACAATAACTTTCCATTTATAGTAAGCCATGAACTTACTGTAAGCCTATTCCATGCATAAATATTAGTCTATTTGGATCAAAAAATAATCTCAAATTGACAGAAACTGTTAACTGGAAAACCACCACAGCACTGAAACAATCACCCCAACACCCAGTGGAATATAGTTACTATTCTGATTTTCCTAGTTTAAATTTTTTTTTGGAACAAATGCTAATGGTAAATGCTAATGCTGTGTAATAACTCCTAAAAGCTTCTCAACAGCAATTAGAGCCTATTTCATCTGCATTACTAAACGTACATGTGAGATGTGTCCTCCATGATCTCTCTGTTAATGCTGGCAACTCAGCCACTTGAAAAACATACTGGGGACTGATTCGGCTTCACCAGAGACAAATTTTCGCTATTTCTTGCAAACCCTCATAGCGGCTGAGTCTGGGCTGTCTTTTTAATGACATGAAGCTTGTGGTCAGAGGAAGTGCTGGGTTTTGGAAAAGGACTTATTGAGAAGTGCTAATGACAGACAAATGCAGTAGTTTCAGCTGTTTAGCCTGAAGCTTCAGAAAAGCCTAAGAAATAAACAAATTGTCATTTGGAAACTTTCAGCGTTCAAACATTCAAACACATCAAGGTACAGATTATATATATACATCTCATATACATTTTAAAACACATTAGGCTTCTTTTATAATGCACATAGGATTAATCAGCATGGAAATCAGGCCCGCCTCTAGTGGGCGTGACCACTGTCTTGGTGACTCTCTGGGACCCCCCCATCAATGGGCTCTGCTGGCTGTGCATTATCTTCGCTTCATTTTCATCTCATGCACCACTGATGTGGCACTTTATCTCCCTGCTTACAGTACCTGCTCCAGACAGCCACACCATCCCGAGACATCCTGGCTCAGCTCCCCCATACAGTATAAAGCCTCCTTTCAATGGCCTTTGAAGCTAAGCGGCTAACACGGCACACAGGGGTACATCAGCGGAGTGGCCCCCACCAGTGCTCCACACCGGTCCTGCTGACCCCGCCCAGTCCATTACCTCCCTACCGCAATAACATGGCGTTCTCTGAAGGTTTGGGTTTTGGTGGAGAGTGTCCCCCCCCTCCGCCCTCAGGCTGGACACTCGGTACTTAGCATAAACCTCTTCCATAATTTGGCGGAAATGTGACCACCGGACATATTACTCACTTAGGAACATATGCTCTGCAAATATGTGAATATACATCAACTAAAACACCATGCGGCCACTTAGTGCCACCCCCCCCCCCCCCCCGCGGCGTGCATCACTCCAGATTTGGCTCATATCCAATACGTAGCAAGGTGCTCCTGCAAACTCACAGATGCAACTGGCTGCCTTCGGGGTCAAAGGCCACCCCTACAAGTGACTTATAGCCTGCCCCTCCCAGAGAGCAGGAAGCAGGGGTGGGGGGAATCAAACCCCCCCAAATGTGCATGCCATAGATCACATTCTGGAGCTTAGCCTGATGGCCCCAGGCCCCTCCTAAAGGCCCCACCCGAGGGCCCCTCCTGGACAGAGGCTCTTACTGTGTAAGCACCATGAAGCCTTTCCATGCACGATGAACAATAGGGTGAGTTGTGATTTAATATAAAGTTAATCTAGCATTTTCCTTGTTCCTGTGAAGAAACACGTCATTCCTCTACGTACACCCCTAGCTGCACATTCTGCCCCCCGGCTATTAAAAAATCCCTTTCTCATCCAAACCCCATTTCCTGGCACCAAATCCGACCCACTGGCAGAATCCTGCTGGCTAACGAACCAGCATTTTGCGTGCAGCTCTGCATAGCCGCAGTTAAGCCGGTCTCAAAATAACGCCGTGGGTCGGTTTGCGAGAGCAGGTCTCCTCATCCGGGAACGGCTTGCTGTCCTCCGTGCTGTTTTTAGGTTCCCATCCCACAGCCTGATCAGTCTGGCCACCACTTTCGGGGTGTGTGTCATCACAGCTGAGTGGATTGAAGCTTTCCCCACCCTGCGGTGCTACGCTGTGGTGGCTTCTTAGCCTCTTGTCCCACAGTGCCACTCACATTATGTAACGTTTCCCATCAGGTCGTGGTCTGTAGCCTTTCCAGGCCCCTGATGTCTGAACCTCTAAACACTAGAAGACCCAACATGTAGACAAATGATCAACAGCACGCCAACACGCATGTGAGACAGCAATGTCCCAGTATAAGATGCAAAGATAGTGACTCTTATTC
Organism: Cyphomyrus plagiostoma; assembly: GCA_019775915.2. Classification (NCBI taxonomy): domain Eukaryota; kingdom Metazoa; phylum Chordata; class Actinopteri; order Osteoglossiformes; family Mormyridae; genus Cyphomyrus; species Cyphomyrus plagiostoma. The sequence continues at coordinate 19,235,425 of JABFEA020000039.1, read as the reverse complement.
ATGGATGAAAATAACAGAATGAAACAGTCAGAGCTGGACATTTTAGATCCGGAATGTAAAAATCCATACCAGGATTTTGTTTCAACCAACCAGTTGAGCATAAAGTGTCACAGTCACAGAGTACTCGACTGGTTGGTCGAAACAAAATCCTGGTTTGGATTTTTACTTTCTGGACCTGAAATGTCCGCCTCTGGAAACAGTCTCTGTTACCTGAGAGGCTGTTCCATATATGCTAGGATGATATAATGTCAACCAACATTATTGTGAGTAATTAACCATGTCACTGGCTCACTGGGCTTAAGCTGAGACTGCAGAGAGATGCTGTAGCTCTGCATTTCCTGCCCCACTCCGGTTGTTCAGGAGCGACATGGAAATCCCAGCCACCCCGAATCCGTGTCTTTGACCCACTGCAGGCACTTGGCCGAGCAGAGAAATGCGAGAGAGGTGAATGCAAGAGGTCATACATTCTCTGGAGGCAGGACGATGCACAGAGTGGCTCTCGTAATTGCATGTCTGATTTCTGATGAGATCTTATGACGATGACTGCGGATGGGGGGGATGGGGTGTCTTTTATTACAGCTGCATTTCATGCAGAAATGCAGAACCAAACAAATCGAATTTAATCACCCTAAACCACTGAAATGTGACATGCATTCAGGCAAGACAGGAAAATGAAAGCATTTTGAAACAAGAGCTTCAACTATAAATCTTCAGTAATGAGCCATAGAGAAAATGGCCACGGAACCTCAATGCAGGATCCCTGTCACATCAGATCACCACGAAATCTGAATGCAGGGTCAGTGCCTCAGCAATTCACTATGAAACTTGAATGCAGGATCACTGTCGCACTTGATCACCTTGAAACCTGAATGTAGGGACAATTTCTTGAGTCATTAGTCGATAATTACTTTTTCGGTTTGACTTGGGTTTCTGCTGTTACTGTCATGTTCTCATTAGCAGAGCTGCCAGCATTTTGTGACAATTATAAAGTTAAAAGGGTAGATGTGGTGGAAAAAAATAGGTTTATGTCCCTTAGAGACCATAGGAGGGTTTTGAGTGTCCCACGCAATCCAAATGTATAGTGTCACTGATAACACCTCAATAATATATCACTCGTGTGCAGCTCAAAGCTGCTTTATTAGACACCCGTAGCATGAAAACAGAGAATGTATAAGCAAACGCAGCACACGCTGCAAGGCATACGCACTATAACATCTGCATGCACAGGAGAACATGCGGTTGCATGTTTAACAATCACAGTTGTCAGTCCGTGTTCTTGGCACCGTCAGTCTCAGAGACGGTGTGAAAAGTGACGGCTGCGAGGTTCAAACGACAAAAGCAGATTCCACCACAGTCTATGGGAAACCTCTCCGCAGTCCTCACAAAGAATGCCTCTGTAGAAGCTTCCAGAAATCTGGTACCGCAGTGGATGAATTGCTTTTAGAAGAGACTCTGTTAGTTCCCCGTTAACGGCCCTGACACCTGTACTCCTAAGGGCATTTTCCTTCAGACCGGCCTGTGAAATTCACTGAACTGACTTGGAGTGATCACAGACAGAAGGCACAAGTACAGCTCAGATTCCACTCAAACAGCCCAGTATAGTACAGTAGGCAGAATCAGTGTCAACAGTCCAGGTCAAAAATCAGAGAGATTGCAAACAGGATCCAAATCAGTGGGCAAAAGTGAGGGATGGTTGAGATCAGTGGAGGTGTGTCGGCGATCAGAAGAGCAAGGCTAGTGCTGCCATGGTATAAGGACTGAAGAAGATCAGGGTCTTGCCCCCACTGGGCAGCCATCATCCAAACCCTACCTGACTGCAAGACTTCCATTTTTCCTTCAATTTATTTGGTTGTGTGCAGATGGGGAGATTGGCCTCTCTTCTTCCTTCTGCTGGCTTTCTTATTTGTTAGTCAGAGATGTTTGGGGTTTTCCAAGCTGGACTGCTGAAGCTTCCTGATGCGTGCATGCCCTGCAGTCAGATGCAGGGTTAACGCCAGAGGCTGCAGTGAAAGGCCAGTAGAGTCACCAAGGTTCACTGGGTCAGGCCTCTGTCGTGGATATCGGAAGCTCAGGAGTCTAAATCCTGAGGTTGGCAGACTGATGCTGCTGTTAGACCCTTGAGCGAGGTCCTTAACCTCACGATAAAATGCTCCAGGTGCCAGATAAATGGCTGATACTGCGCTCAGACTCCAGGCTTCACATTCACCTGTTTATATGGCTCATGGGACGTTTAATTACACAAAAATGTTTTGACGGCAGAACCAAAAATGACTGTTCCTGAGAGATAGGAACAGAAATGTGGGTGACCCATCTGTGGCCCATGGGACAGAAGGGGTTTATTAATGAAAACTGGGAACACTACAAAAATATCAGACCACGAGGGGTCAAAAGTAAACGTAATAAACAAAGGTAATAAACAAAGGTAATAAACAAAGATTAATTACAAAAAGGGGGGGGGGCAGGCGGGCAGAACATACATCTAACATCAAACAACAAACAATTAATGAACCAGTAAGGAACGGAACAGAGGAAGAGAGTTAATACTGGAACTAAATTGGGTTACAAGACTAATACAGGACAGGTGAGACTAATTAATAAAGACTGGGATATTTATTATTAAATCAAGGGACTGGGAGGGGAAAACTCAGACACAGAAACAAGGAAACAGAATCTAATATGGGGAAATAAGGTGGGAATAAGAAAGACAGGTAAAACACAAGCAAAGCACAAAGCAAGAAAGCAAAACAGAAAACAAACCACAAACCAACCAATGAAACAATACAAAAACAGAGGGGGTGGGACTCAATCACAAGACAGAGTTGTTCACAGACCATTGTTCACAAACCATTGACAGGGAGCAGGGGCAAACACAAAGACTGACAACAGGAGCTGACCCTGACAGAGGCGAGACCAACCAGACAGATGTTTTGATTCTGCCTCCTCAAAATAAAATTAGCTTAAATGAAACGGTCAATTTTATTTCCAGGAAGAAAATTACTTGTTCAGAATAATTCATGTATCAATTAAATAGTCCATAGATTAACTGATAGAAAAATAGTTAGTGGCTGCAGGTTGTGAAGAAGCCAGATGTCTATTAGTGTCTAGGAGCAGAGTCAGCCGGCACCCCTGACCTGTTCTGTTTCTGTATGGAAATAACACAGATGTATGATTCCCTTCCTTTACAAACAGTGGTGGGTCATTTCAGTCATGGCCTTATAGTTATCATCTGAAAAAACTGGTTTTTAAAATGCAGATCCAACGTTCTTTCATCGAAAATTCTTACAGGCATTAAACTGTGGAAATGGCACTATGAGATCAGATGCATCTGCATGGGGAGTGCTTGATTCTCCAATAAGTGGGCTTTCTAAAGGAACTAGAGGATTGTTTCCATCTCAGCTCCTTTGGCATGGAATTTCACCAGCACCATGTGACATCCTGTGTCTTGGCCATCACTGTGGGGTCAGTGTGTGGCTCTGTGGCTTAGAACACTGTACCCATAATCAGAAAGTTGCTACTTCAAATTCCATGATCATTAGAAAGTGTCATGCATAAGACCGGGGAAGCAGGAGAGTTGGGAAATGAGGGCTTATTAGGAAACCACCACGGACCATAACAAGACGAAAGTTAGACTTCAATGACCGGACTGGAGAAAACATACCTAACGCATTCTCTTGCATTCCTCTCCCCCAACCCCAAGGTCTCCCTTCCCCCATCCCACACCTCCACCGCTTCATACCCCCCAGCGTGAACAAGAAGAAAACATGGCGGCGCACGCACATGCAGCGGCTTCTTTTCTCTTTTG
>JABFEA020000039.1:19216795-19228818 GCA_019775915.2 Cyphomyrus plagiostoma | reverse complement strand
GCAAGCACAGGAGGTAACGAGGGGGGCGTGGCACACATGGGGCTGGAACAGGAGCGGACGTCGCGGGGTGTAACACACACAGTGTGCCCAAGCTCCAACGCATACTCTGAAAAGCCAGCTGCACAGTCATTAAAGGCCACTACACTACTGTCAAAGCACTCCAGGGGGCAGTCATGAGGTGAGTGATTATGAGGCGCTTGGTCAGGGCTGGAAGGGGCAAAGTAACATGATGAGTTACCTGATGCCCCACGTTTACAGAGAAATCACCCCCACAGAATAACTGGATCCCTTCTGCTAGATGTCACTCAAAGCAATAATTAAACCTGGGGGGTCCTCAGCCCTCAGATCTCGCTGTCACCCCGCTGAGGACCCCTCCCGCTGGTAGGCGCTGGCAAAGCACACCTTGGTTAATCCACAATCCAAAACAAGAGGAGGACAGTGCTGTCATATCAGCCGCATACAGACTGGCTCTCCCGTCTTCCGCCAAGGAATCCGCACCAGATGTGTGATTCTTCAAAACAGCTGGACTGATTTGGGCTGAATTAAACACACAAGGATGCATGTGACCGGACAAATTGCTAAAGCAGACTTTCATTGCTGATTAATTATTTCTTAGATAATAAAATGGGTGTTTTTCTTATTATCTCGCATGAGTGAGTAGGATTTACTGCTTTGCCATGTAAAACTGCACCTGCTTTGTGCCCCTGCGACCGCAGACGTCACAGTGACATTCACCACGATTTTACCACTTCTCTGGCAGTGGGAACGTGTAACTCTCACGTGAAACAGTGGGAAATGATAGCCGCTTCATAAAACGTCCTTAATTAAAGGACCAGAGATGGCCGGGTGGCGTGGAGAGCTCATGCCAGCCTTAGCGATGTGCGCGTTTGTTGGGGTTTGTCAGGGGAATGGACAGAGCAAAGGAGAGAGAGATAAAGTGGACAGATGCTCTGGCCAATGTATGTTGAGGCTGCAGGCGCCAACAGCAGACTGCATGAAAGACTTAAAAAATACAACATTCACGGCGCGCTTCGTTTTCCGTACAGCAGTCAATCTCTGACCTCCGTCCAAAGTCATTTGTCTTCAAGTTCGATCGCACTTATTCCCAATGAGTCAATGGCCCATGAAATCCGACACCCCCGACTGGATGCCCCCCAGCCAGAGACGATCCTCTGCTTAATGCTCAAAGCTGCCCATGGATTTTCTTCAGCAACCTTATTTACCCTTATTTACTTTATAATACATGACCTTGGATAAAAAGGTTATGAATTTGCACCATTGTACAGAATGGCGGATCAGTCTGCCAATATAAATAATGAGCTGTAACATGTACTAAACATGTGTTAATGGGCTCGCTGGTGCACTAAACGAGGAGCACACATTTGCGGCCAACATTTTGGCAGACGTCACTGCTGAGGCTGAAGGACCCGGTGTGCCCAGACACTCACCGTAGATCACCCGCACTGCTCCGCCAGAGGAGAATTTCTGGGGCGCGGTTTGCTCAAGGCTACTGCTGATTAATTAACTGCTAACTGGTACAGACAGGCTTCAGTTTACATTTTTCAGGGCCCATCTTTCAATGCTGTGCCAAATTCAGACATTCCAGCTCTCACGGAAACTCGGGGGCGCCGCCCACAACTCAACAGCAACATCCCTGACACTGACGTGCAAGGTCCCAGAAAACTGTCCACATGGAATTAGAAATAATGCACTCACCTGCCCGTTCAACCGATCACCATCCTCCCTGATCGCCAACTTTTAACATGCATGAGATGGGATCTCTGGTAATATAACGTTGTCTACGGAAACCACCTAAGGATATGGCATTAATCCAGAGATAAACTCTGATTTAGCAGGCGGGAGAACCTCAAGGTCCGGTTTTGCGATGCAGTGGGGAAAAACATCTCACCTCTAAACAATTCCCAAATCGTCTCAGGCAACATAAGCAGCACTACCTTTTCACGTAAAAACTGAGTTTTCAAACGAAAACAATCTCCATCTACACATCGTTTACGAAAGTATTTCCATACGCACTGAAACTATGGGCCTACATTGCACATGCCCAAATCATGGCAGGGCAGCAGTCACACGGTGTACTCAATTAAACTGCATACTGGTCAACAGGCAAGACACATGTGAAAGCAGCTACCAGAACTAAAAATATAACTAAGAACGCAGAACTAACTAAAAAATAACTAAAACTGAAAAAAATTAAAAGGAAGCCAAATACAAAAAATGTACATGGTTGGTTCCTTTTAGCGGCTTTGCCAATGTCTGTACAAACAAAAGTAATCAGATGTTTTGTGCAAAATTATTCAAATGCATGAGATGGGCTGTAACTTGCAATGGCTGCTAAGGGTGTAGGTCTCTCTTTTCAGTAATCCACACTGTGGCTGGAAGACAGAGCTTTCAGGAGTATATGGCTGAGACAATATTTAAGTCTTAGTTTTTGGGGGCTGAAATCTCCAGTGCAGTGTGGACACAATGCAAAAATGGAGACTAAAGTCCATCCACCCATCTTCTGTAACCACTTCTCTGGGGTGGGGTTCGGGATGGGGTTGGTGAGTGTGGGGGGGCGGGGTCATATGGTGACAGCACTTTCTGATTGGCTGAGTATCTGGATGACATCAGCTATAAGGCACACCAGGCTTCAGCACAAGCAAAATAAACTTGCTTGACATTATTATGTATTAAACAGCCAAACAGGTGAATTTATGCATTAAAAAAAGGCACCGAAACACTGTTCCATAACCCCTGCCAGTTTGGCTTCAGCCTGGGTGAGCCTGTGCAATAAAGCACCTCTAATGTAAAGTAATTCATAATCGATATCACCCTCATAATTTTTAATTGTTATCAACATTATAATGCTACAACCGACATATTATGTTGTTCTGTCTTGCAGTCCTTTTAGGAACTGTTTTCTTCATCATAACTGCGGGTCTGCGATGATTCCTAACTGCGACGTGCAAAGCTTACTGATATGAATTTATTTTAGGTGACATTCATTTTATTTATATAGGGAACACATTTGTCCAGAGTGTTGTAAAGGTGAGGAACAGAGAGTAGGGTCACACAGTAAGGGCCTTGCTCAAGGGCCAAGTGATATGATTACTCTGGAATGGGGTGGGGAACAAAGAGCCGCAACTCACCCCTTAATATGCTGCTAATATTATGTAGGTTTTGTTTAAAAAAATAATTCTTACAGAAAGGCCCTGACAGCTTAGCCTAAACGAATAATGTTTCTAAATATTGTTTGAAATCTTCAATTGAATCGAGCAACCAGCTCCTTGATATTAATAAGTATCAACTCAGTTGGATTTACAATCCGGAGATTAAAACACGACATTACCATAAGTGGCAAAATTAGCAGACATTTCATGCTCAAATTACTGGCAAATGCATTCAGAGTTTAGCTCTTAGCTGCCAGAAATATTAAGCTTTTGTGTTATTCATATTAATCACTTTTTATGTATTTTGGTGGGTAAATTGTATGTTTCACTTATTACCACAGTTCTCTTAGCACTGGACTCTGTTTCTATAACAGAATATTATATTCAATGATGATCCTCTTTAGTGCTGATTTAGTTATTTATTTCACAATGCCCCAGGGTGCAGTCTGGCTTCAGGCATGAACACTCGACCAAGACTGACCTCCTCACTGTGGTGAATACTCTGAAAACCGCAAGAGCTGCAGGATTGGGATCTAGGTCTAGCCAAAACCTCCTGGCCGCCCTTTCTCAGCGTCACACTGGTCTGACTCATTCCTAGACAGATTCCAAGTGCTTTTGGGTACAGGGGTGTCCAGATCACATCAGGTAACAGCCAGTTTTCTACAAGGCTCAGTCCTAGGTCCTCTCCTCTTCTGTCTTTGCATTACCTCTCTAGGTCAGATCATCCAGTCGCATGTCTTCTTCTACTGCTATTACTTCAGTGACATCCAGAGCTGCTTGACCTCCTTTCCAGACAACACCACGGTCTCTGCTGGGATCTCTGTAAACCTTGATGAGGGACCATTACCTCCAACATAAAATCTCCAAGACTGAGCTACTTTTCTTCATTGCCAGACCTACCATCCATCATCATATGACTGTTCAATTTGAATAATTCACACTGTTTGCATCAAGGTCTTGTAGGATCCTAGGAGTAATGTTAGAAGACCAGCTATCCTTTGCTGAGTGTGGCCAACATGTTAGCCCATTCTGTGGTCTGTGTGGATCCCAATGCCCCAGGGCAGTGATGGGGACACTATGCTGTAAAAATGGTGCCATCCTTCAGATGAGACATAAACCCGAGGTCCTAACTCCCTAGGCTCATAAAAGATCCCTGGACACCCTTCGAAAGAGTAAGGGTGGTACCCTATTGTCCTGGCTAGGTTGCCCATTGTGGCCCTTTCAAATCTGGCCTCCTAATCATCCCCTATATGTAATTGATGATTTTTCCTCTTGCCCCTTCACCACCTTAGTTACTGTGTGGTGAGTATACTGCCACAGAATGGGTGCCATTGCATCATCCCGGCGGGGGCTATACACAGTGATAGTGGTTGAAGTGTCTCCCCATTAGTTCTGTAAAGCACTTTGGGTGTCCTGAAAAGCGATATATAAATGCAACATTCATTCATTCATATAATAACAGACTTCACCTGGTGTAACATTAGGAATATCAGGCACTTTCTACCTGAGTATGCAGGTCATGTTACCTCATGACTAGACTATTGCAACTCCTTACTAGCAGGTTTTCCAGTTCACGCCATCAGACCTCTGCAGATGTTTCAAAATCCGGCAGCATGTCTGATATTCAATCAGCCTGAACCTTATCATGTCACTCCCCTCCGTGTCTGTCTTCACTAGCTCCTGATGGTAGAGCGAGCCGTCAAAATACGTCCGGGCATTAGACTCCCTCTCCACTTTCTAGAAACACCTCAAGACCCATCTGCTCCCTCAATGTCTCTACTGGTCATGCCAAGTGAAAAGTCAAAATTAACCTATAAAGCACAGTGAACAAGAACAATAGTTGCCTAAAGTGCTGTAAAGTCAAATAAGACCGTAGCAATAAAACAGGAAAAGAAATCAGCTCTCTTACTGAGTTAAATGCCAAGGAATAAAAATGTGACATAAGATGGGATGTGAAGACAGAAGCATTCATGGCCCCCTTTAGATAGGATGTGAAGACAGAAGCATGCATGGCCCGGAATCATTACATGATAAAAAGGGCTTGACCTTAGATAAAAGGTAACTCGGTACTCAGCTGAAAAAAGCCAGCTTTGATAACTGAGGTTTTTTGTTTAAGATTTTAAATCACTACTCATTCTGACCCCCATGCCTTTTACAGTGAGTACAGCCAAGGAGCGCTTCATTTTTTGGTTTGTAGCGCAGGTTTCTTCCACCAGGTGGAAGATTTGCTTCACATTGCTGTGTGATCAGCGAAAGGTGCGGACTGTCGTCGAGTGCTTCAGTCAGTCACACGCATGCATTCAGAAGCCATAGATACGATTAAAATGCACAAAGGAGGTTTTTTTTAAAATACATATTTTAATAGAAATTTTATTTCTAGTGTTCTACCCCACAGTAGCTTTATGATGATTTACCAAAAATTCCAAAGTTGAAAAAACTTCACAGTGCATGATGTTGTTATTTACAGTATACAGTATTACATTTTAATCATGGAGAAGGTATTATGGTGATGGTCATGATCAACACTGAGCTGTGATTAATATGTACGTGGACAGCCAATTGTTGCATGATTAAAATAAACATTTAATTTTAAACCAGGGTCTTTCAGATAAACATTCAATACTAGACACACCAGACAAGGAAACACTACACCATAAATTTGAACCCATATTTTCAATATAGTGTGCTCTTCTATGTACCAGACAGTTTAAAAAATGTCAAGAGACAGTCCCTTCTTAAGTATCAAAGTGCATCCAACCCAGGGTGCAGGGAATCACCGGTGTGTAATGTTCTGTTCTCCAGAGCTGTGGGATTAACTTGATTACCAGACTATGACACGGAGTTTGGCACAGCCAAATGCAAACCGCCGTGGACGTCCTGTCCGCCTATGGTCACTTTTCAAGGCACACTTCGTAGGCTTCTTGTGGGTGGCACTTTGGGAGGATGCTGGATTCCTGTCACTGCAGACCCCCTTGAATCAATCTACTTTGTCTTTCTGTGTTCACCTTGGGGCTCAGTCCCTAGCAACAGCCTTAATGTGAAACCGGCGTCACATTGGAAGACTCCCATTTGAAGGAATGCTGGGGGAACTGTTTTTCATAAAGGGCTGCTGTGTACTGCAGCTCAGGGGTGATCAGGTCCAGGCACTGCTTCCTGATTGGTCCCTTCAGTCCGGGTTTGAGGTTGTAACCCTGGATTACAGCAGCACCATACTGTAAGGGCGCCAGGTCTTGTTCCTTCATTTCAGAGGGATCCACAGCCCTCCCCTCCAGCAGGCAGGTCTTCATGAGCTGCTCCCTTTTCTGCTTTAGCATGGCCACCTCTTGCTTCATCCTTTCTCGCCCCCCTATCAAGTCCACCTTCCTCCAGAAGGTGGCATTGAAGTGAAGGTAGATCTTCCAGTCCAACGAATTCCACACTTTGATCTTGTCTGTGGTGTCTGGAGACAGCACCTTCCTGGAATCATTATTTCTGCTGTTTATCTTAAAGGAGACCACATCCTCTAGTGTCCAGCAAAGGGCATTCTTTAGCAGGATCATGGACTCGTCAAAGTAATCTGACAGAAGAATGAGGTCAAAGTTTTCCTCAATCATGCTGATGGCAAGCTGGACCTGCGTCATCTCATTGAACCCAAAGTCAAAGGCAAGGAGGTTCTTCGCATAGTAGCTGCTGGGCAGTGATGTGTTATAGAACTTCCTTGGATCAGCCAGAAACTCATCTAGGTCGTTGACCATATGAAATATTTCAGCTTTGAAGTACATGAAAATGGATTCCATCATAGGTACTGGATTTCGCAAGATGGAGAAATGGAATGTGTTCACTGGCATAACCTTTTTAACCTGTTTAAAAAAAGATTAAAAAACATTAAAAAATTATTTTATAATATTATATTTATAAATTAATTAGGGACATCAAAATATGTTTTCTTTAGAAAATAGTGATGGCAAAAATAATTTCTAAATCATTTGTGGTATTTTTAGTGCCCACTCGATGGTGCTGTCTTCAAAAAAGGTGCTCCAAGCTTTTGCCCCAAACCAAGCTGGGGTACAAAAAATATGCTAAATAGTTCATGAGGCAGTTATACTTAGAGTAAGTGGAACTGTGTAGCAGTTCGCTTGCATCCAATAAAGCAAGTTCACAATGGAGATGCAGTCAGTCCTGCTACAATGTGAATAATGTGCTCCAGAAAAATCACACCTTCACTACAATCACGTACTAAAATATACATATATCCAATTAAAAAAATAGGGTTAGGGGAATGAAACTCCATAGCTTAGTAAAATTCACACCAACTCCAATAAATTAACAAAGCAGTTATACCAGTGGCCAATAATGTCATTGAATACATTTTAAAGGAGAAATAATAATACATTAATAAATTATATCATAAACCCATCTCCTATGGCTCTTATGAGTCTCAGGAGAAATGCCTAGCAACCATTTCAACCGAACATGCCAAACTCACTAACTTCTTGATTGTTCGGAGTCAAAAGTAGTGATGGCCAAAACAATGCTTCATAAACAATTTGCTGTATTTCTTGACTCCACTAGATGGTGCTCTTGGTTTACTTTGGGGTATGCTTTGAACTCTTTTCACAACAGAGAGCACCATCAGAAAAGACAGCAAATGGTTCATGAAGCATCATTATTATTTAGGAGCAGTGGGCCACAGCCACCGTGTAGCAAGGCATACACACAGTTCACATACAACAGATTATGATATGAGAAGGGGCATTGTAGGCACCATGGTTACAGACAGTTAAAAAAACCATTGTTAAAAAAAACATTGCTATGTTTTTATATGATAATTTGTCAATTATTGTTAGATTTTTAGAACCTAAGACTTTACACACTTCGATGTAAAAAAGTTTGATTTTCTTAGGCCTGAAAACTTGTTCAACCAATTCACTGAGAAGAATTGGTTCAAAAGAATATCACCTCGGTACTAATATATCAATTATGTTAGAACAGGTTTGTGGTTTGATATGACACATTGTAGCAGGACTGACCATAAACACTGCTTCATGCTAACTGTGGACTATCATCGATGGTGCTCTCTGTTCAAAATGAAGGGCACAGAGCATGTCCCAAAGCAAACCAAGAGCACCATCTAGTGGGGTCAAAAAATACAGCAAATGGTTCATCAAGCATCAGTTTTTCCATCACTACTGCGGACACATCACAGAACCCATGGTGTCACAGACATCGGTCACAGAGTCTGCATTTCAGGGCCACGGGCCAGGACACATAGCACTCAAGAATCGAAATAATGTGGATGGTTCGTTCGGTAACACAAATGCGCTGCGATCATTTATTGGCGAGGAGAAAAGCATTACACAAAGTCAGAATGGAAATCGGGGCTGTATATGAACATCTTTTCTACCCTCTCTGATCAGACTGCAGATAACCATGGCTAGTGGATTCAAAGAAAGGTTGGCTGAGGAAGCAGAAAAATACAGGCTTCCTGACTATGAGATTATAAAGATTCCCAGTGGGCTGCACACTACAGTGCAATACATGTTTGTAACTGCAATGCCAAATAGTTGTCAATGTCCTACCATACTTTAAGTACATAATGCATGGTTAGTTTTAGTAAAATACTCATCTTTAGTATAACATTCATACCACACTTCATAAGAGTGTGACTTAAGATCAGCGTTGCTCTATAGTCCCAACCAAGGCCTGGCATCAAAGTACATGATTGTCTGGTTCATTGGCCCATGAATTGCACACTTTCAGGAACACGGGTGATCTGGCACTATGGCTTACAGCGTGACATGTCCAAGTCTGCAGTAAGAGCCCAAAGAAGTACTCACCTCATGTGGCACAAACCTCATGTGGTTACACATAATGTGATAGATAGGGACAGACTTCAAGAGGAAACCCTGAACGAAATCACCCGAAAACATTTCGGGATAGGCGAACTGGTTCTGCTTGTCAGGAGGCAGAGCGAACGTCAGGTTCCTGCTGTCCCCATAGCGATAGAGGATGTTCTGAACGGTGCTGCTGCCAGTTTTGTGCGTCTTCAGGAAGAAGATGTGTCTCTTCGGCTGGCAGGAGGTCACGCTCTGCATTGCTGATCTCGTGGCAAGTCGTGTTTTAGGTTCAATGTCCACGATTCTGCCCGGTGCTGAGACCAGTGCACTGTCAGACAATTTCAGTGAAAAGGAATACTTTTTATTAAAGGGGAACTTCATGTTGAAGAAATTCTTATTGAGAAACTCATTCAGAATTACGCTGTTCCTAAAAAGAAAATCATCAGAAAACTGTGACTATGGCAGTGTAGGAGCTCTATGTTAGATCCCTAGCCTCTCACCTCCAAGGTTATGGATTTATGTCTAAGCCCTGGTTGTGTGTGTGGAGTTTTATGCTCTCCAGGTGTTTCTCAGTCACAAAGGACAAACGGTGGTCTTAAAATTCCTGAAGTATCAGCACTGGCACTTACCTGGACTCCTTGACCATACCCAGTATTGGAATGGCCACACAGAAGAAGGCCAGGAGCATGAGACCCAGCCACACAAAGCTCAGGCAAGTCCACAGCCTTCCCTTCAGCCTTCGCTTCAGCCACCTACAGGGGGCAGCAATGATCCAAAAAGTTTCCCCCATGTTAAAGCCAAAGCATCTACCTTATATGGTGCAACTGTTGTGTCTGTGTGTATTTGTATGCAGGTTACTAATCTTATTTTTTTAATTATCACTAGGTGGTGATAGCTACATAAATCAAAAGCAGGAAAAGACTCAATAGTTTAAGATATTAAGAAGTTACTCTAAGCCATTAATAAGACTCAATAGTTTAAGATATAAAGAAGTTGAGGGAGGCGTAAAAAGAATTTCCCCACGGGGACAATAAAGGATTGATTATTATTATTATTATTATTATTATTATTATTATTAATATGTTTGTGCATGTATGTAAGTGTAATAACATGTAATCATAGCACATTATCTTGCAGCACAAAGTTTTAAATTTTCACATCTGCTTGTGAAAAACACCAAAACCATAGAAACATGTTTCTGTTTGTCACAAGTATTCATACATTTTTTGTGTCGTTTGTGCTAATTGCATTAATGTAAGAGTCTCAAACAAAAATGTATCACATGAAACTTCACTACACCTTCTATGAACTTGCCGTGTCCCAGGAAATTAAAGAACTCTGACTTTTTGGGTCTGTTCATCAGCTTGCTCAAATTAGCAGACCTGATCAACCCTGTCCACTAAAGGGGGATGTTCTTAGCCTCAATCCACTGTTATTTTGCATATCTTGTGCGGCTCTGCCCAAAAACAATGCACAGATATCATGGGTTTTTTGTAGAACAGGGAGTGAACTTTCAGCTGGTTTTGATTTTGCAGTCCTTTTCTCTGAGAGACCTTTGTGTGTGTGTGTGTGTGTGTGTGCGTGTGTGTGTGTGGATTAGGTTTCTAGTACATTGTAGAGCCCAAACATCCCCCACAATGTGATAAAAGAACCTGTTAATTTGATTTAGTGGGGACCGTTTTCAGGTCCCCACAAAGATCTGTAAATGCATTCAAAAAACAAAAAATGCTAAAAGGCTTAGGATGCTGTCAACTGTAACTTTTCCTTTTCTTTGACATTTGGTAACCGTATGACTTGCTATGTGGCCAATGTACTACTGGATTCCGCACGCTGAAGGGAGGCAGCCACCAAAACAGGTCGTCCCTGCTGTTAAGTCTAAGCGGTTTGCGTGTGTGTGTGTGTGTGTGTGTGTGGATGATGTATTACACAATGTGATAAAAACCTTTTTTTATTGGTTAGATATTTCTTAATAGAAATGAATGGAGGGTCCCCACAAAGATATGACTACAAACCTGTGTGTGTGTTGGGGGGGGGGGCAGCAAGAGCAAGTGTTTCTGTCAGTAGGTGCTGCTTTATAGGACTCCACCCACAAGAGAGAGCCAGAGGGAGTGTGCTGACATCATAATAACGTCACCTCATGGAGGGTGGTCACACCCTCTACACAGCAGCAGTTACGCTGAGCATGTGCAATATGATTACTAATTCATGCAGCCCCGCAGCACAGGCACTTGTAAGATTATGTTAGTAAGTGCAAATCTGATCAAGTAAAAGCAAAAAGTATAAATGACTCATTTTAAAGAAACCAAACCACTTTTTTGACAGAGCAACTGGTTAGGCCTGAGGTATAGACTTACCTGGCTACACTGATAAAACAGAGACCCCCTGCCAACAGAGTGAACACGCAGCCTGAACCCAGCGAGTCTCACTGAGTCTGTAAGGACTGATCGTGTTCCACTGTCTGCACTGCAGCCAGCCCCCTTTGCCGTTCACTTAACTAATTTAACTGACGAGGCTGCTTAACTGGTCTAGCTTGCCTTGTACCAACAAGTCTAGGCTTACAGTTTCAATGTACCTCCGTGCGTCAACAATAAAGGTATAAATTCACTCACGTATTTTAGCATGAATTTCATTAACCAAAAGTAAGTTAAACAATGTCAAGAAATTGTGTACTTATGAAGTCTATGCTTTACAAATGTATTCTCATGTACAGTATGTGACACTGTATGTGAGAAGTATGTCAAATACATTTTTTTCTTATACTTTAGGTCATTCATTTAAAGGAAGCTACAGAAAAGACAAAGAAAGGCAAAGTTACGCTTTGGGTCTCCTCTCTGGGATTTCAGCCAGTGACAGATGGGGCATTAGTGAAATATTGCACTAGGTGAGCTACAAGAACAGAAAACATTTGTGCAGGGATTCTAGTGGAAATATCCGTGCTTATTTATGCAAATAGCAAGTTGCGGTGCTTTGGGGGGGGGGGGGGGGTATGGGCTGATATTTGTGCCACTAGAAAATGAATTTGAATTTTATATATTTG
>JABFEA020000039.1:19196377-19207819 GCA_019775915.2 Cyphomyrus plagiostoma | reverse complement strand
GGCAAGCACAAGAGGTAACGAGGGGGGCGTGTCACACAAGGGGCTGGATAGAGACGGACGGCGCTGATCGTAACAGTGGGTTCACAGTGCAGATGCAGACAGCAGCCATGTTTGTTTTCACAGTCTATGATGTTGATAAGTAAGCAAAGTAAAATAAGTAAAGAGTAACAGCAGGCAAACGATACAAATGAACGATAAAAGGGTTCAAAGGTGTGACGCCAGTTTTTGATTAAAATGCAGGATTTTGTAAATTGCCTGCAAAATGGGCCAAAGGGTAACGTGTATAACTTTTACAATTCAGTTTCATTTTTAGATTTTCTTGCATTATTTTAACAAAATTTCAATTATCCACTCCTTACAGCTCATAATACCAAAGGCAACGAGGTAACGAGGGGGGCGTGTCACACAAGGGGCTGGATAGAGACGGACGGCGCTGATCGTAACAGTGGGTTCACAGTGCAGATGCAGACAGCAGCCATGTTTGTTTTCACAGTCTATGATGTTGATAAGTAAGCAAAGTAAAATAAGTAAAGAGTAACAGCAGGCAAACGATACAAATGAACGATAAAAGGGTTCAAAGGTGTGACGCCAGTTTTTGATTAAAATGCAGGATTTTGTAAATTGCCTGCAAAATGGGCCAAAGGGTAACGTGTATAACTTTTACAATTCAGTTTCATTTTTAGATTTTCTTGCATTATTTTAACAAAATTTCAATTATCCACTCCTTACAGCTCATAATACCAAAGGCATGTACAAGTTATGTGTTGCAAGAGAAAAAAAAAATAAAAATTAAAAATGATTTATATAATATATGACACCAGTGACAAAACTGTAAAAAAAAAATTAATTTAACCTACATACTTTTGAATACAATATAATGTTAATATATTTTGTAAACATGGATCTGTTTTATACAACTGTATCATTTAAACTTTAAAAAAAATGTATATTAAAAAGTTTCACAAATGTTAAAATTTGACAAGCTATTTTACAGCTATAAAGCAACTATGAAACAGAAAAAATAGGAAAATCTAATAAATCATGAGGGGTGTCACTTAATAACACATCAACCGTGAGACTGTACATGCGAAAACCCTGGTGCTCTGGCTCCCTTGTTAGCATGTTTTTAAACCATGCAGCCTCTATGGCAGGGTTTCCCACCCCAAATGGAGAATGACCCACACATTTTAGTTGTATATTGTGTTATTTCTCTGACTTGCGAATCCAGTTTTATGTATGTATGTTATACTGATGTTAACTGACTTGATTTTCAAACATGTTTAAACTGGCAGGGTACCTGGAGGCGCTACACCAAATATTGTTATTGTTTTCTTGGCAGTTGTTATTCCTAAATCCTGAAAAGCAAAACTTCTTTGTGTTTGACAGATTCAGTCTCAGGACTAGTTGTCACATGCTGCCTGTTATGTCCACCTGATGTAAAGCACTACACTACCATGAAAAGTTTGGGGTCACTTAGAAATATCCCTGCTTTTGAAATAGATCAAGTTTTTTGTCCATTACAATAATATCAGATAGCTCAGAAATACTAGATCTTGTTAATGTTGTAAATGACAATCATAGCTAGAAACAGCTGTTTTGTAATGGAATATCTACATGTGTATACTGAGGCCCATTATCAGCAACGATTAGTCCTGTGTTCCAGTGGAATGTTGTGCTTGCTAATGCAAGTTTATCATTATAAAAGGTTACCACAGATTAAAATTGTTGTGCTGATTAAAGAAACAAAAAAAAACTATCTGGAGCATCAGCAATTGTGGGTTCGATTACAAGCTCAAAATGGTCAGAAACAATGAACTTTCTTCTGTAACTCATCAGTGTGTACTTGTTCTGAGAAATAAGAATGGATGAAATTGCCAAGAAACTGAAGATTAGTTCTTCCGTAGTTTGGATCTCTTTAGGGAAGAATCAGTCAGCTGGTATTCTGTGTATTATGGAGTGACCAGCACAGAATTGTACATAAGAAGTACCAATCAAGCCAGTCCAACTTATGGGAGATGCTTCAAGAAGCACAGGGTGGAATCTCATCAGATTCCCTTCAACAAACTGACATCTAGAATGCCCAAGGTCTACAAGGCTGTAGCTGTTGCAATCAGAGGAGTCATTGATGAAATCAAAGTTTGAAGAACACAATTATTATTTTAATTTCAAAAATGATTATTTAGCTATATTTCCTATTCAAACTCATTTCATGTATATTTTCATGGGAAACATGGATATTTTTAAGTAACCCCAAACTTTTGAACAACTTAGGTGAGTCTGGCTCATAATATACAGAGCTAGTAAATTGCCAATTTAATTTTATTCCTCCCGAATGAAGCAGTAAAGTTCAGTTCTCTCCCCGTGCCTCAACCAGTAGTTCTTGGTTTTCCAAAAGAGGAACTTTCTGTAACTTCATTACACACTATCTCAGTTCCTACTTTGACTCACCTCACCATAAGTTCAAACAGATATTTTTTCCACTTAAGGACACAAAACTAAGACAACACAAATTAAACATTGTTGATTCTGATGGCAGCTACACCTTTTCTTCTCTTCAGTGGAGCAGGAGGTATGAGGTACCACTGTCCTTGGTTGTCCTCTTAATTGAATAACATTCCTAGCTGAGCTCTCTTATTTGACCTCAGGTCACAGTGCTGAAAACATCTCTTACATCACTGAGAGAAAGAAACATGGTCAGTGATCATTTGGAAATCAAATACCTGCACGATGATTTGCCTGCATAGGTCAAAGATGATGTCTGGGAAAGATTCAGAAAGAATGTCAATATCATAGTGCGTGTATATATAGCCTACTGTATCTCTAGTATTTCATTTGGAGTGAATGGCTTAATCTAAATTTATTCAAATTTCCTACAGGTGAGGGAGCTGTTTTTTACTGCACTGACTGAAAACATTGAGAACCGATTCCCAAAAACCAGCAGTTTGTCTGTCTTCAGTGTGGCCTCTCCCTGGCAGGTTCTGACACACTGAGATGCTGAGATGAACGCCTGCAGAGTGGTTCCCAAGACTGAAAGAGGGCCTGGTGTCTGAGTGGGATTCCAACAGAGTGATAGGGAGAAGTCCTGATCTGGAAGAATTTTAGCACTTATATTAACTGCTCGCGCTAATGGCAGCTCGCGTTTTGCTGTATTAATGCTGCTCAGTTTAAGAGTATTGTATGTTTATTTGCGTTTTGTAACACGAATGGTTAATATAATTTAGTATCTATATTTCTTAAATGTTTATAAAAGTATGTTACCTGTGAGCGGTAGTTATATGTTGATTTATGTTTATATTTTATTTTTCGGTTTCAGTAAACCACAATTGCGTAATCCACCAACGAGTATCCAGACTGTTTTATGGGTGGTGCGTTAATGTGCTACTATCCAACTATAGAATAACCTGTCAGAGGTAGACAAACAAACCCAGTGTTCTGATTGGACACCCCGTAAAGGTTACCACGGGGAGAGAATCGGCGTCCCCCTTTTTTTTAAAATGACACTTTTCTACACGGCTACTTCTGTCATGTCCTGTATGCCTGATCTTCCTGCCTCCTCCATAATGTGACCCTTAGTTCGTGTGTTGTCTCGTCAGCCCCAGTCCAGTCATTAACATTTGTTCTCCTGTTACCTCTGCCCTTCCCTGTACTAAGCCTCACTGTTTTGACCCCTCACAGTCCTGTTGCTTCTGCCTGCTTTTGTAGCATCCAGTAAAGCCACTCTTTTTGTTTTCCTGATGCCTGCCCTCAAGTCCTTCAGCTTTCATAATGACAATTTCTTGCAGTCAACATTGTAATATATGGTTTAAAACACCATCACTATTTATATATGCATCCAAATAATTACTAGTTTCTTAATGTACCCCAGCCCATAGTGCTGGTTAACATGGCAAACAAAATGATCATGGTCATTTTTTTCATATGAAATCATATGGATAGTTATGGCAATATAATAATAATTATTATTTTAAGTCACTGCTTCCTTTTTGCTTAATGTTCCCTTCAAATTTTCCGTGAGCAAATTAAGGACATGAAAAAGGTGATGAAATGTAGTTTTAAATAAACAAATCAGGCGAAAATATTTTTTTTTTTTGTTGGGCAGAGTAACAGTAGAACAAGCTGCTAATACGTCTCTTTGTTTGTTCTTGGGCTGCCTCACTGTTTGACCCGGGGAACTAGTTTGACTATGGTTAGGTAATATGCTCTAAAGTTAATATCACAATTTTGTCAGACTTCATTGTGCATTTCTGGCAAAAGGTGTTGTTGTTGGTCTTTTATAGTTTAAAGAACTTGTATCTATTGTGTGGAACCACTGCACCATCATGCTGCCCCACTCTGATTCAACACTGAGGATTAACTCTCAGTTTAGTTCAAATGTCATGCATTACCTATCCTTTCTTTGACTATAAGCTTTTTGGGTAACATAAGAGACTTTAGATTCAGATGAAAAAGGGGATTTATTGTTCATGAATTCTCATCCTTTTAAATTTAATTTATTTGATGAATTCATTGTTTCATTTTTTTGTGCTAAAAAAAATCTTGTTTTAGTTAATGTACATAAAACGGGGGATCTTTGTTGGTGCAGCACTTTACTCTCGGTGTGCTTGCATTAGTAGGAGTCGTCTCATATTTGCATCTCTTAGAATGTGTGTATCAGTTTTTCCAGAGTGGGTGGGATATAGGAAGGTTTGGAATATCATGTGCTTGTCATTTACCTAATCTTCACATCATTTCCTTGAACACCGTTACTACCCAGATCACTGTTGCTGCCTTCAGTTTGCTGGTGTATTTTTTGCAGTATCAAAGCAGTGCTTCCTACAGATACATGACATCGCTAAACCACGGCGTTTTCTTACTGTTCAAGAGAGAAACTATTTCATTCCTTTGTATACAGTAGGCTAGACTGCCTTAATGCTGTATTATCTGGGTGTACACAGTGCGCATTAAACAGCCTACAGTGTTTTCGCCACACAGCAGCTTGCATTGTTACGGGGAACAGGACATTCAAATGCATAAGCCCTGCTCTTTTCCCTGCATCGACTTCCAGGCCAGGACTGACTTCAAAGGTCTACTTGCATAAGAGGCACTCAAAGGTGCAGCACCTGCATACCCAACAGACCTGATTCAACTAGAGGCTGCATACTCACGCCACAGCTGTTGCACGTGTATTTCTGTCATTCAGCTACAATATGTACAGCTGTTACTGTGCAAACCACTACATTTTGTCTTATAAAAATACATATATTTTCTAGCTGCATTGTTATTTTGGTAAATTCTCATTCTGTAACATCCATTCATACTCTGTATATTCTTAGTCCTCTGCAGGATCACAGGGTCCAGAGCCTATTTTTAAACTGTGGGAGGAAGTTGGCGAACCTGGAGGACACCCCACATGGAACAAACGTACCCCCACACACACAGACGTGGAGCAGAAACTCCACCCTGGTCCAAGAAGGGTTTAGGTTCACTGTACCATCATGCTGCCCCATTCTGTAACATGTTATCTGTAATAAAACAGACATGTATTATACAGTATTAATGTTCAAGTAATGATACAATACGATGAGAGACTGAAGTACCTCCCAATCAGAAAGCTTTCCAGAACCTGGCAGTGAACTGCAGACCCCTGTCAGATACAAAATGTCGAAGATGAGTTGGGCTGCTTCCTCGCAGGATGGGAGCTTGGGTCCGAGTATAAAATGGGTTGTCCTAGACAAACGATCGTCGATGGTGAAGACCAGAGTGTTACTGTCCAAATCTAGAAAGCCAGTAACGAAATCCAGGACAAGGTGGGACCTTGGTCTCTTGGGAACTGGGAGATGATCAAGAAGACCAGCTAGTGGTCTGTTGCTGCTCTTGCACGGGGAACAAGAGGAGGTGGCCTTTATGAAGTACCTGACATCTGAGAGGATGGATGACCACCAAAAACACCAAGTGATGAAGGAGATACCAGGATATCAGGACAGGCTGGATGAATGGACCCACTGAAGAACCTGGGAGCAGACAGGGGTGGGAGAAGGAGAAGGATCTGATCCTGGCATTAGGAATCATGGACCAGGGTCTCAATGTCCTACTGAGGTGTAGCATTCAGGCTTTGGGAGGGTAGGGTGGTTCCTGAATCTGACGGCTCTTCTGCTGGGGCAAACTTTTACCATTTACTGTTCCTGGAGCATGGACGACAGGACGAGATGAAATTGAATTGCAAGAAGAACATCCATTAGGTTTGTCTCGAGGTGAGTCTTTCCACCATCCTTATGTACTTCAGATTTTAGTGATCTCGCCAAAGAATAAATGTCTGCTCCACTCCCTCCAAGCAAAGGCACCAAGGAAGCCAGGAAACAGAAACTTAAATACACTGATTAAGAGGTGATCAATGAGGAACAGGTGCAAACACTTGACAATTAAGTAGGCTGATTGGTAGTTGCAGTAAGATGATATCTGTGATTTGGAGAACTGAGACACACCCAAAACACAGCTACTAGGAACAGTGAGCAGAGACACCACTAGGGGGCAGCAGGAACTAGAAAAGCAACTAGAAAAAACTGTGGGCCACGGTTACTGGTAAAGGTACCATTGATATGTTTCTGACTAAATAGGATTACAATGCCAACTAGGCTCCTGGTCAGATATGGACCTTGAAAAAGTTGATTATGCAGTGATGTGTTTGCCAACTTCCCTGTTTTTGAAGGTTCTTGATGCTATTGGCCCTAGCCTAGTATCTATTCTTAATTGCTCTCTGCACTCTGGTTGTGTTCCTGATTATTTCAAACATGCTGTTGTTCATCCATTAATCCATTACTGAAACACCTAATCTTGACCCTTGCATTATAAAAAAACTATAGGCCCATCACAAAACTGCCTTTCTTTTTAAAAATCTTAGAAACTATTGTTGAACAACAACTGGCTATCCAACCTTGAGACAAACATGCTTAGACCCCTTTCAGTAAGGGTTTTGAAAGAATCATTCTACAGAGACTGCACTACTAAAGGTTTCATATTACCTACTAATGGTTGAAGATACTGGTAAGTGTTCTGTTCTAGTTTTCTTGATCTCAGTTCGGCTTTTGACACAGCTGACCATAAGATCCTTTTAGATGGGTTAACCCACTCGGTAGGTATTACTGGGTCAGCTTTAGCCTGGTTTCCCTAATTAGCTGACAGGAGTTTTTCAGATTGTGTGTGTGAGTTGACGTCAGCGAGATATGAAGCATACCTTTCAATCTTTGCACGCCAACCTTTCTGGTGAGCTCTTCCATGAATGATTTTGGTGGCTAGGCCTATACTTCTCAGTGGTTAGTCTAGATAGTCTAGCCCATGTTCACCGTACTTTAGGCTCACATTCAGGGTATGTGTTCAAACTCAGTATTACAAGGAGACATTTAGCTTTTGCATTATTACAATAAATCTAGTGCTAAGCCGTCCAACATGTGGAGGTGAATCAGCTCCGTGTTTTTTGTGCACCATGTCCCCACAATGTGATACAAACCTATTATTTTTCCCTTGTTTGGACATTTTTCTGCTCCTAACAAGGGAAAATGCAGTTTTCTAAAATTCTGTGACTGTAATGAAAAAACTAAAAATGCCAGAAATCTTATACTATGTTTGGTTACTTATGGTTATGGTTGGGTAGGGGTTAAGGTTGTCATAGTTAGCGTTAGCATTTTTCCCATAGAAATGGATAAGCAGTCCTCATAAGGATATGTTTACCAGACGTGTGTGTGTGTGTGTGTGTGTGTGTGCGTGTGTGTTTGTGTGTATGTGTTTGTGTGAATTTTCAGACATGATTCATGACTTTTTCGTGTGGTTTCAGTGGGCATGAATGAGAAATGCCAAAAAAAACACTGTCTTTGGTTGCTTCAAGAAAATAATCACACGGATGCAATATTCAAAAAAAGGATTTTGAAAAAAAATATTTTAATACAATTTTAATTTCAGGAATTTAAATCAAATCTGAAATTACCGACGCACACGTGAGATTATTAGTGTTACATACTCATGCACCCACAAATAAATTCTTTAGGACTGATGTTTTTTATTACATTCACAATAATTCCACAGAATTCATAAAACAAATTTCCTGGAATAAAAATCTAATTTCCTTTAGACCATGAAGTGTGTGCAAAACCTTCCAAAATGTAAAAGTGAATGACAGATTTGTATCCTAGAGAGATTAAACCTCACCTATTTTCAGGTGTTAAGATTCGCAAGAGATATTATCTTCTGATAAAATGTGCAGCAGTGTATCTATTCACACTGCACGGTGTATCTATTCACACTGCACAGTGTATCTATTCACACTGCACAGTGTATCTATTCACACTGCACAGTGTTCTTATTCACAGTACATAGTAAAAGCTTTCAGTCATAGAGAAAGCCCTGATGTCTTAGACATCATCTTAGCCTGAGGTGTGTGTGTTTCCCGCCTAATATAACTTATAAGTGAATAGACATTTTTGCATAATTTAAATAAACATTTCATTATAAACTATGCCCTTTTGGATTGACACAATCATAGACACAACACACTAGGGAAAAAAGCTTTTTTCCCCTTTTCCTTGAAACAGTATAGTACAATGCTGTGATTCTTCACTGAGCTCTTTTGGCCACTGTGCAGCCCGGCCCCGGGCCTCTCCTTTGGTGTTCCAGGCCCGAGCTTTAAGAGTGTGCTTACCAGCAACACAAACTTGTAAGGAAGCGTTAAAGTGCTCTTCTATATTACGGGAGAGTTTAAAAATGTCAAGAGACAGTCACTTCTTAAGTATCAAAGTGCATCCAACTCAGGGTGCAGGGAATCACCGCTGTTTAATGTTTCATTCTCGAGATTTATGGGATTAACTTGATTACCAGACTATGACACGGAGTTTGGCACAGCCAAATGCAAACCGCCGTGGACGTCCCTTCCGTCTAGGGTCACTTTTCAAGGCACACTTCGTAGGCTTCTTGTGGGCGGCACCTTGGGGAAGATCTTTTGGTGCCGGATGCTGGGATCCTTTTGCTGCAGACCACCTTGGTCCACTCGTTTTTCTGTGGATACCTTGGGGTTCAGGTTTCTGGAGCGAATGCTAGTGGCCTTGCGTGAGGCTGGCTGCTTCTGGGACAAGTGCTGCTTGAAGGAAAGCTGGGGGAACTGTTTATCATAAAGGGCTGCTGTGTGCTGCAGCTCAGGGGTGATCAGGTCCAGGCACTGCTTCCTGATTGGTCCCTTAAGTCCGGGTTTGAGGTTGTAACCCTGGATTACAGCAGCACCATACTGGAAGGGTGATAAATCTTTGTCCTTCACCTGAGAGGGGTCCACAGCCCCCCCCTCCAGCAGGCAGGTCTTCATGAGCTGCTCCCTTTTCTGCTTTAGCATGGCCACCTCTTGCTTCATCCTTTCTCGCCCCCCTATCAAGTCCACCTTCCTCCAGAAGGTGGCATTGAAGTGAAGGTAGATCTTCCAGTCCAACGAATTCCACACTTTGATCTTGTCTGTGGTGTCTGGAGACAGCACCTTCCTGGAATCATTATTTCTGCTGTTCAGCTTAAAGGAGACCACATCATCAAGTGTCCAGCAAAGGGCATTCTTCAGCAGGATCATGGACTCGTCAAAATACTCAGATAGAAGAATGAGATCAAAGTTTTTCTCAATCGTGCTGATAGCAAGTTTGGCCTGCATCTCCTCATTGCTGCCCATGCTTCCATTGCTGAAGCCAAAGTCAAAAGCAAGGAGATTTTTCGCATAATGGTTATTGGGCAGTGATATGTTATAGAACTTCCAGGGATCGGCCAGAAACTCCTCTAGGCTCCTGGTCTTGTGAAACGTACCTATGCTTTTGTAGTATATGAAAATGGACTCCATCATTGATACGGGATTTCGCAAAATTGAGAAATAGAATGTGTCCTCTGGCATAACCTTCTTTACCTGCTCAGAAAAAAAAGACGTTTTAAAAAACAAAAATCAGAATAATTTATTTTTATGCAGTTTTAGAAAGGACTTAAATATAGAACACTGGGCAGGAGAGATGTGTGCTATAAATACATGTTTTTGTTATCATTGTTATTATTATTATAACTGTTGTATAAAAGGTACTCACCTCATCCGGCATGAACCTCATGTGGTTACACATGATGTCATACTCCTTGACAGTCTTCGACTGGAAGCCCTCGACAAAGTGAGCTGCGAAGGGTATGGGGTAGAAGAGCTGGCTACGCCGGTGGACGGGCAGAGCGAACGTCAGGTTCCTGCTGTCCCCGTAGCGGTACAGGATGTTCAGAATGGTGCTGCTGGCAGTTTTGTGGGTTTTCAGAAAGACAATGTGGTTCTTCGGTTGGCAGGAGGCGACCCCCTGCTTCACTGGGCTTGTGGTCGGTTGTGGGGGCTGTGGGGGAAGGGTCTGGCCTAAGCTCCGGGTATCCTGAGATGCTGGCATCCTCTTTGTAATGGTCTCTGGAGTTTTCTGCCCTCCTTTCCCCCGAGAGTAACTGTGGGATGGTGATTCCTCCCACTGCCATCTTCCTGGAATTCCCGCTGAGCCGGCCGGTTGGGCGTCTGCACTGGGGACCGGAGTGGTGGTCTCTGTGATTCCACCCACATCTCTATGCTGGCCTTTTCCTGAGAGCAGCGCACTGTCCGGCCGCCCTTGAGGTGCGGTGTGCGTTTCATGGGTGACCCTCATGCTGAAGAACTTCTTGGTGGAGGACGGCTTCATAATATTGCTGTTTCTTAAAAAAAAAAAAAAAAGAGTTTCATGGTAAAAAAAAATGACTGTGGTGGTGTGGGAACTCAGCTGTTAGATCTGTCACCTCACACCTCCAAGGTTATGGATTTATGTCTAAGCCCTGGATGCGTGTGCAGAGTTTTATGCTCTCCAGGTGTTTCTCAGTCACAAAGTGCAAACGGTGGTCTTAAAATTCCCGAAGTATCAGCAGTGCCACTTACCTGGACTGCCTGACCACACCCAGGAACTGAATGGCCACGCAGAGTAGCGTCAGGAGCATGAGACCCAGCCACACAAAGCGCAGGTGAGTCCACAGCCTTCCCTTCAGCCACCTACAGGGGGCAGAAGTGAGTCAAGCACTCAGTGTGAATACATACCTCATCAGCACTTGTTCATGTACTTTACGAGTTTCTCTCACATTCCTACACTGTTTGCCATGCACTCACCCTAATGTTCATACAGTCTGGGTCAATATGTATTACTACTGCACTGTAAATCTATATTTACTGTTTGGTTGTTAACATACTTCCCTTATATTTTAAAGTAACATTTGATGTAAAATGTTTCACCAAATCATGTTACCAAATTGTCTCACACTTTCCCTCACAATAATGAAATTGAATTGAGTGGAATTAAATTGTACGCATGTTTCTAATATTGTTTTCTAAATGACCACTAGATGGTGGTACAGCTATACAAATCGAAAGCAAGAAAAGACTAGCTAGTTAAGCATATGTATATCTGAGCC
>JABFEA020000039.1:19148843-19161822 GCA_019775915.2 Cyphomyrus plagiostoma | reverse complement strand
CCCCCCCCCAAATAAATAAATAAATAAATGATTAAATACAAGATGCTGGCACTGCTTTTCAAATGCCGGCCCCCCGGAGGAACAACGTGCCAAATGTTGAGCAGGTTTTCCGGACAACACAGACCTTCTGTCTTGGCTTGTCCCCATATCTGCGATTGGAGTTCCACTCATCCCTCGTTACCGGGATTAAAAACAGGTGGCTCGTTTTCCTCCCCAGGAATGTCCTGCCATCCTTGTTCCAGCTGGAGACACGCGTGGCACCGTCGCTTGCCATCCCATTCTCCAGGCCCCCCTTAACCCAGTCTTGGTGTGCTTACTTCTTACATGTTTTTTTATTCTTTCGTCTTATACAGACAGACTAACAACAAACATCTGCAACTTTCAGTTCCTTTTGCATCTAATATGTGTCAAGATTTAAAGTATGATGTAACATCTGTTGGTTAATTTGCTGGACCTACTCTGCCTTTCCTGAGCCCTGCTCTGTTTGGACCAGTAATGAAAGACTCTAAACAAGCTTGAGGTAATAAATGCAGCTCCCAGGTTGCTCCTGCAGACCCCAGACCTGTGCTTCAGTGAGATGCACTGCAATCCTCTCTGCTCTCCACTCCAGAGGCAAAAAGCAGCAGTTCCATACAGTGTCTGCACCAACCCCATTGCGGTCGGCCCCTTCTCCAGGAAGCCAGGAGAACTCTTGCTGTAATCAGACCACCCTAGTGGAGTGAAAGACGGTCTGATTGTTCCGCTGAATGGCAGCCTGAGAGCCCCCCCTCCCCCCGTCCATGTGACAGAGGGTTGCCATTCAGCATGGGATTCCCAGCGGCTTACCAGGGCAGTACTACTGGGCATGATCATGATTACTGGGGGAAAGAGACACCCTCAGTCTGCCAAGAACAGGCAGAGAAAAAAAAGAAAGGAGTTATTCAGATGCACACTTGGTGTTTTACCAGATAAGTTTTAACTCCAGTACATTTCAAGTTGATTGATCTTACTAAAAATAACCTATACATTAAAATTCACCCTGGCTGGTATCCACATAATATTTTTAATTACAGTGCAAAAAATTAGGAAAATCGAGTCACAAGAAAATAACCGGATATCTTTTTTTATTCAGAAATGTAGTGAAACCTGCCAAGCTTGCTGGCACAGATTACCAGGATGATGTTACATTGTTTTTACTATGAGGAGCATGAAAGATCAATCTCTGGGCCGCACGAGAGCTGCCATAAACAGGACTGGCGTCCACCAAACCAGCACTGTACGTATATTTTATGCATGTATGACTCATTAAACTTTATGTGTGTCACCTGCTGGTCTTTCAGTATCATCTGCAGCTTTGGCCCAAAAACTTCCCATTTGATTTCTCATGCCGAACACCGCAATATATCAAAAGTGGCACAGGGGAAGTCGCGATGCAGGAGCGTTTAAACATGTCACGAGCGGTTAGGCAACTTTGAAACCTCTCATAAGGGGTAAGTGAGCCAACAAAATCCCCCGCCCTTCGACGTGGAAAATTACCGATCACCTCCATTATTTCAGTAGCTGTGTCACAAGCTTAAGTGTTGCTAACTATAAATATGCATAAAATTTAAATGTCCACCGGTAGTATCGGTTTGGTAACTGACATGTCATGCATCTCTACATATTGTTTGTTGCATTTTAATAAAGACAATATGTGATGAAAAACTATAATAAGGTTAAAAACATTAACAGAGAACTACAGTGACCCCCCGCTATATTGCGGTTCAGCTATCGCGC
This sequence comes from Cyphomyrus plagiostoma, assembly GCA_019775915.2. Lineage (NCBI taxonomy): Eukaryota > Metazoa > Chordata > Actinopteri > Osteoglossiformes > Mormyridae > Cyphomyrus > Cyphomyrus plagiostoma. Next base: position 19,160,067 of record JABFEA020000039.1, on the reverse strand, counting down.
CACCGCTATATCGCGGATTTTCCCCGGACGCTTTGCAGTTATCTGCATATGGCGTACCTTGCTTTTGGTGTGATTGTTGTGAGCAAACTTTTTCCGAACTTTATGTTTTGTTTTAAGCCCTATGATTTAAGGCTTAAACTATTTTAATTTTTTTTATTTATGTAGTCTTTCTATATCGCGGATTTTCATCTACCGGTGTTGGGTCTGAAACGAAGAATCATGACAGGAAGTCTCAGTCTAGATTCTGGGTGATTTATAAGCCTACTTTACCAAGAATTGTGCATCCCTACACAAAGCATTGTGCTGCATGCTGTTTGCAAATAATTTTGTATTTTTAAGTGGGTGAGTAGCGATGATCTTGGGCAGAATGTTTCAGAGTAAAAAATCATTAACGTCATGGTACATGTTTCGACAGGTCAAAAAACATCAACGTGAATGTCAATAAACAGAGAACAAACCAAACCCTCATAGTAACTAAATGTCCTTATGGTTAAGCAGCTTCACCAGATCATGATTTAAAGGTCATCATGCAAACCAAAAAGAGGAATTAATGTTGTTCATTTGAACATCACGGTGCAGGTGGACTGGATAATTCTCCTAACGGTCTGGACTTCATGACTGACTTAGTGCACTTTTGGGCATAACATGCAACGGCCAAATTATGCTGCTTCATTCAAAAAAGGCACTCTGTACTTGTACATAGCTAATCAGAAAGCTACAATTATCGGCAATAAACAGCTACACGTGAAATGTACACAGCGAAAGCTTTTTTATGGTAAACAGAAAAGCGGCACTGATTTCTGCACTTGATGGTAGATGGGGGAGCAAGGTGGACCTAGACAAGAAAGCAATACTTTGATCAACACTTCTTTACAGACTAGGTGCAGTTTTGCATTCGGGTGTCCAGCACTAACTGGCTGAATGACACTTTTTGAGGACTGTCCCTCTTTAAGGAGCTTTCAACTCATAGAAATGTAACTATTTTAGGTCCTTCTGCAATCTGGTTTCTAAACCTGCTGCTTTTAAGACTTTTGCACATCGCTCTGAGGCTTTTCTTAGTAACCAGCCTCAAATTTAAAAAGAAATATCTTCCTGTCCTCTGACGTGCCCCTGAGACAACGATGAGTCCTAAGGAGTTACCACAGGCTGTTTGTCCGATGAGCTTCAGCTCAATGTTGCCCAGCTGACAGGGTCCCCGCAACAAATCAGCCAAAGATGCACAAAGTACTTTCAAACACTCACAGGAGCAGAGTGTGGAGCTGAGGGGGGGTGAAGTCTGGACCTGGCACCTAACCCACAGTGATGCTGGTGTGTGGTTTAGTGTCTTAAGACATGTGTCTGTGAATGTCACTGCTTCACTTCCGGTTGGCCTTGTGTGAGATCCCGTCCGACCGTGCTTTCTCAGTCGGGTGTCCCTTTGAATAAGCGACCACTAAATAAAGATGATGATGTAATGCTTTGGAGAACCAGGGAAAGTGAGGTTTTGAGAGGGGAAAATAAAAGAAAAGAGCAAAGATGAATGTGTGTGTTCCCCCAAGGCTGTAGTGCTGCCTGTGGAAGTGGATCAGGCCTCTATGCGATTAGCACTGCGGTGTGGACCTGCCCAGCAAAGCCGAGCACATTTAGGCAGGGCGTCATGGGAAATCTCTCCCTTTGCAAATGGCTCTCCTGAACACAGATGATGACTGAAAGACTTGGGATTACATATGAAGTGCGTAAGCTCTTGAGGTTTTTTTTAGACTAATATTGTTCATGAGTGTAGTTCAAAGAAACATGAACCCAGTGATAAAAAATTCATGAACATTATGAGGTATAATCAGGACAATAAAGCAGTGAATCGCACAGTTTCTTCTGTTGCAAGTAGACGAAAAGTAACCACTGAAAGGCACGATTACGCATTCCTTTCTGTTTTTCCGTCCCCCCCACTCAGATCCTGATGTTGACGCTTTGCTCCCAGTGTGCATGGCCCACAATCCCAGGTTCCTGCCAACTTCGTGGTAATGGAGAGAAGTTTTCTTTCCCTGTGGCCACATTCCAGTGGTATGCAGTGCATCTGAGTCGTGGGGGAGGGAGGAAGACTGGCCTCAGCCTGACACACAGGATTCGTGAGGAGGCAGACACAGGGAGGAGTCTCCCAGCAGACGGTGGATGGGCTCACGATTACCTATGATCCGCTAGGCCCTCTGCCATCCCCGGTTCCCACAGCGGCAGCCGGTGCTTATCAGTAGGCTCATAAGTGAGCTGGTCAGTGAGTTGGTCTGTGGGCTCATCAATGAGCTTGTCGGTAGGCTCGTCAGTGAGCTGGTCTGTGGGCTCATCAGTGAGCTTGTCGGTAGGCTCGTCAGTGAGCTGGTCTCTGGGCTGATCAGTGAGTTCATTAATAAGCTCATCTGTGAACTCGCCAGTAGGCTCATTTGTGAACTCGTCTGTGAGCTCGTCTGTGGGCTCATGAGTGGGCTTGCGAGTGAGCTTGTCTGTGGACTCATCAGTGAGCTCATCTGTGGACTCATCAGTGAGCTTGTCTGTGGGCTCATCAGTGAGCTTGTCTGTAGGTTCATCAGTGAGCTTGTCTGTAGGTTCATCAGTGAGCTTGTCTGTGGGCTCATCAGTGAGCTTGTCTGTGGGCTCATCAGTGAGCTTGTCTGTGGACTCATCAGTGAGCTGGTCTGTAGGCTCGCCAGTGAGCTTGTCTGTGGGCTCATCAGTGAGCTTATCAGTAAGTTTATCAGTGGGCTTGTGAGTTCATCATTGAACTTGTCATGAGGTTGTCTGAGACTGGAAACTGTGGACAGAATGAGCCCCACAGGCCCTGACTGTCATTTTGCAGCTGTTTATAACAGTCCCTTTTGCTGAGTACCAGCAGCTTTCAGCAGCTGTCGCCAGGAGATGAATCCGCACACTGGCTACACAAACTAGTGAGTCACTCATTCTGGACTGATGATCTCCAGCTGCATGCTGACCACAGCCCGAAAAGAGCATAACTTTAGGTTGAGCATGGGGGGAAACCTGGAACATGTTTTATTTTATGGATGTCAACAGGTTGAAGCAGTTTCTGAAGAACAAATTTGGTGCAAATGTTCAAACTATATGAATGAGATCATTTCAAGAAACAAAAACCCACGCCCTTTAATTTCAGGTATGGCTGTCTCTGCATGTGTCTTCTGGACACTTGGTACTTCAGCAAATTTGGCAAAAGCATTTGGCACATTTTGCAAAAATAGCAGTTTAACAACAGAATCAAAAATGTTCTAAATGGTGGTATTTTAGTCTAAGTCTGTAGGGTCAGGACAGTTTGCCATGAAGGCTATCACCAAACAGCATAAACAACACACTCCAAAAATGAATTTGATCCATGTTGACACACCGCATTGCCAAAGCTTTCACAGCACAGTGGCTAAGTTAAGGTGAAGTTCAACAAATCTCAATCTGCCTTTATATGACCACTCCCTTCACACCAGGACGCTAAAACGCCGCCAGACACTCATTAGATGGAAATTTCTGCCATCTAGTGGTTGATATTAAAATTAAACAGTTTTACGCGTGCTTTTCAGAAATTAAGGTATTATGTGCCTACCCTGCTCAGAATAAGCGGTTTGAAGATGGATGGATAATTTTCCCAATAAAAACGATTGATATTCCCATGGACTTTTAAGAATTCTTTTGTTGTAATTCAGTAAAGACTTTTTAGCAACACAGTAAAATAGTCTATTCTGCAAAAGACATGATGTGATAACATAAAACTGTAAAAGAATTTGTTCTTGTCTGGGATCTTTTAAAAATAGTATAAGAAAAATACCTTAATTGTTCGTTAATGCTCAACAGACCATTAAATTCAAACAAAGGCATTTAATGAAGGCATTTTTAAAGAGACAATTGCGGCTTAACTCGCCCACAAATCACCACCTTAGCGTGGTGGAGCGATTTCTGTACCTCAGCGATCTTAGCGGTTATGTCGTTGGGGGCAATTGCCCCATGGTAGGACTTCCCAAGGCATTTTCTCTTTTCTCTACATGGAGCAGGAGGCCTGCAAGAAACCACATTCATCAGCGCAAGCTCTGAGGGCATCCATCACCAGAACCTGGAGCAAAATGGATGAGGCACATGTCAGAAAGATGTGCCAGAGTTTTCGTCAACGGCTGGAGAGTGTAACTGAAAAAACGGGTGGAATTATTGAATAACATGTGTTAAATAACTATAAACAATAACCTGTAACATTAAAAGTGTGATTTCAATGTTTCTGTTGTTTTATTTACTCTTACTTTCTGAATAAAGTGGTTGCACAAGTTAAGGTGGAACACCCTGTAGGTCTGTTATGTTTTGTGTTCCAAGTTTTCGGTCAAGTTGCAGTTAGATTTTTCTCGACCAACCCATGCAAGGTCTGAATTGGTTGAGTTAAATGCATCTCGACCCATACAAGTTTTAGCAGAAATGGCCAAGTTTCAAGATTTAGGTTGATAAACAAGTGGGAAAAAAATACAACAGGCCAGTTTGATGTCCAAGTTGGTCAAGTTATGAGGCGTTCAAGTTCCAAAGTTCTGCTGTAAATGACTTTTGGTCAGCCTAGAAGAAATTCTGACAAAAACTCATGCAACTCAGTTAGTGGGGGGCAGGGTTTTGCTCATGGCATTTACAAGAGGGACAAATTATAATTATTTTCTTTATAGTAACATTTTTCTTGTTTCCAGTCTACTAATATGAGGTGTACATTAGAAGCACACACAATGCTCCTCTCTCTAAATCATAACCTGTAAACCAACCTGTCGCTGGAGGGTTTATTTGTAACCCTCTGCAACTTGCCTATTTTTGCTGCTGTCTAAAATAGCCCCTAGTCACTATGCCTGGGCACTGATCTCCCAAAGCGCTCCTCTGTGCTCCATGGGACCGTCCACGGTGGCTTCTTCAAAAACGCTTTCCAAACACCCCATCGAAACGCTGATCTCAGGATGGCTACTGACGAGCCCACACTTAAGAGCCTCTCCGCTACGCTGAGCAGGTGATCCGCTCTCAGAGCTGCTTTTGACAGCTTCAGCCCGTGTAGATTTACAGGCTGGCTGCTTGAATACAGAAAAGCTTTTCTCCATCAAAAGAGACATTTGACACCACTGAGGAAAAGCTGATGAAGAGGCCAGTGTTAAGTATTCTGTTATACTGATAAAAGGATTTATTTGTTAGCAGCTGAACTGCAAATACCAGCTTCCTAGGGAATGTTAATACAACAGGCTGAGACTCTTAAAATAAGAAAGTGAGTCATTTCCTGCCAGTGACAAGTCTATGGTCCTTGCTCCATATATTACATTGTACAGTGACTAAAAGAGTTCATGTCACCTGCATGCATCTCGCCTTGAAGGTAAGATTTCCACATTCCAGGTTGGTGAAATTTGTTCTGCAGTTTTGTCGCTCTCTATCTGCCAGAGTGGAGCTGAAATTAGATTCAATAAATATTCAGTTTGCGGAGCTGGATGAAACAGCAGCAAGACTCTCTGAGCGGCTGGAGAAGCACAGGAGCACCTTAGACCAGCAAGTCCACGAGGACCAGGTGTGGGTGTCTCTGCTGGAGGACCAGTAGGTTTGCATGACAGGTTGAGGATCCCTAATCTCCTGTTTCTAATGATTGTGGTGCTGTAGATATGCAACAGCAGTTTCTTCAATCTTTCCTGCAATGGTAGGTTAAGCACCTTGGAGAAGAACCTCTTTGTGACCTACGCAATGGACACACTGCGCCGCTGCCACTCAGTAGTCTTGGAGAAGGTTCCAGACCTGGCCCCAAGCCTCCCCACGGTGGCCTCGGTCCTACGCAGGAAGGCCAGGAATCGGCAGGTCTGTCTGGCTTGGGAGTCTGCTCTCCAGGACCTGGGGCTGAGCAGCGCTGACGTCATGTCCTTGTGCACCCTTTTCGTCATGCATGGCTGCCGAGCCGAGTATTTTGGGCCAACCCAGAGGCAGCATTACATAGGGAAGGTGGAGGTGCTCATTTGGAGAGTAGTAACTTACCCAGGTCTGAGAGATGGCTTGCTGAGGGCAGTGCAGGTGGTGGAGGCAGGAAGCGCTGGCACCGTGATGAGTGAATCTCTCGAGCAACGACACCCGGGCCCCTGAACTCCATAACAGGACGGTGGGAAATGTTCTGGAAACAGCAGCAACAGATAAATGATACACATGTATAACTTTGTATTTTGTTTTATTATGTTTTTTAAAAAAATTGGCAATAAAACGAAAATAGAATGATAATTAAATAATTAAATGTTGAAATTGTTCATAAAGACAGAGACAAGAAATCCTATGTTATATGTTTCTGATTTCTTTTCTGTGGCTTTTTTTAAACTACAGTGGCCGGTTAGCTCAGTTGGTTAGAGCGTGGTGCTAATAACGCCAAGGTCGCGGGTTCGATCCCCGTACGGGCCAATTAATTTTGTTCTTCACACATTTGCACATAAGATTCTTCAATGATCTTAAATAACGATTGACATGAAATTGCGAGCAGGTGCCGGTCAAATGTGACTCGGGCTTTTACAAAGGGGGCCAAAAAAGGAAAAAGCTAAGGGCTCGTCCGGGATTTGAACCCGGGACCTCTCGCACCCAAAGCGAGAATCATACCCCTAGACCAACGAGCCGATACAAACCTTATACGGCTGAAAACTTAAATACTTTTTTTTCTAGTTTTATGTGCAGTTTCGTGCATGTCACAGCCATGATCATAATAATTCTAATATAAATTTATGTAATACCATACATCGTTTGTTATGAACATCGATAATAAAGTCATATTATAAAAAGTAGTCTTGTTAAGAACGCTTGCTAGGGCATTCTCCAAGTAGGACCTCGTGGCGCAACGGTAGCGCGTCTGACTCCAGATCAGAAGGTTGCGTGTTCGAATCACGTCGGGGTCAATTTTTCGTGCCCAGAAATGACAGCAATTTATCGCTAAATCCATTAAAAGATATAAAATTATTTAGTATATAAAGATAAGAAGGCAAACCTAAATTCAACCGACTCAATGTGATGAATGTGCTGTCCTGGAGTCAGCCGTTTAGGCAAAACGGCACTGCCATTCAACTTGAGAATTTCAAGAACAACTCACGTACTTCTGCTCCCCTCATTCTTAATACTGGCGCCCCACCAGACTGTATTATGCATGATTGTGTGCTTAAACACAGCTCAAATAAATTATCTCGATTCTGTACCTTGCCTGTGACAAATAAAATCCTTGAATTCAGTGAAGCGCACACCAGACCGGCTTAAATCACATACATTTTAAAATACGTACAGAAAGCTACATTTGCAGCTGGTGTTGTTTTGACCTATGTTCTCCGTTTTCAGATCTGCAAACTGTAAATGTTTTTTGGAAAATAAGTAGAGTTGCTATGAACATCGATAATAAAGTCATTATCGCTTACCGTATTTTAAAATATTTTCCGCTTCAGTGGTTTTAAAAGCTCATGGGTAGATCTAGATCACGGTAGGGCATGCAAAAGGAGGGCTCGTCCGGGATTTGAACCCGGGACCTCTCGCACCCTAAGCGAGAATCATACCCCTAGACCAACGAGCCACTACGGCACACTTTCTTATACTAGCTTTAAAGAATGTAGGAGAAGATCAAATATTTTTATTATTAGATTGTATTTTAATGTTAGACCTATATTATACATTATTTTACATTATCATTTCTGGTTTTCATAATGAATGTGTTATGCATTGATTGACGTTTCTTATGAGATCGTTAACAAAACAAATGACTAACTATAAGGTTATACGATAATGTTAATTACTATACAACCGCATAAATGCGGTTAAAACATAAAATATTAACATATTATATGCTACTTATATGTAATACACATATATTTCACAATAGAGGCGTTGGTGGTATAGTGGTTAGCATAGCTGCCTTCCAAGCAGTTGACCCGGGTTCGATTCCCGGCCAACGCAAACGTTTTCTGAACTACTAACAACTTTTTCTTTGGCGATAAACATCACGCTTTATACACATTCGTGAAATATAATTAAAGGCGTCGAAATAATCAAAGATTTATGAATGTGGAAAAATGTTATTGAAATATGATAACGTGTACGATACAAGAGGAGACCGGCGAGGCGGGAAATTGTCTCTAAAATTAGTGCTTTGTTTTTGTTCCGTATATGGTTTAGTCACGCTGCTTGCTCCAGTTTCTCTCCCCATTCATTAAAAGGGGCGTGTCGACTTTTTGGATGCTACGGATGCTCCAGTGTGCGCCGCCCATCCTAAACTATGCCCCGACCAGGAGCACTATGCTGTCAGTAGCAGCTGATCGTGATAGGGGAGTACATATAATTACAGAGACGTAGAAAACCTTTTTAAAATTCACCCATCCGAGATGGCATCCGAAGAGCTAGCCAGAAAGCTGCAGCGCAGGTTAGAAGTGGAACAGAGCGTTTCGGCGGACCTGTGCGCCCTCAGCGCCCCGGGCAAACTGAGCCAAGGCGAGAGTGAGGAGAAGCAGCCCGTGGTCAATGGCAGTGCAACTACAGAACTGACGGAGAAACTCAGCCGGAGACTGGACATTAACGAGGGCAACACGGAACCAAAACAAGTCAAGGTGTTTAACCCATACACTGAATTCAAAGAGTTCTCGAGAAAACAGATCAAGGATATGGAGAAAATGTTCAAACGGTAAGGAACCATTGTTTCTTTAGATGCGAATGTGATTGGGGGGGGGGGTTTATGAAGCAAGTTTACGTCAGAATTTTGATAAATTTTTACTTTTAGTAAATAACATTAGTCAACATTCACGCATTCACTTATTTTATGTTATTCATAAGCAAGTTAACCTTAATCCAATTTCACTTCACTGTTTTTTAAATAATAAAGTGTAGAAAATACATAGAATAAATTCAAAACACGAATGCAGCATATTGAAGTAAATTCACCTGAAGTATTGTTTTACATTTTGTTGAGCAGTTGGATGTCTCTGTTTCCCCTTAAATCTTTACAGTCAAATCCATCTCTTATTTCTGTGAGAGATTTACTGATAAGGTACTAAGTGTCATGGAAATAATTTGCCTTGTATGCAGAGGTTTTATGTGTACATCATTTGTGCCAGTCACAATGTTTTCTCTTGAGCAGTTTTAGTTGAACTTCAGTTGTGTTACTTTTCTAGGACAAGGCCCACTTTCTCGAGTGCTGTGTCTCAGTGACAGGCTTTCTGTTGGACCCTTCGCCTTCCTCTGTCACAATGCTACCTTTGTACCTCTTAGCAAGCCTGAGCTGGGGGGTGAGCCGTAATATCTGTCATCTGTCCATTCTGCAGACCATTTGCCTGTCTATCCACTCCTCCCCCCAAACGTACAAACAAACAAACAAATAGTAGGCCAGTCAAGATAGGAGAACTAAAGGTGCACATACGCCTGGGGGACATTTCCCAAGAAGGCCTGAAACAGTGGAATGAATCAGAATGTAGATTCAGTTTCCCTGAAGGGGTGCATATGGTTTTTGTGTAACTGCCACGGGGAAAGGCTGCTATTTGCAGTATGTGTTCAAATGATAAGTAGTGCTTATGGCTGTGAGTGATCCCCCCTCCCATAAGCACTGTTCAGCTGCCCCAAATCCACGCCCCCTTCAGGCTGCCATGGGACGTCCTTTTTCTTGCCCCCATCTTCACCAGTCTCTCTCCCTCATTGCGGTCACTGGGATCTCCCAAATCTGTATTATTGACTTCTGCTGGCTGCACGCTGCCCCCAGCCCTGCCGCTCATTAAGGTGGTGGGCACAGTAAAGGGCACATGCCATTCTTAGGGAATCCTTTGAAGGATGGAATGCATCCTTAACGAAGTACACACTAGTGACAAAATTGTTGAAACCGGTAGCATTTCTGACATTATGCTTCAAAAAGTACTACACAGTATGGGCAGTAATGTTTGTAAACAATCAAAGAATGGTATCATGCATTGGACGGCTAAATAAATAATTGGAGCAGCCGTTGAATAAAGTTCTGCGATCTCCAAAAATTGGAAACGTTTCCAGAATTTTCACCACTAGTAGACTTCAAATTGTCACATGCAAAATCTCCACGCACATAAATCATCTTATTTATCCAGGAAAACCTCTTTATGGTTTTATTTTCGCAGCATAGTTTGTGTTTTTGCTATGTAATGAGTGGGCCGTCACAATGAGAAGCTGTGATGAAGCCGCTCTTTTCCGTGACAGGCCTGACGTGGGTTGTAAGTAGGAACAATGCACATTCTCTGGCCACCTACCCCCCCACCCCCCATGCCCGACCTCTGCGCCAGGGCCGGCGGTGCTGGAATGTGCCAGCTGGGAGGATGGTACAGCCACAGTGACTGGGAAGGCTGCCTCGCCTGACCACGGGGCTGCACTCTTTTGGCTTGGTGGCTCCCTGCCAGCTCCATCCAGACCACAGATGGGTTAGATCCATCACACATGATTGTTGGTGGGCCTGAAGTTTTCACTCCCACTTTGTAGAGCATTTGTTTACTGTTGAGAGTTATTTAGAGTAAACCGCTAATTTCTTTCTACCACTGAAGCCACTGAGATTTACCTGTCTAAAAATAGTCATTTGAGCAACAGATACTGTTTAAATACCATAAATAAGTTAATCTTTTAAGTCTTCCTCATATAGTATCACCTAAAACTGTCAACTATGAAAGAAGTGTAATCTACATTCCAGGTTTGTCAGAGATGTGATATATCACATAGTACAGTAATGTGTGAATCATAGGCCACAATAAGCTTCCTTTAGACCTATTTACATTCCTGAAGGAGCAAAGCAAAAGCTATTCTGACTATGTAGATGGTGTGGGGACGTTCTAAAGGTCCAGTTTAAAGGACACAGTCAAATTGGACTGTTTGGATTTATTTCTCTGAAAAGACTCGGCGTATAAAGCAGACGTGCTCTTTTACTGATCAGTGCTGAAGGGTCATCAGGTCGTCTGGACAGACCCTGGAACAGAGTGTCACAGGGAGTGAATGGGTGTGATTTCATGGGGGCTGCAGGTGAGCTGTGGGCAGCCATGCCCCGGGAGTGGATGGGTTTGGGGGTCATGCTGTCCCACTCACCAGCTTGAAGCTGCTTGGAGTTCACGATTCTGCAACCCCACCCATTCAGATACTGTGCCCTACTAACAACTGTAAAGAGATCCATTAATAACCACTGGCACACCCTCGGGGGGGGGGGGGGGGGGGGGGGGGGGGGGGGGGGGGGGGGGGGGGGGGGGGGGGGGGGGGGGGGGGG
>JABFEA020000039.1:19128031-19140946 GCA_019775915.2 Cyphomyrus plagiostoma | reverse complement strand
TGTCAGTTTTATGTAGGGATTCTGAAAATGCAGTGCACCGCTGCCCTTTTATTAATTAGCTTGGCAAGTTCCACATGGCGGTGCTGTCCCTTCAATTACCATTAAATAAAGGAATTTGGTAGCATTATGAGCTGGCTGCTACGATCGGCGTGAGTGTGAAAGCTGTCCGACGTCTTGCAGGTCGGGGTCGCGGCGATGGAGGCTTTTACCAAAGAAGCTTTGATGATGTGGAGGGGGCGTTTGGTCGAGGTGCCCGAGAGATGCATCGATCTCAGAGCTGGGAAGAAAGGTACCAATCTGGGCTCTGAAGAAGAGCTTCCTATGTGACGCTGCCCAATCTGAGTATGGACGCTGAATAAAGCTTTGACTTTAATACAGTTAACACTTACAAAGGTGTACCACTTGTTCAGAAAATCTAAATTATTTTAGGGGTATCTAATGTGTGGAAATGCATGCAAAAGCCATTTCTCTACTACATAGTAGTTTACACAATGAAGTGCTTTCTCTTTAACAAATGGCCTGCATAGTTCTGAATTTCCATCGCATTCGACCTTTGGATGACATTTTAGTTTTGTAGAAACCATCAAACCTTTGTTTTTCTCCTCGTCAAGGGGGGACAGAAGGTTTGAAAAGGCAGGTCGAAAAGAAACAGGTTGGTGTAAATTTTCTACTCTGCTGTGTGTCTCGGTGCACAGTTGTCAAATATGTAGTTGGAATACTTTGTTTCATTGTGACAAAATAGTCTGTTTGGTTGCAGTCTAATATGGGTCAAATGATTTGGTCAGTTGTGCCTAGGAATGGCACGATACCACTTTTTAATGTTTAACAATACTGTTATTGTAAATTTGGATATCTGCTGATACAGATACAAGTCCCATACAGTCTCTCTTTTTTTAAACAACAAGAAAGTTTTTTTTCGAAAAATTTTCTATCTGGATGCATTTTGCATACCTTAAATATAAAAAGCATAATTCTATAACTGTGAAACGGATACAGTGGAAACTGCTGGTAGTGATCGTGGTTATACTGATCAACCGCTTATATGGAACAAAAAGCTTAGGACTGAATCATTCCTGTACAAATACTGTTTAAGTAATCCACACCTAGTCTTCTAGCACTATTCATTTTTATACAAAATATATGGAAAAAAATTCTAACTTCAGTAACTTCACCACTTTTCAGCATCACTGTTTAATCAGGTTAGTGGTGTTAGACTGCAGTACTGCTACTACCTCATGGAACCCTTGTATTGTACAGGTTGCATTCTCACACACAACAGAAGCTCTTATCACATGATGCACGCTGCTCCTGCATGAGAGCGCGATGCATCTGCTCACGGCATGTCACAAGTTTGGTCAAGCATTTCTGTGTTTTTTTTTTTTTTTTTTTAAATGGATTGGATTAAATTGTTTACTCTTTCCCGATATCCGATCCAGTAATTAGGCCAGAATTGGATTGATACCAGTTTTGAATATTGGATGGCTCATCCCTAATTGTAGCCAAATTCGTATGACTGGTTGTGTAGGGTCTGTGACGCTCAGGGGGGTTCGGTGCCCCTCTGAGGTCTGAGCAATATGACAGTGGAGCATCATGAAGTAGAACAGTGAAATTACTGTCCAGTTTTTTTAAAAAAAAATTGTTTAATGTACAATATACATTTCTGGGGGAAATGTTCTAGTTACAGTTAGATACCGTTATACAGGCAGTTTTACATACCGTTCTTGGACGTTCTCAGTTCTAGGTCGCCCAGTTACCTACTGCTTTGAATTGACTGGCTTGCAGAGCATCTCTTGTATAGCTTTCAAAATATTCTGCAGTTGCTTTCAAGCTTACTTTTATACAAGGATAATATAGTACATGAGTGTTCAGTATAGCTTCCATGTAGTACATACAAAATGCATGGTATGAGAAGGTTTAATACTAACCTAATATAGTGGATATTGCTTAATTTCAACAATTTGACTTGGAAATTACATCACCTTTGACTGCATCTTAACTGCAGAGCAGTTAATGATGGCAATCATTTCGGCGCACCTTTACGTAATGATTTTCATATTTTAATGATTTTCAGCATTCATATCATTGAACTCATTATGTGCTTTGACCAACTGTCAATTGTTGAATGTTTATCTTTCATGTTGCTGCGGACCAATCAGAGGTTTCCCCGGCTCATTTTCAACTGAATCATAGTAAGTGTGCATTTTGTTTTGCCAGCTGTTAGGATTTTTTATGCATATCTATTTTATTTTTTGAAAGTGATTGTTTACTACTCCAAGCCTCTCAAAGCGCCCAGTTTGATGTTCTCTTGGGATGAAAGGGCAGGCTTTTGAAGAGAGAGCCATCTTCTCTTTCATTGCCTCTCCTAGGGTATATGCTGAATCCAGCTGAACAGGCACAGTAGGTTTACTCCTGCTATTCCACTCTTTCACTCCCATCGCCATTAATCTGGACTACATACTCCTTGTCTACTTCCGCTTTGGTGTTGGTGGTGTCAGGCAGGACCTTCGCGAAGTTGCTCATGTCAATTGTGTATTGACCTAGAGCGTCCAGCCTCAGCACTGTGGCAAAGTGATGGTCAAATTCTATCTCTTCTTTCAAGTAAGAAGTCCTCTTCTGGCAGCTCTCGCCAGTGTCCTCTTGGGCAGCTGACAGAAAGACGACCAGCTCAAAGTGTGTGGCACTCCCCTCCTGCAGGGCCTGGTACACTGGGCTTTGCCGGTTCAGCTGGTGATAGAATGTTAGAGGGAAGATGAAGAATGGGCAGGGATTGGCACCAAGATTGTCCAACTGGAACTCCACTTTGGACTGGTAGAGCGCTTGGTCTCCATGATCCTGGTAGAGCACAGCATTAATGTTTACGTCCACCAGAGGGCGCTGCAGCATATTGGTAGCACGGAACATTAGGCAGGTTTCTCCCTGGTGCTGCCCCACGACGGCACAGGGGCTGAACTGAATTGCTCCTGCCCGCTTCTTCGGTCTGGCGATCTTAGCCACAAAGGCCCCTGTGAAATGTGCAGAGATCAAATGATCCATCTAGATCAGCAAATGCAAGACATGCAGTGTAGTATCTAGGGTGTAAGGCTAAGGTGCTGAGGCTCCCGTCTTCACTGGTTGTGTGTTCTCTCTCAGACAGCTTAACTACAAAAGACAGGCTGCTTTGTTCCTGGTTATAAACACCTGTGGCCTTTTGTATAAGAGAGCGGTAAGGAGCATGTGAGAACGCATTGCCGTACCAACCGCACGACAAACCACCTAAGGGGATGAGAACCTGAGTGCAGCTCTGCGTTACCTCAGCATCACACTACTCCAGATAGAACAGTGTGTGTTTTTTTTGCCAGTGGTTGGAGTGCCAGTATCTGCCCACCAACCCCCAAGTTTTCCCTGTAAGTTGGAGGACCTGCTTGTAGGGCTGGATGTAGATTAATGTCACACCCAGGACAAAGCAATTTCAGGTTAAAGGCCTTGCTCAAGGGCCCAATAGAGTAAGATCACTCTTGACATTCATGGAATTCAAACCAGCAACCTTCTGATTGCTGGCACAGATCTCTAACCTGAGCCACCACTTTGGCCCTTTTGCATAATTAGACTGTAAATTGGGATTGTAAGTTAATGTCAGGCTGTCACTTCTTGTTCTTCATTTCCTGATCTACAAGCAAGCAGGCTTTTCTCTGCCCAGGAGTCAAATCCCTCAGTTCATCAAATTGTCTCCAGGCTTTATGGAGGTCATATAAAAGACTTCCAAGTGGTATCATGATATAGTCTTTCTGGTGGAGCTTGTGCTTCTTACCTGTAATGAAAGCCTCCAGCATGAGCCCCAATAGCATCTGCACGGCCAGGAGGGCAATGGCACTGGGACAGTCCCCACTGGGGAACATGGTGCCGTAACCGATGGTGAGCTGCGTCTCCAGCGAGAAGGAGAAGGCTGCTGTAAAGCTGGTGATGTACTTGACGCACACTATATGGTCGGGCGGTGGGGCATCATGGTCCACCATCAGGTCCCCGTTGAGGTGGGCGAGGAGGTACCACAAGCAGGCAAAGAGTAGCCAGTGGGCCAAGAAGGAGGCGCAGAATGCCAGAATTACCCACCGCCACCGCAGCGCCACCACTGTTCCCCATACGTCCTGCAGGTATAGGAGCCATGTGGCAGGAGAGCCGGGGGCTGGGGGAGTGTGTAGAGTGCAGTGCCCGTCCTTAGTCACTAGGCGCTGCCGTCGCTGTGCGACCACAGGGGACAGGATCTTGACCTCCACATCATTCTCTTTGGCAGCCATCTGAGGAGCAGTACAAATGGCTAGGAGTGACTGACTGAATTAGTGCTTAGAACACATAATCCTACACCATGGAGCATTTTGCCAGCACAGTGGTGAGCAAGGCAGGAATGTCCCCTCACTGCTGGAATGGAAAACAGAAAGTTAGCACTGCAAATAAAGCCTCTTAAAGACCTCGGTGAAAATCCCGTGCTATTGTACCTGCTGCCTGTTGAAGTCACACTCCATATGTGAATTATGAAAGCATCAAAAGACTTGAAGCTGTCCTTACCTGGAAAATGACTGGATGATGACCTTCTGATAAGGAGAGCCTTGTTAACAGAGAGGTTCAAGCTGACCTCTTCACTTTGACGTTGAAACTCGTGATTTATTTGAAGAGACTCGCAGCTCTGTTCCCCAAGTACAAATCAGCCATTAGTAAGCGAAAGTAGCCTATGAAACCAGGTTCAATACTTCCACATGTATGGCATGAACCTCTTATGGGTTCTATCACCCCATTCATTCATTCATTGATAGGATAATCATCCTTGATATTAGTTGTTGTGGTTTTTGATGGATTTGTTAGCTTGATTGTTTAATCTCCTTCCTAGAGAACCAACAACCTGTCAGAAACATACAGTTTTAAAACTAAAAGGTGGATGTTATCAGGAAATACGATAAGGTGCAAGGGGGACCTTTGAACTTCGGATGAAAGAAAGACAGATTGTTTCAGGCAAGTGAGTAGAATCCTAAATTGATTTAATTGATGCAGCTGAGTACAGTAAATTGATTGAATTTGGGAAGCAATTTGTTTAGCAAAGTTTTCAGAATTTTATCTCTGATTAATGTTAGGTACTTCTGTAATTGCTCTCTCTTTCTACTGTCTGCTGCCTGGTCTAATAGTTGCCTATAAACATAAATAACAAATAGTGAAATAAGGAAATGCCAGTATGTCTTCAGTCTTACCTGTGGCAGTGGTTAGGGAATCTGGTCCTCTAACCCAGTTTGGTTCAGCACGATGGCAGGGTCCTCTGTTTAGCTGCCGGTGTGAACAGTGTTGTTTAAGTGACCTTAGATCTAGGCACTGAGACCCTGCGGGTGCGAATGAGCTTTTTTTTTTTTTTTTTAACAAAAACAAATGAGATTATAGAGCCTACAGAAAGTCTTTAATTTCTGTGACTATAGTAAGAACACAAAAATGCTGTTTCTTTTTTCATTGCACACTCTTTGGGCTAAAAACTGGTTTCTCCAGCAATAGATCAGTTGCGAGAGACCAGGTGAATCGGAACTAAAATGCTTTTATCAGTCATGAGAGCAGTTTGTTCCATTTGTTCAAGATTGTTTTTCTGGTTTAAAGGAAAATCATTGCTGTCTGGTCCTTCGATCCACATTGAGTCAGAGGCATACTTATAACTTAAAATTAAAACGACCCCTTCTACAGACTCGTTTAAAGCTTGTGTGACTAGTTTTAAAAGCTTAGATTGAAATGGCTTTAATTATTTATCTTCAGAAATTACTTTATCACCCCGTTGTCTACTTACATTCAACTGAGAAACCGAAGGATCAATTTCATGGCAGGGTAGCTGGATGCTGAGTGTGAATGCTTCAGTTCGCCAAGGGTGGTCAGAAGCACTGCTTTGGCTCTGAAGCCGGCTAATGAATTTGAATTGTCTTAAATATCCTACGTTCCATCACATGAGAGGCATGTGCTGCTTCTTGCTTGAAGCGTTCATGGCTCAGACTTGGGATGCTCTTTGTGTAAGGGGGAGCGCTCCTGGGTACCGTCAGAAGGGCTGCATGTCTTCAACAATGCTAGCACTGTGTGCCTTCAGTCCAGGAGGCCTCTTTTAAGCATGTAGCCAAATGTGCTCTTACCTTCTGAGTTTTTCTGGAGATAAGTTTGTGTGTGTCTTTAGATTAGCACCTCAAGAGATAAAACTATTTTTAAAACCTAAACCTTGTTACCCATGTTAATATTTCAGATTGGATTCAGTCAGCACAAGCTTTGTTCTGATGTATACTTTTAATTCATTATGTAGCCATAACTTGAATGTTTGAGAGCAATGTGAAACTTAATTGTCTTTTAACGAACTTACACATTAGTGTAAAAACTGGTTATAGTATATAGTTGTATATAGTTATTTTGTTAGATTAATGCCCAGCGGAGTTTAGCATAGTTTCACCATTTTTTTTTGTTGAAGTGCAGTTTTATTGCCTTACTACTACTTTACTGCAACTCTTCTTGTAAAACCTATAACTTAATTAAAAGTTGTACAAAAATCTTGAGCTACCAAAGCATTGTGAAACAATAGTTACTCACCAAATGTTGTGGTTTTAGGATGGGGGTTACCCTCAACGGAGATGTTCTGTCAGAAGTGATTGGTGGGTGGGTAAAGTTAGGTCCAGTGAAAGGAGGGGGGCGGAGGAAATTAATAAAAATCCAGGGATAGTAGAAAGTCTGTAAATCCCAAGGGTGTCTCGAAGAAGTGACAGTCCAGCAGCTCAGTCTGTTTGAGCCCACCGCGCTCTCCTTCCGATCTGCAGCCCCTGGCCGAAGCTAATTCGATTGGTCACATTGCTCTGCATGTGGCCAATTACTGCTCCCGGAAGGAGTTGGGAGGGGGGGGTGTGGGGGGGGTACCTTGTCAGAGTCCACCGAGAGAACCAGTTGTTGCTTGGAAACCTGGGTTTCTCAACTTGTGGGCAATGGGGACAAAGTGAGTTACTCATGTTTACCTGATGGGAAAAGAGCTTTCGAATGGAGTAGTGTGATTAGTAGGCTGCTTTTTCTTTGCAGTGCCTCTCTGTTCGGCCAACTTTATTGTAACTGAACAAAAAATGTTTGCTGATTGGTGTGTTGGAAGAATAAGACGAGGATATCTGAGACAGTGCTGTTTTGTCTAAGGTTGGCGCACTTAAATAGCTCCCACTGCTATGTTCCATCTTACAGTAAGATCCAACTATGAGGATGGTGGGACAGGCACAAACCGGAAGCACGACTTCACACGTTCCGAGAGTGAGAACTGGCGCACGTCCCGAGAGGAGCAGAACGGTGAGGAGGATGAGGGGGGCTGGCGGCTAGCAGGCCCGCGGCGAGATCCTGACCGGTGGCGCCCTCACAGCCCAGGTGTGCCACCTGTGCCCCCCTCCCAAATGCAATCTTTGTGTCTTTGAGTATATGCTTGTGTGTTAGCTTTGGTTCCAGATTTCACTGACGTGTAGACCAGTGAGACTTATTTGTGCATATGGCTGTGGTATGTGGGCCCCCAGAAGAAGGCTGTAAGGTGTGCTCACTGTCCCACATGAGTCACCTACAAGGACAGATCCCTGTTTAGGAAGCTAATGTTTAGCTGTCTTCCAAAGACATGCCTTGCCAGCCAAAATCCCACTTTGCATCTGATTTGAGTATTTAACACGAACATCTTACCATCTCTTTTCTAATCAGCACTACCTCCATGTTTATCTATGTGATCGTTTGCCCTGCTAAGTGAAAAGCCCTAAGAACATTTTCTTTATTTTCCATTGGCAAGATTAGTCTCCTGCAGGCCTCCTCATTACCGTAGTAACCTGTAATCTATTTGGCAAAAGCTGGTATTCATAGCCAGTAGAGACGGGTTTAAAAAACTCTGGTAGAATTAGTCTTTTCAGAATGACTGCCCTCTACTGATTTATTAAGCTGAGAGGATTTTAAAGTTGTTTTGCTGATCATGCAGTATAAAAGCAAACACGTCGCCACTCTCTCGCCAGAGACGCACAGTCCTGGTTTCACCTGGTTTATATTCCACTAAATTTAAAGTTTGCTTAGCAGACCTGCGGTGTAAACGGGCTAAATGTGTTTGTGCTGCAAATGGGTTTTATTCCCGCTTTAGTAATGGCACAGGCTGTTACCCTTTGGATTGCGGTGAAAGACGGCAGGTGGACTCGCTGGGCGGCTGTGCTTCTCTGCATGCTGATTGGCCATCAGCTGTCCTCCTTCCTGTGCCTGTGCAGATGGGCTCCGGTCATCGGGATGGCGGGAGCATCCAGACCAGCGCAGGCGCTTCCCCTTCGACTCCCGGGACGAGGACCGAGGGTATCGACGGGCGCGTCTCGGCAGTGGTAGTCAGGATGACGAGCGGGACAGCCTTCCTGAGTGGTGCTTGGATGATGCAGATGAAGAGATGGGCACCTTTGACTCCTCCGGGGCCTTCCTCTCTCTCAAGGTGAGGGGCACTGAGCTCTCCAACCTGCCATCACGCAAGGTAAGGGAGCACTTTGCTTTTCATCTGTGGCAAGGAGGGGGTTCCTCATGCATGCTCACCAGGCTTTGCTGCTTATAGCATAATGCCTCAGGTTAATTTGCCTTGCATTTTGCAGCATATTTGCATCAATTGTGTGAATTAGATATTGATTTATCGTTTGTATGCTGCATTTATTAATTGCATCTTTACTTCTCTTTTATATGAGATGTTCTTGAGTGAATTTTATCTTGTGGAGGTTGTCAGGCATGTCGGTCAGTGTGAAGAGCTGAATGCCTGTGTTCCAATGTGTCGCTGTCTGCCATACGCTCTTCACAGAAGGCTCCCAAGGAGCCCATTCCAGAAGAGGCAGAGCTGGATTTCAGGCCGTCAGAGGAGTGCGAAGAGCGGGGGCGGTTAGAGAAGGAGGAGAGTGAGCCGGAAGAGGCCAAAGAGCTGGACAGAGCAGACTGTGATGAGGAGGAGGGTAAGCGTGCTGGGGGTAGTTTGGGCTCACACTCTTCCCGAGCTCTCTGCTAGTTGCCGGAGTGCCTCACGCCCTCTCTGTCCATCCGCAGATTCGGGAAGGCCCCAGGACGAGGCAGCGCCCTCGCAGTCTCCTCCAGCCTCTTCACAGGCCGAGCCCCCAGGTGACCTGCCCTCGCCTCCCTGCCAGCCCGAGAAGACGGATTCCCCCCCTGAAAGGAACGAGAGAGCCGCCGTTCCCAACGTGCAGCCAGAACCCAGCAAAGCGGCTTGCCCGGCCGGGGCAACCAGCAGCCTGGTGGAAGCCACCACTCTCCACCATGCCCCCCCTGTGCTTCCAGGCAAGTGCTGAGTCGTGGTCACATGACAGCAGCCAGGGTCACCCTTTTGTGAGATGTGCGCACAGACTTTGCACGCATGGTTTGCCTAAAGGCTGTAGCATCAGTCTATTCTTCCTTGATTAGCATTTTCTCCATACCTTTGGATAATTGCAACCTAATTTGTATTAATTAGTTCTAAATTTCTTCCCTTTCCAGAAATCTCAGCCCCTCTCCCCATAACACAGCAGAAGTCCCCAGAGATGCCTTCAACTCTCCCAGCCCCACTACCTTTCCCAGACACCTCTGCTCCAGTAGCAGGACCCATCAATCAAATGGACATTGATGATGATGAGGGTCTGAAGCACTTTGAGCAGGTGGGCATTTGAGTGCCATTTTACCTGACATTTTGAGTGACATGGTAGCAATTCCTTAAAGCCGATACGCTTTCCAGTCAGTTTAGTTGGAGGCCTTGTTATTTTTGCAGTGCTTTGACAGAAACTGTATATGACTGTAGGAATCTCATCTGTTTTTTTCTGTGGTTATTTGGTGTTCAAAAATGTTCCACTTTTTGCAACCTGGGCTTTTTTAATGCTCGATTTTTCTCCCTCACCACAAGCTTTTGTTCGATCCTGTAGAACTGTCACTTCATGCTGCCATTATGATATCATTGCCATTCTCTGCAGGAGGCTGAGAAGATGGTAGCATATCTCCAGGACAATGCTGTGGACGACGACCGGTTGGCCGCTAAAATGGTGGAAAGGACAAAGCCCACGGCCCTCCCGTTGACACACGAAGGGGCACTCAAATGGTTCTACAAGGACCCACAGGGAGAGATACAAGGTAGGAGGAGGATGTCTGTTGGGGCATTAACGCTTGTTACTGGAAGGTCCAGCTTCAGAAGCTCTGCTTGTTTTGTGCATGCTGTGATGATTTGCTTAGGTTTGTATAAATTATCCTTAAATGCTTCTTTGCTAATTATAGTTCTCAAAGTTGTGACCATTTCGCCATTCGGTTTATTTTTTGGGCAGGAGAACTATTTCTGAAACTGCATGAGACTTTTTTTGAATGTAAAGTTTACACACCTTTTATCAACATTATATACTTTCCAAAACTGGCTTACATTTATCACAGAGGACTAACAAATTTTGAATTAGTCTCTCTTAATATATTTTAAGTCGGCTTCAATAAAAAACTAAAGTACTTTGAAAGCAGCAATTGCTCTGCTGCCTGACCTGAAGGGCCTGGACCCACACACACACTGTCTTTGTGCGTCAAATGCTTGGATGGCATCTCTGTTCCCATCATGGCTGCCTCTGAGTAGCTACTGTCATCGCTGTACAGTTTGAGTGATAAACCACTGCTGGACTATAACCCTGCACTTTTCCTCTTCCAGGGCCTTTCTCAAACCAGGAGATGATGGAGTGGTTTCAGGCCGGCTATTTCACCGTGTCCTTGCTGGTGAAAAGGGGCTGTGATGAACTTTTCCAGCCCCTGGGTGAGATAATGAAGATGTGGGGGCGCGTCCCCTTTACACCAGGCCACTCGCCGCCTCCATTCCTGGTAAGGGCCACCAACATCCAGAACCGACCACATCACACTAGATTCGCATATAAGGATTATGGAAGAAAGAATTAAGTCTTAATTAGTGGTGCAAGTTTCAAATGTCTGCTTCCTCCAGGGTGATGTGGACTCAGAGAGGCTGAAGAGGCAACGTGAGCTGACAGCACTCAACCTGTATCAGCTGCAACAGCTCCAGTATCAGTACCTTCTCAGGTAGGAGCCAGGCAGAACTGTGGGGATGTGATGTCAGGGGTATTATAGGTAATAGTGCCTGGTAGAGCACGGTACAACAGGGGTACATAGGTTCAGAGGTAGAGATTTCAGGTCCAGAGAGTACAAATCCAGAACAAGATTTTGTTTCAACCAACCAGTTAATTACTCTTTGACTGTGACTCTTTATACTTAACTGGTTGGTTGAAACAAATTGTTGGTCTGGATTTGTCCCCCCCGAGCCTGAAATCTCCACCTCGGCATAGGATGCACTCTATAGTCTTTGTGTTGCATCTCTGCCGCTCTGCTTTTTCTGGTAGCCGTGTGCTGGAGTCATGCATCCCCTCTGCCCCACAGACAGCAGTACGCCCAGGCTCTGGCCCAGCAGCAGAAGGCCGTTGCACTCAGTTCCCCACAGCAGCAGCAGCAGCAGCAGCAGCCTGCGCCGCAGATCAGCCACTTGCTCCCGCCATACCAGGCTGTGAAGTTAAGGTGGGTGATAGTGGGGGCTGCAGGGTGCGTCAGCCAAGGCGATACAGGAGCTTCTGTGTGTGGAGATGGTGATACTTCATTTTTCAGCCCTTTGCATTTCTTTTGCTCTCTCCTTGTAGAACATCAGAACCGCCCGTGACTCGTTCCATGTCTGTTCCTGACTCTGGTTCTGTGTGGGAGTTGCAAAACCAGACATCGCAACCCTCTGGGGCAACTAGCGTCCAGCATGTAGCTCACAGTGGTAGGTGTCATGTCCAGCACTGCTGGCACTGCCCCTGAGCAGAGTGGGGCTCCTTGAGATTGCTGGCCTATAGGTTTGAGAAGTACACTGAGTTCCAGGGTTGCTTATGCAGGGTGCAGAACCCTAAGGAGCAGCTGCATTGATGTGTCTGTCTTTGTTCAGCCTGGGAAAGCGGCAGCGTATGGGACCTGCCCATTGAACCTATGGCTACGCAACCAACAATCGAGCAGATGCAGCAGCTGGAAAAAGTAAAGGCTGCCCAGGTAGGCCCTGCTTTCCGAGGCTGAGAGCGGCCATGGTCCGCGACACCGAGCGTCATGTCTCCGGCACATTCCATTCCATACCAGAACCCTAAACACCTCTCGTCACGCTACGTTCCGGCAAACTGCAAATTTTGCCTATTAAGTGTGTAACAAATTTGCGTATGCATCTGTTCTGGCCTCCCAGATGGAGCAGGACAGACGAGAGGCAGAGCTCCAGGCAAAGAGGGAAGAGGAGGAACGGAAGCGCAGGGAGGAAGAGGAGCTGGCGAGACGCTCCAAGGTTAGAAGATCCATAGAGATGTCCCAGGCCTTCTAAGGCTAGCTGGGGTTTTAGGTCTATTCCATTCGTTTAATTTAAACGATGTAAAGTTCCTGATTGGTGGTAGCCATGATTTGAGGATACAGCGCTGGCAACCCTTTACATGTGTGAACAGGAGGAGGCGCTAAGACGGCAACGGGAGCAAGAGGCAGTACTACGCAGGCAGAAGGAGGAGGAGGAGAGGCAGGCGCAAGAGAGGAGGAGGGAAGAGGAGGAGAGAAGGCAAAGAGAAGAAATGCTCCGCAAGCAGGTGGGCCTGCCGGGGATGGATGGAAAACGCCCGGCCGTCCAAGCCTTTAGCATGAAAGTTACCCCCTATTTATCTGGTGTCAGGAGGAGGAGCTGCGGAACCAGGAGGAGCTCCGCAGGCTGGAGGAGGAGAAGCGTTTGGCTGAAGAGGCAGCAGTGCGGCAGCGGCTGCAGGAGGAGCAGAAGAGGAAGGAGCAGGAACAGCGAAAGAAGGAGCAGGAGCTCCAGAGGCAGCAGGAGCTCCAGAGGCAGCAGGAGCTCCAGAGGCAGCAGGAACTGCAGAGGCAGCAGGAACTGCAGAGGCAGCAGGA
>JABFEA020000039.1:19046914-19066017 GCA_019775915.2 Cyphomyrus plagiostoma | reverse complement strand
CATCAGGCCTCCTGTGGCACATCAGGCCTCCTGTGGCACATCAGGCCTCCTGTGGCACATCAGGCCTCCTGTGGCACTGGCCTCTTCAGATCCCTGATCTGCTTCACCAGGTAGGTCTTCTCGTCGTTGAACTGCTCGTCCTCGGTTCTGTCGTTCTGGAACTTGCTGAGAAACTCGATGAGTTTCGTTTGGTTCTTCAGCAAAATGTCCAGGATGGGCTGAGTCTTGTTGGGATTGGCAACAAAAACCTGAGTTGCAAAAAGCAGTGCAATTAAAAAGAGAGAGAGAGATGTACACAAGGCTGATTATACCACAGCTAAACTGTAGGAGAAAAAATAAAACCACAAATCCCAAAACTACTTCAATTTGAAATTGATTTCAATCCAACTCAAATTGGATTCCGGATATTATCAACCATCTGACACCTTATAGTCAGAAGCAGATCTGATCAAATGATCTGAAAGCAATAGGCTCTAATCTTTTTTTTTTAAATTCTTTTGGGAACATCCATATCTACACTTTCATTAGCCCATTGGTAATAGTAACAATGTATTAATGTTACAAGGACTTGAGGGAAGAAAAAAAAACTACACCCATGATCCACAGACCCTCCAATCAGAGGCTAAACTGTGCAGATACTGGGCCTTAAAAGCCATGCTGTGTGAGTGAGTACCTTAAACACGTGGAAGGCCTCGAACTGGATATTACGACTCTTGTCGCGTAAGAGGTTCATCATTAACTTGAGGTTTTCTGGTTTACTGATGTACTTTGTCATGATGGTGAAGTTGTGTCGGTCTAACAGAAGCTCCCCAAGCAGCTGAGGTGACACAAGGGTAAAAAAAAAATCATCAGGGCTGAGAAACTCAAGACAAAGCAGAATTAATCATGAGGAAAGGAGGACTAAAATATTCCCAGTGACCACTAGGTGGCAGCATAAGCACCAACAGTGCCTTCAGTAATGAGGGTGCAGCGCTCACCTTCAGAGACTGTCTTTTTGTCACATAGTTTTCTGAATGGAGTAACTTTTCATATTCGCTAAAGAACTGGGAGGGAGAGAGACATACAATGAGGGCCTGTCAGACTAAGATATTTGTTTTCATTCTAAATAAAACAGAACAAACCGGTAATTTATCACCAGAGAACGGCAGAGCTATTGTTGCGGGGATGCCATAGAGGCACTGCAGTCATTCTGCTGCCTTTCTTGTGCAATTACAGCTGTCAGACACGGCATCGCGGGAAGAGTCGGGCTGGGAGTCCAGAGTCGCCGTAACTCACCCTGTCGTAGTGTTGCTCCAGAAAGTCGGCGCTCAGCAGCTTGTGTCTCGTCAGCAGGTCCTGGAGGACAGAGAGCAGACACCGTTTGCAGGGCGCCTGCCCCCCCGAGTGGCCAGCCAAGTCGTGTACTTCAGTGTTCACAGGCTTCAGGCTTAAGAGGCGGAATTCAGTGCCCCCATTGCACACAGCTGAACACACTCATGCCAGAAGCTTAGAGATGATTAAAACCCGGCTGGGTTCCCAGTACTTTATACGATATCACTCTCATCCCACAAGGTTAGCTCATCTGTCATATCGCATTACCTGCTTGTCATCAGTGTTGTACTCTGATATTGTCCCATACTGGTGTGAATTGCGCTGTTTGTCCTTCCATGTCGTAACCCCCCCCCCCAGCCAATCTGTGGCATGAGAATGTTGCTGTATTTCCTGAATACGTGGGACACTGCTAGGGACTCACTTTAAAGGTGGCGAAGGCGTCTGAGGCTATGTCAAACGTGGACATCTCCACGTATCTGAAGAAGTCGTGGAACTGCTCGGACCAGAGGATGATCTTGGCCAGTGGCTCGTGCCGGACACACTCCCTGAGCATGATGCCGCAGTTCAGTGCGATCTCCGGGGACTCGTACCTGCAAAGGCAGCGAGGGGGGCGTCGCCGGCGGTGATTAGCGCCGGCTGCGCTCGATCGGGCCGATCAGGAGGCCGGTGAGATACCCACCCTTTTAACAACATAAACAGGATGTTCTGCTGTGTGCAGATGTACTCCACCGTGGGGGTCCGCGTCCCGATTTGCCGGCGGAGAATATTGTTAAAGATCTGAGCCACGTCTTTCTTCCCCTGTTTCGTAACACAAAAAAAAGAGGAGGATGAGAAGGAGTGGAACCAGCGCACGACCTACATCGCGCACACAACACAAACGCCACACAGATTCATCCACCGCACCCAATGGCCATTTCCTGAAAGCTAAGGAACCAAGCCTCCGGTCTGTGTTTCCATGAGGGCCCTACAGACGGTGCACCACCCACTGAAAGGTCTCCCTCTCCACAGAACAAGAAAGAAATAGTAGGAGCTGCTGCCTGAGCTGTGGGGCCTGTTAAATGGCTACACTTATTTACATTCAGTTATGATTCGTCTTTAGCTCGTTGCTCCCGGTCGGAAGCAGACGAGCGCGTCTCACCTCGAAGTCGATCAGCTGCAGGTCGGCGATGAGCGTGCCGAGCAGCCCGCTGTTGTACAGCTCCTGCGCCAGCTGCGCCACTGCCTCCGTCTGAGGTTCCTTCTCGTTGGTGCCGTAGAGGATCTCCTTCATGGCCACCAGGTTCTTGGACACGTCCTCAGTGGCCTGCGGAGACAGCGGAGCCCGTCTCTCAGAAGGTTCCGGAAAGTCTCGCAATTCATTCCTCGGTCTAAAAATACAGCCCAGCGTCAAAAGGTTTATGTGGCCTCAGTGACCAGCATCAAGAAGTCTGCTGGACACAGAGGTGGAGATTTCAGGTCCAGTGTGTGCAAATCCCGACCAAGATGTTGTTTCAACAACCAGTTGAGTATCTGTGAGTGTGACTCTTTATACTCAACTGGTTGGTTGAGACAACATCTTGGTCGGGATCTGTACTCTGCACGTTACGTTCTCCTGGTAGCTGAATCCCCGCCTTTTGTAAACGCCTGGTAGGAATCAGTCTTCATGATAAATACTGCTTCCTCCTTATACACCCATGTCTCACTTCGAGGTGCCTCGGACGTCTTACCTTCTCTGCCTTCTTGTCGGAGATGTCCTGCTTCTCCAGCATGGACATGCTGTCCTTGAGGTTCTTCACAATGTCCGCCGGGGACTTGTGGGACTTGCCGAAGGGGAACGGCATGGCAGGGGCTCGTAGCACGAGTAGTGGAAGGGCACCTGTCCACCTGCGGGCACAGGAATTCCCACGTGGCTCATTTAGAAAACAGAGCAAAGGATTCTGCATCCAACACATGCAGTCCTGTATCTCAGTAAGGAGAAGATCACGCTGACAATGCAAAGGGCGAATCCCAGCAAGTTCACGCAGATCGTAAGCCCTCGCTCTGGTGCAAGTTACTTTGGATAAACATGTCAGATCAATGAAATGTAAAGATTCCTATTAGTTTCTTACAAGCCTGCATAACCACACACATCCATCATCTGTGTGACCCCCCCCTTCCTGGTCATGAGATTTTTCAAATGTTAAACTCAAAACACTGCTGAGAACCCCCCCCCCCCCCCAATTAACAGAACAAATTAACATACAAATCCAGAAAGATCTCCTCTGACAGCGCAGTCAGGCTGGATAATGGCACAACACAGATGTTTCTCCAGGTGACCCCAGAGAGCATAACTCAGCACACAGCCGCAGACGCGGCGTCACCGACGCGGCGTCACAGACACGCCGTCACAGACACGCCGTCACAGACACGCCGTCACAGACACGCCGTCACAGACACGCCGTCACACACAGCGATACACAAACAGCCCCAGGTACAAACTTCTCTGCAAAATCACAAACATTTAATTTTTCTTCTTTCTTTAAATTTGAAAGCCGGATCACTGCTTGAAGCCAAAACTGCGACATATCCTGGGTTTCAAAGTGACATTTTCCTGATTTTAGCTCCAGGTCACTGAAACAGGAAGGACCGGGAGATTTAATCCAACAAAGCGAGTTAATATTCCACTCAGAGTCAGTAAATGGCTCGTGGGCGGGACCCGCAAAGCGTCACTCGAGGAACAACTAAACTCAAGCTGTGCCAGTTAGCGACAGTGTGAGAAAGCTGAGCCGCCACAGTGCAGATGGAAAAGCTGCTTCACAGGCCGTAACCACATATGTATCATTACGGAGTCATGAACATGCAGATGAGGTTACAGCATAAAGCAGTTACACAGCACTTAATACAGAGCTTTACAGTAGCTACACGCCTGGCCGTTGACAAAAAAAAGAGGAGCCAAAGCCCCCCACCCCCCCAATAAATGAATGGGTCTATAACAACCTGTGGTCTGGACTAAAATCCAGGGCTCTGACACACATTGAAGAGCCACCTGACTTCACAATCCTGGTCCACAGATCACAGAGGAGAATCCCAGAGCTGCCCAACAGCTGGTCAAACAGCTGGGGCTCTGCAGGGAAATTAAGAGCAATACATCACAATCAGCAGGCAACCAAGTAAGTACCAGTGTCTGGTGTGCCAGGCCAAACTCTGGCAGCAACCCGCACTTCCTGACTTCTGTGGACCCAGACCTGTTTTAACTCTCCCCCGGGTTCAACCGCCCCCCAACTAAGAACAGCTATCCTTGACCCCAGCCAACCAGAACCATACCCAAATTAAACAAGTCCCCCAGAAGCGCCAGCCCCACAAGCCAGACAGGCTTAGCTACTGAAGGCCGGCCTAAAGGCACCGCAGATAAGCATTCCTCAGATTCCCCTGGCATTCTGCTCACCTACTTCCTAACATGTTTCTCTGAGACTTTGTCACAACCTCACCCTGTCTGTGACCCTCCCACTCTTCCTATCTACATTTTTAGAAGCGTATATAACTGCGTAGAAGACAAACCGGGCTCTGTACAAACTGTGCACCTTGTTTGCAAATAGCTGCTGTCAGGCGCCGTTTAAACACGGAACGGATCCCGAGTGGCCGATTGAACGCTGAAAGGCGGCCTGACACAGTGCTGGGGTTCTCTCTCACACACACACACGGTCAGTGCGGCTACGCAGGGACACTCTCCCTCGTGTCCGGATCAAGAGCGTCCTGTAGTGTAAATGAATGGGCAGACCGATCACATTCATTCCGTCACACCCCGACCACGGCTAACGTACCTAAGGGCACTGAAGCAGCCTGTAACGGGACAGACAGAATGGCCCACCAGGAGAGACTCCGATCAAGCCATGCCCCCCGAGTAATGTTAAAATAATGCCCAACTGTCTAAAGCCATGATAACCCCACTAGCATGGAAGATGCGTTCGAAGCGCTTCCATCGGTCTCAGATCGAGACTTGAAACAACAATACAGAAAAACACATAACATAAATGCAAAAACCGACGAAGGGCGTGAGGGTACTGCACACCGGCCGAAACAAGCAGAGGCATATTGGGCAAACGCTCCGGACCTTCGGGCCGCGCTGAGGCGGGCCTTCGGGAAGGCGCATCACTTCTTCATCTCATCACTAAGCAGAACCGTAACCACAACCCGGGATAAATGGACCGAGCCTTTCAAACCGCTTCCCCGTTAACTCCGATGTGCACAACTCACACAAAGCGACAAACGCCGCCCCGCTGGAACAATCGCAGCGGCCGGCCGGGGTAAGCTGCAAAGAGAAATGAAAAGAGCAGAATAATGGCTTTGGTGCTAAGGGATAAGCCTGCATGTCTTGCAGGGCGACGTATATCTGGTGAAAGCATGCATGCTAAGCCTTTAGCAGCGGAGCCCGTATTTTGTTCTTTTTATTATACTTTGGAGCTTCCTCCGCCGCGCGCCCAGCCTCCCGAGGCCCGGGGAGCTTCCGTGCGCGCAGCCTGCATTATGCGCCCGCGGCTCCGCCACAAACCTTGCCAACACGCCCGCCTCGACGTGTGATTATCGCCGTTCTTGTTCTCTTGTTATTGATATTGAAATATTCTAGTTGGAGGTGAAAAGCGCCACCGGGCTGTTGATCTCGTTCCACTTCTTTCCGCCGCCTTTACGGCGCTCCGTGCTGCCAGCGCCCCGCGTCGTCGCCGCTGCGTTCGGACTCCGGAGCTACGGGCGCTCAGTGTCTCTCCGTGCGTCTCTATCTGTGCGTTTTTTCCGTTTCCGCTTCGTCGGCAGACAGGCAAGCAGCCGGGTCTACACTGCCCCGCAAGGCGGGCGCTGGTCACAGCAGCAGCACTTCTCCGCACGTCTCGGCCTTGCGTAAAAGCCGGATTGCCCCATTGCTTTCCTCCCAGGCAGTATCGTTTCCGGCCTCCCTGCCATTAGTGTCTCTTTTTGTCCACCTCTTATAACCATCATTGACATTAATCGAAATAACAGCCCCTTACATTAAAATTTTCATGTGCAAGAAATACAAAGAAGTCGCAGTGAAGATTCAACATAACTTTATTTCACCCTCCCCCCCACTAGAGCGCGGTGTGTTTTATGTTATTATTTTATTTTTTTTACGAGTGTTTTGAATTTAAGCTCCTTGTATCACTGCGATGGCGATACATTCATGACATGTTTATCTTTAAATCTTATTTAAAGACAGTAAAGTGTTACATTGCTGCTCAGTGAAAGTACGTCCTCCGCAGAGTGGAAGCGCAATATGAGGATTTTGCGCATCCGGTTAATGTATTAAATGCAATGTGTTCCATTCTACGACGACGCAAGAGGGCGCTCGTGTGTTTCACTGCACCGGCCTATTGTCACGTCCGTTGCGCAAGTAAACAAAATATCGCCTAACCTCTGACCTACATAAATTTGTAACGCAATGTATGGCGCAGTTAACGCTGACTTGAAAGGATTTGTTTTAGAATAGATTAGTTCTGTAGTTTATCATTTTTTGGATGAAATTTGGATGAAAAGGGTGCTGATAATATGATATCATGAGATGGATAAAAGATAAATAAAAGTTAATGGAAATTTTAAAATGTATCTCCGTCGTGTCAGTCCACGGATTAGGTGTGGTTTAAAAATCAATGCGGCATGACGTGTGGTAAAAGCCTACTAAACTATGCCTAAGGATGGCAGCCTTTAAAACGGAATATAGGCTTATTTCTCTGGAAACAAGTCCGCCGTTCACAAGAATAGAAATAATTCTAATTAGTAAACTGGGTCTGGAAAGCCGCAGTGTCCGCTGAAAGGGTAAGTGAAAAGAGCCCTTTGTGGCGGTGTCATTCCCACGCTAATTCTGATTTGGAGACGCGTGGCCAGATGGTGGGGCAGATGAGCGCAGAATCCTTAAATCCTTCCTACAATACCTCTAAAGAACTCCAAACCAGCTACCAGAGAAACTGTAATTCGGCCTTTGGGGTGACATAATCCTCCGCTCTGAGTGGTCAGCAGACTTATGCAGTGATAGTCTAAAACAAGTTATTCGTATTTCCCAGCGTGCCTCATCTGGCAAGCTATGGATTTGATGCAAATACAATTTGTTAGTTGCTTTGTTACATATTCACAACATTCCTTCGATCGTGTCAAAGTATAGATATTGATTTCTAGATGGAATATCTACTGAAGTTCGCTCAAAACAGTTCCCCGGTTTATTACAGTAAGGCGACAGAAAGTTGTGAGGCGGCCGTGGCAGGTCTGCCTGGCTTGTCCTCGTTTCACGGCTGCTTTTTTCCTTTCCTTTTTCATGCCAGTGGGGGACACTTGCCCAGCATTAATGTCCTGTCGTCTGTTGGGTGCCGGCAGCCGCTGATTAAAAAGGCGGCGCCTGACGGCACGCAGGTCGCGTGGCCAGATGTCTTTCTGCGCTTCGTGCGGGGTCCATTGTACTGAGCGAGCCCCTTCACTCCCCACGAAGCTCTTTAGATCTTCAAACAAACAGTCGCCACATTCGGCGAATACGCTAAGCCTCAGGGAATTTCTGACAAAAGGGACTAGCATCATTCTTCCTTAAATTCAGATTTACAGGTGTTTTCTATTTTTAAAGAGGGGGGCAATTTCCTGAATATGTACAGCAGTGCCGCACGTGCAGTTTCGACTACCAGTCCATCGTCTCGTGGATAGATTGTAAAATCACTTGTAGGCGAATGACAAGTAGGCCTACGTTTAACCTGCCATCAAGAAATAATAGACGCGAAAGATTAATCATAATGGGTTTTTCTTCTGGATGACCGCGACGAATCTTATATTAAAAGTCAAATGTCGGATTATTATGTCTATAATAATACCATAGCCAGAACATTCATTAAATAACTCAATAATTTATTCGCATTATATTATTTACAATACCTAATTTTCATACTTTTTTTATAGCTTATCCTTATCACATTTCCCTAGATTTTGTTTTAGCTAAGAGTTTACTTTACCTTTAGTTTTTTGTTTTTGTGTTCTGTGTGTGTGTGAGGAGCAATTAAAGCGCCTACACCACGCCAAATTCTTATGCACGCACACTTGTCTAATAAAATTGATTCCGATTCTGATTAGCCCTGTATCAAATAGGCTTACTCCGTCCAGTCACAGTAATCTGTACGACCTCTTGAATATTCAGCAATACGGGGTTAATTATTTTAAAACTGCAAAAAATTTCCAGTGCATGAACGCTGTAATCCATATAGCCTACAGTCAAACACTTCGCCAGGCGGCCGGCCACACATGTTGGCATTATGATGTCAGCACCTGTCACCTCACACCAGTCGCTTGCACCTGTCGAAACGCTCCTCTGGGCACTTCCTCTTGGAGAAGTTGCAGAGGTAGCCTGCACCGGTTCTTTGTGAGTTATTACATTCTTCATGGCGATTAAATGGAGCTGAATGCTCGCCTTTTGTCCGGCGCAGTTTCCCACGTCCCCACATTCGCCTGGCAGTCGCGTGTCTCAAGTCAAACAGACCCGCTGCCATGAATCCCAAAAGCGGCGACCGGCGAGCGGGACATCTGCCCCCTCCATTGAAGAAGGGATGAAAAAAAATATATAACAGATGTTCCAGATTTTCAGTGATCGTGCCCCTATTCGATGAAAAGTTAGATATTTTTCCCAACAACCCAAAAATGAGTTTTCATTTATTAGTCATTACGATTAATTACATTAAGACAGAAGTTATGAACATTTATTTTTTTCCCCCGAGCACTGTTTAGAATATTTGTATAGTATTGCTGTCTCTATGTTTTATTCAGAAACAAATCAGGATTGTAGGTCTATTTGAATGACGCTTTGGGATTTGTTGTTTTTCCATCCATCCAACCAACCATCTTCCAACCGCTTATCCTGAGCAGAGTCACAGGGGCTCGGAATTATGGTTATTTTGAAATGAACACTTGCTAAAAAAAGAAACAATATGGAAGGTTATAATGCGTTATGATCTCATTGCACCGTTTCCAATTCGTCAGGATACCGACACTAGGTAAAACAATAACCGACACCGTCCAGGGGAAAAAAAAAAGTCTAAGGATAATGGGCGTTAGAACGTATTCTGCGAGACCTCAGGGGATAGGTTTCGCCTTTTCTCCGGTAATGCTGTCCCGATTCATTGAGAATGAAAGGGCCGCGCCGTCCCCAGTGTAACGCCAGTAATAGCAGACTCTTGTTAGTGCCTGGGAACGCCGGGCCAGCGCTCCGCGCGCCGCGGACCACGTGACGTGCCCTAATAGCGAAACAGAAGGTTTCACTAGGGTGCACATTTCCAGGCTGGACATCTGTCGCTTTTTCTCTTTATCGGGCGGGCAGCGCAGCTATTGAAAAGAAGCAGTGACCTGTCAGTCTTGACTGATGGGAGCGGGCCACTGGGATCGACCCCATGTGTGGGAAAATACCTCAGCCAAAGAGCTCCCACATTCACATGCTAATCCTGCCCTTATAAATAAGAGGAGAGCAGAGCGCGGAGGCCTTAAAGACGAGACAGAATCCACTCCAAGAGAGAACAGGGGAAAGTCGCGGTTCATATCCACCAAGCTAGGGAGATGACGGCCACCGCCGTGACCCACAACGTGGAGAAATTGTCGAGCGCTAAAGAAGAGAGAAAGGTACAAAGCTTTAACAAACATATAAAGTAATCTCGTTGGATTAGTCCTGGTACCACGATATGTCAAGATGATATGCAGTTCCTAATGCTAGTTTTGTTGATGCCTGCGGCTGATTTGGTATATGTTTCGATTTTAGCTGAGAAAGCCACTAATTGAAAGAAAAAGACGAGAAAGAATAAATAACTGTCTCGATCAACTGAAAGAAACCGTGGTCGGCGCCTTTCGACTAGATGTAAGTATGAGACTATAAGACTATACCTCGAGATAAAAACGAGTTCAATAGCTGTACTATGTGGTAGCTACTCTCTAAAAGTATTTCTTTTAGTAAAATATTCGTGTGTTTCATGGCAGCAATCTAAACTGGAGAAGGCTGATATTCTTGAAATGACAGTGAAGCATCTGCAGAATATTCAGAGCAACAAATTCGCCGGTAAGTGGATATTCAACTCTTCAAAAATAAATACTAGGGTAAGCCAATTTGAGAAAAAGCGAAGATGTTTATTTAAGACCCGTTCTTATTTTGGACTGCGGGGGCAGTATACACGCAGCTTTTACAACACAATGACGATAAACCAGCTTTCCATTCATTTCGTTTACACGCGTTTCACGAGATCACCTTAAAGATGATCTTCCGTCTTAATAGCGACCTATAGGCCTAAGAGCCGTGACTCATGTTCAACCGCTCTTTTTATTACAGCTGACTCCACCGTAGGGTTAGAGGCCCAGCAGAAATACAGCACGGGCTATATCCAGTGTATGCACGAGGTTCACAATCTGCTGCTAACCTGTGAGTGGATGGATAAAACACTAGGCTCTCGTCTGCTCAACCACCTGCTCAAGTCGCTCCCGCGTGCTACCGAGGATACCCCGCCCGCCGTGACGTCCATGGCCCAGCCTCCTCAGCGAACGCAAGAAACCTGCAGCGCCGGCCCTGTGCTGCCCTCCAGCCGTGCGTTCGGCGGGGCTGCCGCCAAGGCCCAGCAGAGCGCCGGCACCCGTGATAAGGCGCTCCTGTTACCGGGCAACCAGCTATTTAACAACCAGCACATAGCCACACTTGACATGTGGCGGCCGTGGTGACGGGAGCAAACTGAGGCAGCCCTCTGGTTTTGTTTTTGATCTGCGCGTAGACTCTTTTCCTTATGTATCTTATAGATATGCTTCTCAGAGCACTTGTGGGGCAGTCCTGTTCCAGAATAGACGTGCTGCAGACCTCAGTACTTCCACAGAAGTAAACCTCTTGTAGCCTGCATTGTAGAAGGCTATTATTCAGCTATTTATTGTATTAACTCTTAATTTATTTAATAAGGAATATTTGCTTTAGATTATTTCCTCTCTTTTGTATGTAAACGTATTAACCCAATAATAAAAAATGAATATTTAATCCACACGTTGCTCACCGGGCGTAACCTACTCTGTGATGATCTGCATTACACCCGTCACCTATTTGACTATCCAAACACAGAGTAACATTCGTATATTTTCGGAACATATCACACAAATATAACTAAGTATGAATGATATGCAATTCTGGTTAAAATATTAACCTAAATGAAATATTTTTAAGTTTCTCCCCAAACTTCACAGTTTATTAAATATACTAAAACAGAGCCCTACACCCGAAATACATCTCACGCTGTCACATCGGTGGCAGTTCCTAATAGAAAAATGCTTTTTAGGGTTAGTTGCCATGTTTCAAGATAACTCCATTCCACAGTTTATAATGCAAAGCGATGTGGCGTTTCATCAAGCACGTCATATGACGTTATGAGCATTACACTATCCCAACATCAAATTACATCTGTATGATATTTATGCAGATGTTTCATTAGAAATGACAGGCGGTTATGTTTACATGTCATTTAAGTCTCCGATTGCTTTTCCTTTATAACGTGGTCTAATCAACAGGCATAACGGAGGGCAATACTTATAGACAAGGACCAGACACTTACCGATTCATGGCACATGCAGGGTCCTGACGTCGCAAAATTAAGTGAAACACTTAAGTGTATTGCCCGCACTGTCCAGTTGTGTGCACGACAAAAGAAGCAGGCTGTTAAGTTATTTTTGAAGAGCCAACTAGAAGTCACAGGAAGAAATGCGTAATGTCTGTCAATATATCCCTGATATCAACATCAAAAAGCGAACGTTTCCTCTACCGCAGGCAACATCCGGTTCTTCTTTCAGCAACACTTTTCAGTAATGTTTCATTTAAAAAGTGAGGGTGTAGGCGTTTTTCATTACTTGTGTAATGATACAGACTCTTTAAACAATGCAACGCACACAAACACATTAGGCTATATACATCGTTGAGGTATATTTGAAGAATGATGCCATAATTGCTGAATTGGGGCGCCAACTGAGCTTGAATCCGGGCACAATGTCCATTTTCTCTTACCATCCAAATTTACGTTCTGCCCATATTATACCAGGCTTGCCATAAAAATAAATATTTTTCTCAGAGTTTTTTTATATCTCGTGGAGAGCAGGATTCTCAAAAAGACCCCTCTCCCATAACCAGCTTCTTATAACATAATGTGGCACGTAAGTCAATACTTAAAATTGTTAGATTGAAAGAGGTTTTTGCATCCATCCTTCCATATATCTATCTATCCATCTATCTATGTGTGTTTGTGTGTGTGAATGTGAGAGAGAGAGAGAGTAAATTGTGAATTGTTCCAAAAGGGAAGTATTTGTAATGTGCCCTTCACGAACTATTGTACTTTACGAATATGATTACCACGTAACGCTCGCCTCAGTTTATGTTATTCAAAGTTCTCTCTCGACTCTCTGAGGTTTATGTGTAAACGAAGGCATGTTAAATGTGCAATCAATAAACATGAAATGAATAAGTCGACGGGGGCAAAAACGATTGCTGCCGCTTCACAGAAAAAGTACCGTAACATGAGAAAATCAAAGAGACTACAGGCGACGTAACTTCGAGCTGCTTTTCAAAGGCAGCGTGCGGATAAACCAGCGAGGCAAGGAGCGGGACGATGACGAGGTGGCAAAGTCTTCCACTTCAAAGGCCAGGAACAGTGCTTTTATGCTGGAATCTGTTTTACTACCCCATTATTGTGAACCTGTGGCACAAACGGAAATTTAGAACGTAAACGGGTATGATCTACTTATATTACCTGCAAAGAGGTCTGTAACCTAATACACCATCTTGTTCTAACAGTCTAGCTAAACGCGTGTGGCTCTTCGCGTCTTACCAGCAGACCAAACATCACTCAAATAACCCATTCAAAACATATTAACCACTTTCAGACATGTTTATAAATATTCCCTTTACCCGACAAAGCTTTAACTGGCTGTGATTATGCTATGTTTAAATACCTAAATATGCAGCCGCAAGCAAATCAGAGGGGGCTCCGAAAGAGCGAGAACAAATGAAGCCCGAGCCAACACCTGTCACTTTCTTTGGGGACCGGCCGTCGGTGCCCTGATTAAATTCATTTAGTCTGAGGGGCTGCAGTTTGCAGCTGCCAACTGTCGGCATCGCATTACATTCAGGGGACCTTGCAGGCAAGTCCCCTCGAGAGTCAAATAAAGGGGAACAACAAAAAGCATAAAAGGATAAAACGCAGAACCCTCTAATTTAACCCGTAATTCCACTCGCATAGTCTCTTCGGCACCAACGCAAAGATAATTCTGAGTTGGAAAAAAAAATGCACCGGTGGCAATTAAAATAGAATTCCAGTACATTTCAGGTCGTTTCATATGCATTTGTGTTTTGGGCAGGCTTAGAACTTGTTGCATTGTACCAATAACTGCATCAGAAAATCCAATGATTGATACTTTTAAAATCTGTTATAAGGGCAAAAAACATACTAAATATTGCACTTCGTATCTACAGACGATCATAGCGGTAGTGTTATTTGTTTTAGCCTCATATACTTTCGAATTAAGATAGTAAAGGTCTTTCTTATCGTGCAGGCATGTGTATATGACGTTTCTGTTAACACATTAAACATATATTAATGTTTGCTTTAAATTTAAGTTAATTTGCATTACAGTTGCTTTAGTATTGCGCGTGTAGTTACTCTACACTTCAAGAAAAACAAACCATATAGATTCATTCATATAGATTAGTGTATAATATAAAGTGCTTAGTATAAACGTGTTCAGATAGAATTCAATTTTGATGCCTAATTGATATTTTGAGATTATTATTATAATAAGCGAAGAATTTAGACGAATGACCGCATAACAAATCTCACATTAATTGTTCTGACTTAGTTTACGTATCCATTATTTATTGTTCAGTGTTTATTGTATACCTGTCTTTTGTTCTAGCTGCCTGATGCTCGGCATAAATACAGTTTTGTTTTGTGTGTGTGAAATGATAAAGTGACTTTGCTTGAATTTCGCCCAGTAA
Source organism: Cyphomyrus plagiostoma (assembly GCA_019775915.2). Lineage (NCBI taxonomy): Eukaryota > Metazoa > Chordata > Actinopteri > Osteoglossiformes > Mormyridae > Cyphomyrus > Cyphomyrus plagiostoma. The sequence continues at coordinate 19,051,721 of JABFEA020000039.1, read as the reverse complement.
TGTCACTTTTGCCGGTGAACTCGGGTCCTCCCCCAGTTCGAGCTGCAAGCCGCAACTACAACCGCAGTAAAGACAATGCGCTGCGCGTTGATTGGCTGAAACTGGATGCGCTCTGGCGTTTCTTGAATAATGAGCCAAACCTTTTATTGATATGTAAATCTGACCGTATAAATACCACCTACAAGTTGAAGGTACCTACAGCATATTCTGCCTAAACCGTGCTACTCGCTGGACTATTTGCTGGGGGCTCTATTGCGTACGTCTGCCAGCTGCCCCCGAGAATCCCAACCTTAACTGCGGATTACAAACACCGCTTTCTTCTTACCCTGGGTTACAACCAACATGGCCCCTGTCTCACGAGCTAACAAAGCTGAATGTGGCACCGTTGAGGAAGAATACTACGGGATTAAAGGAGACAGAAAGGTAATGACAGTGACTGTACCCGTAGGAGACTTGGCCCAGTCTCTTTAAACGGAACCCCGCGATATAATATGCAGTTTTACCGTGTGCATCACCCTCCCTTTCAACAGGCAAGAAAACCTTTGGTGGAGAAGAAGAGACGGGCACGAATTAATGAAAGCTTGCAAGAACTCAGGATTCTCCTCTCTGACACTGATGTAAGTTTTCAGTTAATGTTAACATCTATTTATCTGTAAAGTTATTTCTTTTGTAGGGACCACATCTGCATTTTTTGGATTAAACAGTCACATCACCAACATGTTTTCCACAGTTACAATCTAAAATGGAGAATGCCGAGGTGCTTGAAATGACTGTGAAACGAGTTGAGCATGTCCTCAGAAATCGATCCCAAGGTAGGTTTTGTTTTTTTTTTCTTGGGTAATATTACCGAGGCCAGGCACCTGAGATCTATAAAGCGTGATAAGGATGCTTTTCCCCGGTTATGCGGGCGGGTGTACTTGACCTCCTCCATGTATGTTTTGACAGAATCTGACGCTATGAATCGCGAGGCGAGCGAGCGCTTTGCAGCCGGTTACATCCAGTGTATGCACGAGGTGCACATGTACGTGTCCAGCTGCCCGGGCATCGACCCTACGGTCGCCGCGGAGCTCCTGAATCATCTTCTGGAATGCATGCCTCTGAACGAAGACAATTTCCAGGACATGCTTGTGGATTTAATGTCGGACGTCTCTGACAGCAGCAGCAGCAACAGCACTTTGCCTACCGGCAATGGGAGTGGTGTCTCTTCGGCCGCAGTAGGGGCGATACGCGAAGTCACCTCCGCCTTCTCCCCAGCGCTATCCACTACATCCAGCGATGACTTCTATTCAGACCTAGATGAAACCGATGTGGAGCAGAGTCACAATTCCTCAGAAAACCATCCAGTCCAACCCACGACGGCATATTTCAAATCTATATGGAGACCGTGGTAGGACTTTATCCAGGACCACAATTTGTACCGAGAAGCGTGAACTACGTTCATGTTTTTCAGTTGGATATCATTCAGACTTCCACTAATAACATGTTATATGCGATTGATGGAAGTGACTTGTGAAAGCAGCTTCCAGCACTGTTCCCGTCAGGACTGTTACCCAATGGCTGTCTGTTTTTGTAGGCCCAAATAAGTCCTTTTAGTGGAAGTGTCACCAAATTAAGAACATTTTAACTTGGATTTCCACTGAACTGCAAACTTACAGTTAAATACATGCACAGGAAGTTAAGCATTCACGGTTCGCATTATCGGCAGAATGTGCTATGAACTATTTTACGGTCAGCAGATGTGTCTCTGCCTTCAGTGAAGGTATAGGTACGTTACTAACTAGAAATAGAAGTTATTTTTGATAGACATAAATTGCGAGTGCCGCCAATAAGTCGATGCACCGTACGTGTATTTTCTGTGTATGTCTAGTGACTTGGTCTAATATGTATTATTAAACTAATTTAATTCAGATGTACGTGATTAGATTTTAGATTTGTTAATTCGTACTTTTAAATGTAATTCTATCCCAGGTAGGCCAACACTTGTGTGGCGTTTTTTCGTCAATTCGCGCATGTTCTGGAGCATGGTGAATTATTTTCTTGTTATACCGTTTTCCACCACCATGATTTGCCAAATAAACACGAACAGTATTTACCAGTTGTTACCTATAGATTACCATGATCATCTATGCTGTGGGAAAAATCCAAAATGTATCACCCTCCCTGTTCCATCGCTTGATCAGGTACAGACCAGTATCATAAAAATCAGAAACCTACATTATTTATTTTGCTCCCCGCCCTCGCTTTTATCGCACTGTAGACAGGCCACAATTTCCTTTCCGAAAAAGCGCCGAGTTGTCGCCTTTTCTTCAAAGACGGTGATCGTTCGGTGTGGGCTCACACACGGCTTTGAAGCATGAAAGGTGAAAATGACGTCTTTAATCTGCTGTTACTTAATTTTACAAGCAACCATCTTTGATATATTCAAACATGACAAAAAAGTAAATGTAAATCATACATGGGTATTGCTTTTGACAAGACATTAATTTTACGCCTGACAATTACAATCTGTCTTAAATTGGTTTTTATAATTTTACTTTTACAGAACATATTAGCCTATGCTTTGCACACCAGTAACTAAAAATGCTCAAGTAAACCTGAACATAAGTTATAGTGTATAGTAATATTTGTTTCAAAACCGACGAAATGTGCTGCATATAAAAGCAAATACCGCAGATTCCGTTGCATCCGTATACACCGACAACCAGTTAATAAAACTGGTTTTTGGGATGAGAGTCCCACGCGGCAGTTTCCGAAAATAACCGTGGAATCCCCCGCCAGTGGTGGAATGTCGTTAAGTCAGACAACAACCAACGGGACAGTGTGAGATCAACATGTATGTACCGGGAAAACGGTTCGTATTTCCCACGCGAATAGGTTTAATTTCTGCTTATTAAAGTATCAGATTTCAGAATCTAAAGTATAAAATATCAAAAAAATGTGGAGCCTGCGCTGTAGTGCTTGCAGTAGAATGTACACAATTTGCATTGTGTTAAGTGTTATACGTGGGGTCAAATCGTCTGAAAATCATTTTATAAGTGACTTAGAATTTTCCCCCGGGATCAATGAAAATAATCTGAAATCAACACCTATTGCTGTAGCGTATGACGCCGCACATCAAACCACTGGTTCGGTTTCGTCAGGTGACAGGGCGGCTCTGCAGACGGAGTTAGAAGGATCTTATTCCGGAGGTGTGATTGTAGGGATTCACACCCCTGCAAAACTGGGGAAGGTGTCAGGACAGAGATCCATAAATTGCCAAGCGAAACCTTTGATCTCGGCTGGAGCCCCAGTAGGCAAAAAACTACTAGCTAACACCCGCCAGAAAGGCTAATCGGGCTAGTGCCTCGAAAGCTATGTCACAGCGAACTAAAACAAGCTAAAATAGTGATCATTTCATATTCCAGAGTACATGCGTGTTCCAAAGCTGGCATGAAGATTCCGAATATGAACGTTCCTGAGATGTAAAACCGAAGCCTGGGTTTTGTTCATATTCGGAACCTGAAACAAAAGTCAGAAGAAGCAAACCCGGCAAAGGGCTTTTAAAGTCCAGAAACCACCCCTAGTGATTATTAGTACATAAGTTACTGCAAATTTCTGCTAATTGGGTAGATTAATTAATACTCTACTTACTCTAAACATGTGCAACTCATTCGGGAACAGTATCCATCATCCGTGAAGACTGTCCTTGGGGTTACTGTTAGGCAGGACATGATCAATGCTTAAGTTAAATAATTACCAGCATTTATCTGCAAATACAGCCCTCTCTTTTCTGCGCCCAGCCGTTTTTAGCAGCGATGGCTTTTACACACAAGGGCTCTTCGAAACCGACCTGGGTTGTTTTATTCCGCTTCCACATTTGGACAGAACCAATAAACTTAAAGGATACCGACACACATTTATTCATTCTCAATATATATTGTCATTGGCTGTCGAGTTCAGCTCCTTGATTATATAAATAGTACTGAATAAATCGAGTGAGGTTGTTACATCGGAAACCCAGATTCGATGCTGGCACATTAGCTGCTTATAATAGGGAAATGTTCCCTTGGGTGCACTAAACTACCGGGCGAGACAGTCGACTTTCTTCAGCCTTTTCAGCCGAAAGCGGGTAAAGGGAGAGACGTATTTCGCTGGGAGGTAAAGACAGAGAGACGCGCATCCGGATGAGGTCCGCGCTGATTTCTATACTTCCCGACTACCGCACGGAGACAAAAGAGAATGAAGGTCTGACTTGCGGTGGGGGTTTAGAGAGAACAAAGGGTAGGACGCGGGTGCACGGAGACAGCAGCCCATAACCCAATGAATGAACACAGAACACGCATCAGATGAACAACATAGTCGCTTTTTTTAAAAAAACGATCGGTTTCTTTTTATTAAACTTTTGTATGAAAAAAGCAGACATTGCTACACCACCACAAAAAAAAAAAATACAGAGAATGTGTCCGATGCAAAATTATTATAACCCCTAAAATAGCAATGCGCGTTAATTTCAGAAAATAGTGCATCTTGAAATACGGGGAAACTACTTCTCAGATATTGATCAATAGGTAATTTTCTAGTACAGTCACTGCTGCACATTCAGATACAAAACAATACTGACAATAGTCATTGGTTTGAAAAATATATTTGTGACCTAATGCTAACACGATACAAACTTCACTGGGGAAAATTGCAAATAAAATTCAACTTGTTTCTCACAAAATTTCTCACAAGACAAATGCAAGCTTTACATTAAACAACTGGTATAACACAGTTTGCTAGGTTGCTTTGGTCCAGACAGGTAACACACATGCTGTGGGCCCTATAT
>JABFEA020000039.1:18983174-19000905 GCA_019775915.2 Cyphomyrus plagiostoma | reverse complement strand
CCCCCCCCCCCCCCCCCCCCCCCCCCCCCCCCCCCCCCCCCCCCCCCCCCCCCCCCCCCCCCCCCCCCCCCGGAGCTATTGCATTAACTGGCAGGGGACAGACAGATGTTTCTGAAAAATCAACAAATGGCCTTGAGAGAAGCACCTGTAACTAAACATGGAGGCGTTGACGTCCTGTCCCTACACTCGGAAGCTGGCCGCCTCGGCATTCCCAGATGCAAGGCGTGAAGCGCTGTAAACACCCCATTGATGAGGCTCCCTCACACAGACTGTTTGCTCGGGCCCAAGGCCCACATCACCGAGGGGAGGGTCCGACAAGGGGGGCCACCACGAACAGAGGCACCCTCTCTCCTAGCCGTCTGGATCGGCCCTGGGTTGTTTCTGCGGCTGGCAATGCACCAGGAAGACGCTGTCAGAGGTTTGCTGCTGCGTTTCCTGCTGATATTACAAAAGCCTTATTAATCACACTAATGTCCTGTTATGCTGACAGGCGGCGCGATAGCCAACCCCCCCCCGCCCCCGAGCAAGCGCCTCAGTCGAAGCTGGAAAACACCACACAGGAAGTGCGAGGCTCTAATCTCGGGCTGCCGTTTGTCCTCCGGAGCGGCGGTTAGGGACGATAGCCCGGGCAGATCTGCGACGCCTCCCGTCATCACTGTTACCGCGTCCTGCCACATCTGTCTGCAAGGCGACCGTAACTGAATCATGCCAATGACGAGTGGACCTGGGTCAGGGGTACATCTCGCCTCGTCTGCGGGGGGGGGGGGGCCACAGCAAATCCACACCTAGCTTATATCCCACCACACTCAGGTTGAGGGCTGTGTGGGCGCCTCTCACATGCCCCCCTGCCCCCAAGCTTCCCGCTATCGTAGCACACGGAAATACAGCCGCCCCCCCCAACAGATCATTCCAGGAAGCTCTCAGACCATCTCCCAGCGTGTGCCCTGGCAGCGTGTGCCACACGGGCGAGCCAAATTAGCCAGAACACGGCTACCGCAACGTCCGTCCTTATAAAACCGCAGTTGGCCACACTGGGACAGCGCTTCCCCGCCTAATGCCATCACTCTGAAAACACAGCAGATTAAAAGGTTTACGCAGTCACCGGCACGGCACACAGGCGAAAAAAGGAAACGTGCGACCGACTGGTAAGGAGACACCTGTGTCACCAGACGCAGAAGAGAGTAAAATCAGGCCTGATGCTAATGCGAAGAGGAAATGGCAGCCGAACGCTTCCCGACGGGCACACTCAGACACACTCACACAGGATATTGAGCTCCGCTCATTTCCGCCAGAGCTTTTGTATACAAGCGCATATTAAAATATTAAATGCATAGGGCTGCCTGGTGGGATGACATTTGGACCGATACGCAACAGAAGGAGCCATTATGTTGACCAGATAAGCCAAACTGATTTCAGTGGACCAAGTGGTGCTGCCTGGGAGATGGTGAGATAGGCAGGGGCAGGTGGGGTAGGGGGCAGGGGCAGGGGGCGGGGGCAGGGGCAGGTGGGGTAGGGGGCAGCTTATTCCAGGCAGATGCACGCGGCTCCACGGCACTGAACTCCTGGCAAAGATGGACACGCTGAATGGAATGGAAAAAGCACTCCCAGGAGTCCATCGGAGGAGCGGAAATGCTTGTGGGGGGGGGCAGCACAGGGTGGGGGTTGTTGTCTGGGTCAGAGGTGCAGCGGTTAACTTTAACCAGAACTACAGAAGTCGGGGGGGGCCCTCCTGCTCCTCCACCCAAATACCAACCCCCCCCCCCCCACCAACACAAGGCCAGCCAGTGGCCCCCCGCCCCCTGCAGCCAGACACTTGGCTCCCATCACATGACATGACTCCACTTGCAGAGCTGATAGGGGTTCATTCGTCGCAAAAGCAAGTCAAAACAGTATCAGACAAGGTGGTGGTGTCGGGGGGGGGGGGCAACAGGAGCCCACAGAAACAAACAAAGCCATAAAGGGTTAGGGTTAGGGTTAGGGTTATAAGGGTTAGGGTTATAAGGGTTAGGGTTATAAGCCATAAAGCAGCCACCAGGGAAATCAGGCTGGCAGCCTAATGAAGATCTCAGCTACTTCTCTACAAAGCGGCTGGCCAGCTGATGCCCTCAAAGCAACGAGAAGCAGCTGAACATCCAGCCTCTGTGTAGGACACTGGCCCTGTCCAGTTCAGATACGTTTTACTTAAGACATCACATTAAAAGTACCAGACATTCGGGAACAAACACATATGAAGGGGGTGACTGGTCCGGTTGAGGCCGGTGCCCCCCCCCCCCCCAGTCTATCATCAGGGCTTGTAACCAGGGACATGCAAGCAGAACGCATGAGTGTCCTACTGATGATCACCACAGAAAGTAATTTTAAATTAGCACAAGGAGGGAATGAAAAAATGGGGGAGAGGGGAGCCGAATTAAGTGAAAGTCGTGTGCCGGGGTGCGTTGGGGTGGGTGCCCTTCAGCCTCGAACCCGGAGCTTGCCCCGGCAGATACGGAGCCCTGCAGGTGTATGTTTCACGAAGGCAAAGAGCGGTCAGACGCGCAGTAGCCCGACCCCTGAGGGAAAGCGAACACAAAAAAGGCATGTGAAGGACTGCAGAGCGTATCAGACACACGCGCCATGCAGCCAAAGGACTGCAGAGCGTATCAGACACACGCGCCATGCAGCCAAAGGACTGCGGGACCTGGAGCAGCCCCATGCCGCCGGGGATGGTTTCCGACGCGCTTATTCACCAACGTGCATCTTCCACGTACAGCTTCCGGGACTGGCGCTATTGCACCCTACCAGCCCAGAACACAAGCAGGCCACAGCGCCACATCAATCCCGGCGAGCCCATCAGGCAGAGGCCGAAAACAGCAACTTAACAGACATAAAGAGAGCCATGTCAGAGCTCTAACAGAGTACCTAAGAAACAATACCATAAACAAGGACAAAATGTCCACAGTTTATCATTATTACTACAGTGTTCAGCAAACTAAGTGAAGAAACTGGCTTATGACAGATAAGTCAGTCATTCACTTGCACTGCAAGCCCTAAGACAGCTGAAACGTTGGACTCTCCAGGCCCAGTGTAAAGGCTAAACTCCCTCGGTTAATGATCAACAGAAAGTTAGCAGAAGCCGGCTCGAGATACGAGGCAGGCAGAAGAACATCAGCTCTGCTGGCGCCCGGCCCAGTGGCCACAAATGACCCCCCCTCCTCCAACACAAGCACTAAACTGCCCCCACTTAATGGACAGAGAAACAGCAGCGAATCATGGCGCGGGGATGGGAGACGAGCGGCATCACCATTCTCTCTCAAGTGCTTCTGTGGAACCGGGATCAAGTGACAGATGAAACAAAACAAGATTCAGGCTGGCACCCACATAAAACAAGCACTCTGCGCTTTTCCCAGAGGAGCTCACACGGGATTGGAGGCGAGTGGTAACCGGAGATGGAGTTGACCTCCTCTGCAGCCACCGGGGGTCCGGGAATAAAGGGGGGCTGCAGAGCACGGCGAACGGCGGACTGGCAAGGCAGTGGCGCATGGAAGAAGCACGGCCCTCACACAAGGAACCGTGGCTCTGTGAATGAACTCACAGGAAACTTTCACTTCTCTGTAGTTCTCAGGCCGAGAGACATGAAGATAGCAGCTCTGTGCTTCTCTTAATAACCCCAAGTTAATCATTTGCCTCACAAACAAGTCGGGGAGATTTAAACGGCACATCCATCTTGCTCACTTAGAGAGCAAGTGGAGTTGCAGAAGCCTGGGAGCCCAAGTTGACAAAGAAGATCGCCACTCACCACCCGTCAATGGGGGCCTCTGTGCCCACCTCTCAAACCGCAGTACCCTATCTGGCCACCAGGAGGGCACCCCTCGCAAGCGGCTGGTGAGCCAGACCGAGTGGCCACATTCCCCAGCGGTGAGAACATCACTGATACCACAGAGGTACATCCAACAGGACGGCCTCGGAGTGGCATGGGGGGGGGGGTCAATCCGATTCACACGCCTGGCATGCTGATAAAGCACCATCAGGGCAGGGGTCAGCGAGGGGGAGCAAGCAGCAGTGAGAGCGATGCAGCACCTAACCCTAACCTAACCCTAACCCTAACCTAGTCCAGCACCTGCAGACAGAGGCCAGAGCGGCTTGTTTGGGATCCCCGACCAAACAGGCCCTGCACCTCCTCACTCAGCTGTTGGAGTAGATAACAAAGAGACACCTGTAGAAATTGCCCATCATGCCTTGCAGCTACGACACCCAGGCTGCACCACTCTGCAGACGTCTCCGATGTCACAATTAAGCTCTAAACGGGTGAAATGAGGACAGGTGGGGACAAACCAGGACAGGCGGGTGGGGCCCTCCAGCGCCAGGGGGCACGGGTAGTACTCATTATTCACGGTTCATACCCCAATCCGTGGACCTACATCAACTAATGGGTGGTGGGGGGGCACTTTATACTGAAAGACATAAGAGGTGCATGTGTGTAGGGAGGCGGGGGCCAACAAGCTAGTCACAAAACTAAAAACATAGTGGGGGGGAGGATAAACAACATGAACAATGAGGAACCCCCCACACACCCCACCCTGAAGGCAGGAGGGCTGGTCTTGTGGCTGGAATGGCACCGTTTTCCAGGAACATGTACAAAGCCATACAGAGTTTATAGGAAGCAATCCCTCCGCCCCCCGTCCACACACGCACACTATTTAACAGTTAGATACGACATGAGGTAAGGTTTGCTTTCTAGGTGAGAAGTTTGAGAAGATCTCCGACATTCCGTGCCTGTCACGGCAAAGCCGCTCCCAGATTCCACGGCACACGGATAAACATTCCAGCTACACGGGCCTGAGGTTGCGAGGCTTTTCCCAGAAGTCAGCGACGGCGGCGAGTCGAACGCTTTCTGTAATCTCCAAGGCGCCCCCACCAAGCTGGGCGCGGGTTTTGTGGTGCCCCATTTTGCTCCTGCCTCTCTTATCGCGGAGGGCCTGCTACAGCCTGCTCAACGCCGCTGTACCGCCCATTTCCGTGAGCACGGAGCAGGCATGCGTGCGAGTCACGCACACACGCACACACACACACACACACCTACCTGATGTCAGCTTGGAGCAGTCACTTCCTGGGACACTCCTCCAAACTCAGGAGATCCAAGGCAATGGGGGGTGCAGCATCTGAGGAAGGAACAGGAGGAATCGGGGTGAGGTAGGTGTGCGAATCTGTGTGTGAGGAACAGTCAGAGAGGGTGAGGTGGGGGGTGGGCGAGCAAGCGAGAGAGAGAGAGAGTCGGGGCAGGAGGGGACAGACTGGCCAAGTTCTGCAGCTCTCTCTCGCTCTCTCTCTCGCTCTCTCTCTCGCTCTCTCTCTCGCTCTCTCGCAACCCCACATATGACCATCAGGGCCATTTTGAGGGCAAGGGCAGGAAGCCTGGGGTTGCCTCCGGGCATATGCACAAGGCCCACAGTACTCCGGAAAACGCCTGACTCAGCACTACGCTGCCCGCAGGAAGGACAAGTCTATGCATCTATATACATCTCAGGAGACGGAGCTGCACAGGAGTCGCAACATGGCATGGCCGGCAGGAGAGTACTGCGTCCCCTTCATGCATGCAGCCATGCACCGGAAGGCAGTACCATGCACGGCGCATTTCAGTGAGGCATGCAAAGGGCCTTCTCAATAATTCACCATTTCCCATTAGCAGCAAGTGTTAAGGTGAGGTTAGTGTTTCAAATGATAACGGCCCGCCGCCCTCAGAGAGCACCGCGTAGAGCCCATGAAGGCTTACCCCATGGGGGGGGGGCAGGGCAGCACACTCTGTGCATCTTATCTTGTTGAAACCGTGTCTTGAATTCCCAAGCCAATGACTTTTGTTTCGGTCAGGATTTCCTTGAAGAGCAGAACCTCTGTGAGGGCACTTAGGGACCTTCCACAGGTGCTTTTCCTGTTCTGCTACACTCGGTCCCTCACCAGTGTCACGCACTCACAGGTAGACAAATACACAAGCGGGGGAATTCACGGCAACTCTCAACTACAGCGGTACCATTTAAGGAACAGGAACGATCCCTCGTTCTGAAAGCGGCGGCTGTTATTGGCAAACCTGTTTTAACGCTGAGTTTGGAACAAAAAGGAGAAGCAGATCACTGCGGAAAAAAAACCTTAAACAGAAGTACACAGCTTTCTGTTTACCTTACCCTGCTATAAATGGATAAGTTCCGTTTGGAGAGACAGGAAGTTCGTACACTTCATAAACTCATCTTCAAAGAGTAAACCTCCGAATCGAGGAACAGAGCCTTTGATCCCACAGATGATATAACTCGCTGCTCAGGGGCCTGACTTCCGTACAAACAAGATGCACTATCTTGTTTACTAGGGTGTGACCTCACGTGTCCAATAAGGCAGCAGAGGAAACAGGCTTCTGGGACAACGATGACCTCACAGGCTGTCCCTCAGGGCCAGTGCACGGTTGGCGCCTGCTTAACACGCTCCGCACGCACTTCCCACGCAGTGAGTGGCACCGTGGCTCCGCATTGCTCCACCGTCACACGTTTCCAGGCGAGTCCCGAGGCCCTAACTGCTCCCTTCACAAGAGCAAAAAAAAAAAAAAACTCACCGCTAAAAGATGCCCTGATCACCACGTAATATCTTAAGAAGCTTTAGCATTTCACACATTTAAACAACTGCATTTATAATCAGATCTGTCATGCAACCAAAAACTGTGTTTCGCTTCTAATATTAGCATCAGTAAACAAAGTCACATGGCAAACGGCAGCTACAGAATCAAACGAACAATGATTAATAGTAATACTTTAAAGGTAAAAAAAAAAAAAGTTAAAATGTGCAGTTGAATGGGATGTGAAATAAGGTGACAGTGTACAGATAAAACGGCAAACATGCGTATGAAGGGTCACATAAAACGGTTTACTGGAGTAATTTGGTACGGAAATCTTGCTCTTGGAACCTTCCTCGGCGCTCACTCCCATTCTGCTCTCACTCGACATTTGCTGTTCACAAAAAGGACTGAGTCCAGCAGCCCCTCAGCAGAGGTGGCAGCCAAATAACGGAATCCCCCCTCCCAAAGTGACGGCACGGGCATGGGGGTCAGCCAGAGCAAGGGCGGCTGTGCGGAGCCCAGAGCAGAAAAGCCACACATTGCATCAGCTGCTTTCCAGACAGATAACAGGTCTCTTGCCTCAGGGGTTGGGGGGGGTTGGATCCATTAGACACCCAGGACTGTTTAAGCGTCCGACGCAGGGAAGGCTGCTCTGTACAGGAGGCCTAACAAGAAAGCAGGCGCCTGAAAAGGGCGACGATAAAAATAAAACAAGAACAAAACGAACATGTCAGTGAGCGGGACAATGGACACAAAGAACAGAGCGCACGGGGCATGGCGGGCCTCCTCGCTGGCAGGCCGGCGCCACGCTCCTCTGTGTAGATGGAGGCCTGTCAAAAAATGGCCGCTCTGTGTCTATTCAGCCCCACCTATGCCCCCTCTGCTCCTCAGAGCCTCCCAGGCCCACCCCCCCATGGACTTCATACACCCCCTAAGGGCCTCCGTCAGGGTGCAGTCTGCCTCCAAAAGCCTCTGTCCCCATTGTCACTGCTCAATCTAACACTTCTTTAATGACCCTTAAGCCATAACCAGCCCAACCCCAAAGATTGGAAACCCTCCTTGGAAATGAGATACATACTTAGAAATGTGAGGAAGCTGAACTGCCCACCCTAACCCAGAAGCCACACCCTGTGGTACACGGATGATTCCAGGGGCTGGTGTTGCCTTGTTTACATCATCATCGTGTGCATGCCGGTTCAGGCCCCCTGCATGGCTGGCCCAGAGCTAGCATCTCCACAAAGTCACCATCACCTTTATTGCGTTCCACAATGTGATCTCTCATGGTGACTGCACCCCCCCCCCCATCCCATCTCCCTGAGAAACGAACACACAGGTTTGTAATTGGATCTTTGTGGGGCCTCTCCATTCATTCATTTCTATGAGGAAAACACTAATCCCAATTATGATAAACTGCTACCCAGCCCTAACCTTAACCATAAGTAACCAAAGAAAATACAAGTCTTTAGGCATTATTAGTTATTTGACTGCATTCATAGGTCTTTCGGGGCCTATAAGGAGATCCTCCAACTTACAGGGAATGACTTGGGGGTTGGTGGCAGGATTGGCACTCCAGACACTGGAAAAAACCTCACACTGGTCCATTCGGACTGGTGTGGTGCTGAGGTGCCACCCGCCACATGGCTGCACTCGGGGTCTCATCCCTGAGGTGGTCTGTCATGTGGTGGGTGTAGCAACACACTGTAATCAGTGCATGATCCTCACCTCATAGATCGCTGTGGGGACCTGAAAAATGGTCCCCACAATGTAATATAAACATAATCCACCCACACACTTCCATTCTTATCAGTTTGCAAACAAGAACACAGGCACAGCCTGAGGCAACAGTTTTTGTAGAAAGTTCTCAATTCCCCGCAGTGTTTTGTGAAGTCTCTATCCACGAGACACCAAAGGCCTACCCACTTTGTTCCACAAATTTCAGTTGGGAGTTTGGAAACAGGAAGCATGGGTGAGATTTAAATATAGCGTGACAGCAAAAAGAGACAGACAGACACAAAGAAAGAAGGAAAACCGCATATGGCTGGAAGGTGAAGCTACAAGGTAAATATTTGCAGTGGCGAACGAAACCAGACTCCGCATACATCATCACCAGATAGTCACTCAGTCACCCAGCAGGATTCTAGGAAATTCCCCATTGGGTCGATCGATCCTCCTCTTCCTCCATCCCTCAGATTCGGCCCCTAGCTCTGGAATGCCAGGCATGTGGCCTCTCCAACAGACTATGAATAATGAGCGCCGGCCGGCCAATCAAAGCTGCAGCCACCGCTTGGCCCAGCCCCTGCCTCTACCAGCTCAATCACCCCTAAGCCGGCTGTGAGGTGCCACCCCCACCCCGAGAGGGCTGGAGTGTGCCCCCAGGCCGGCTCAGCCCAGCCTCCTCCTCACTCCTGCCAAACGGTCCTCCATGTGTGCATTTCGCATGCAAAACTGGCAGAAACCACAGACGCGCTTGGGCCTCCTACGGGACTGGGAGTGACATCCCTTCAATGAGGGTCCTTGTTACAGAAGCCGCCACGGCACAGAGCTCAAGAACTTCAGAGGCCGAGGAAGTGGCCAGTGAAAGGTCAGCAAGAGCAGACATCATCGTCCAGGAAGCACAGCCTCCGGGGCGTTCAGCTGCTTGGGGGGTGGGGGGCGGCGTTCCCAAGCCCGTCTGTCCCCAGTGACACCCATGGCCCTCACGCACCTCGCCAGTGGTTAAGGATGCACTCATCCCATAACCAGACCAGTAGCACCAGACTCCAGCCAGTTCTGGAACACCGGTCCTACCCCTCGCAACACACGCCTACCCCCACCAATGAGCTCCACCGCCTCCACCCTAACCATGCCCATGGAAAGGACCTCAAGCCGTTTCCCTAAACTCCTCACCCGTAGCTCAGGTGAGCCAGGCAGCAAGCTATTTTGGCCAGGTTTGTACAGCAGGAGCCCCAAAACAGAGCACAGCAAGTTCCCAAACGAACTAAGATTAATAGTAATACTTTAAACTGGTTTGCAAGTCCAAAGTTAGCCTAAGCATCGAGCTGATGACGCTCTCATGGCCTGCCGTCCACTCCTATCGAAAACATCTACATGTAGAGTTATTTGTACATAAGGAAATGCTTTTAAAATTAATATCTGTATTTTTTGTTGTAAATGTGGTGTAACTTGTTTTCTGTTACAATATAAGTCAGATTAAAGAAAAAGTTGTTAATGCTAATTAAGAATCACCAGAGATACGAACCCACTTGTGTGCTGCTGTGAAATGTGAAATTCGGGGCACAATGTTTAATTTTGCAGTTAATTTTTAAATGTATTGGAAATGCACGTTCACGTCCTTGAAAGTTGGCACCTAGAGGTTTCTGTGTAGAGGATTTTGTGTACAGGCCACTTTCTCTCTGCTTCCGTGTTTCCGCCTTAGTAACGGGCTCCTTCCACAGGACGAAGCGCGTGGTGACGACGTGCAGAGATGTTTCCCCTCCGCATGGCAGCTGTGATTCTCCGGAAAGTGGGTCAAGGACACAGACCTGCAGCTTTGAAGGTACAAGAGAGAGACCTGCCAGTACAGCTCAGAGGAAGCTACTCTAGCAGCAGGAGGAGCGGGCAGCGCCACCTACAGGAGCCCCACGGCAGCACCGCAGTCAAGGCACAGAGAGAGGGAGAAAAGGCTTGTGAAGGCACCAGATGGCCCCCACTGCGCTTCAGCTGCCACTTACAAACCAGGGAGAGCTGTAGGCATGGTGTGCATGATGCAGGGGGCGTCTCCATGCCATACGTCTCCATGCCATACGTCTCCATGCCATACGTCTCCATGCCATACACGATGGACACGGAGATGATCAGCGTCCCCAGGCGGCAATGTCCCCTGATGATTCACAGGACGCAAACCCAGAGGGCAGATAGAACAGGTACATCCCCAGCCTCAAACCTGGTTACGAAGAGGAAACAGGGAAATACCAAGTTCAGCCCCCCCCACCCCCCTCCAGATTTAGCTCCTAGGACCAGCTTCCGTTCTTTCAGCCCCATAAAAAAAGACACGAAAAGCACGAGCTGATTGTTAAGATGACCTTTTGGAACCTTCATTCCTGGAGCACAATAGTGCCTTGGGGGGGTAGAGGTGGCGATGGGGGCATTAATCAGTTACCCTCACCAGCACGAAGGAACAAAGGTCCTGCTTCCGAGCTGTTGGGGCAGGGCAGGGCAGGGCCCTAGGGGGAGGGACGTACATGCTTCCGTGCCCAATCCCGAAAAAGGGACCAAGTTCCACTCGACAAGACGTGAAGGCCCAGAAGGTGGGTGCTCACAGAAGCAAGCAGCAGAACTTGCCGGAAACACTGTGATCCTCTGTCCTACTGGAGGAAGATAAACATTGATGCTTCAGCTGTGGGAAACAGTGAGAGCTGCCCCCCCCACCCCACCCCCGTTGTCAGGGATGGTGGCATTTCGCATTTTTCATTATGGGTTGGCACAGCGGAAGGGTTTACGGTACTGCCTTGTACAAAGGCCGCAGTCATGGGCCGACAAAGCGTCTCCCATTCAGCCATTCCCCGGCGGGCGGTGGGGGGGCAGGGCAATAAGCCGTACCACTCTTCTCCGACTTCATGCAGAAGTCGCTCCCCTCTTAAGGATCTTATGGGTGCCACTCCCCCCAGCAGCAGCCAGCTGACAGGTGGGCTGGGCCGAGCCAGGCTGCCCCCCCACCCCCACATAGCTGCCTGCAGCGTTTAAAGTTTTGAGTTCAGGCCACTGGGCACATCACCACACTGTCACACGCTACGAGGAAGCCATGAATGACAAGGGGAGTAACAGACTTCAGTCTGCAGTACAAAGTTGGGGGCTGCAGAGCCACAGTGCTGAGAAACAGCCCCCAAAGATTAGGGGGGGGCCACCCAAAATTTTTGGGTTGGGGGCCCTCCTGCGAGAGGCGTGGCCTGCTGTGAGAGGCGTGGCCTGCTTTGTGTAAGTACTTAGTACTCATTGGTTAAAGACCCAGTTGGCCTGCCTGGCTTTTCAAAATGCACCACACGGAACTAGATGAGTTAGCAGTAGGGGGTAGGTGGGGGGAAGGGCTGAGAGAGAGGGAGGAGGAGAGGAGAGAAAGATGGAGGAGGCAGGCAGAGGGGGAGAGACCTAAGTCACCCTAGATGGCAGCAGCTTAGACCTCACCCCACCTAGCATGGTGGTGGCCGACTGGAACCCGGAGACGCGGCTGGGGAAGCTACTGCTGCCTCCCGCACCTCAAATTCTGCAACAGGCCCCATCTTGTCATGGGGAACTCCAGAGAGTTCTGACAGAAGGCTCCCTGGCGGCCTCCGAGGCCCCGATTGCCCCTGAGCAGAAGCCACAGCCCCCGCACGGCACATCAGGGGCCCCAAGACAGCAGGGGGCGCTGCAAGCGAAAGTGAAGCCTGTTGCCTACTTCCTGGAGAGGATGTTACACAACTGGATGGGACTCAATGGGCCGCAAAAGGAGGAGGAGGAGCGAGAAGACGAGGGAGACATACAAACATCTTTAGACTGGAGAAGCGGCAATGGGTGAACGATAAAACTGAATTCACAGGTTCAAAATTACCGCCGGACGACACTGATAGTTTGGTCACAATATTTGAACAATGATTTGGTTTCCACGTCGATATTTGACAGTATTCCAATATTTTTCCCTTGAAAAGGGGAATCTCAAGTCATTACTCTGCTTTATTTCAAACAACAACGTTTTTCATGATATTCAGGTTGTTTGCAGATGGATCAGCTAAACTAATATTTAAACATATTAGTCAAAAATGCAAGCTTTCTGTCCATTGCGTAAATTTAATATGCACGTTTGGGTCACTGTAGATTATGTATGAATATGTATACTACTGCTGTGGAGACTTTTCAAATCACTGATTACTTTCAACAATATAGCAGGGGAGTGAACAGGCCAACGGTCACCTGTCGGCCGTTGAATTCCTTGAAAAGTTCGGGATGTTTGTCCATCTGGCCAGGGTGTTTGAGTGGGCACTGACTGCTTGAGTGGGCTGACGCACTGACTGCTTTTGCGAGACCCTTTTAAAGAGTCGTCACGCCACGGTGCCACGTTGAGAGACTCGCCGTTTTTTGCCAACTTCATAACCAAAATATCAGCATTTCACTTCCGGACCCCCTTTGTCAATGAGTTCAGGTATTTCTGAAGCTGCTGCCATGTTTTTCCAAGTCGAACCTCTGTAGAAAATGAAAAAAGTGCACGGCTCTCTCCAGCTGAGCTCTGTGGTGAATCCCAGTCTCGCACCACCCAAACACCACCACTGTCAAAGTGCACGGCTCTCTTTCAGCCACATTGAAGGATTTATTTTTTCAAAAAGCCATTTTCAAAATTCTAGTACCACATTCTTCTCAGTACCAGTTTACTGTGTAACCCTGGATGTAGCTGGCTTAGTACTGGCAAAGCAATTCTAGTTGGCCAAACATTAGTCGCAAGAGAGGAATGATACCTGATCAATGTGGGAATGAGAAGGCCTCTCTCGTTAACGTGACTCATGCACGTGAGACTGACTCCTTGGCGTGGGAGAACTAAACTGGGAAGACAGAACATGCTGAAGAGTCAGGATTTGGCCTCCGGAGGGGTCAGAGGAGCCCCACTCACTGCACCCTCTCACCACACAGCAGGAAGGGGGCAGCTTGGAAACTGTCATGTCACAGCCTGGGCAGCTAGGATTGGGCAACGATTCAACGCAATCTTGCCACCTGCCACCCCCCCCACCTGATACATACTGGAGGGGTGGGGGACACAGCAGACAAAGAAAAAAATTGTGCCCCACAACATAAGTACACAAAAAGCATCCTGACTTCACAGGTATGTGAATGACTGGGGGGGGGGGGACCACAGCAGTGACAATGCCCCGCAGACAGCCACCCCGGACAGCCTCCGTGATGTCTTACTTTTATAGCCCAGAGCTCCCCCCCCCCCCGAATACAGGGCACAGAAGCTCTGAGCTATACTGGACATTAATATTAAGGTTAAAGTCAAAACACACTTACACTCTAAGGACAGAAGGTACCTCCGCCCCATTCTGTGCGATTCTCCTGCATACTTTTCCCCTGACCAAAGGTACGTACCCATCTTAGAACCGCAACCTGCTTAGAAAGCACACTGGGTTCTGACGATGAGGAACAGAAAGTGGCACGAGGGGAGTGGATCTAGACTCCCCAGTCAAGGCCACAGACACACCTGCCCCAGCCCACATGGGGAAAGGGCCAAAGAGGCTTCTCCAAATGGGCAGCCAGCTCTGGCAGTCCTTCGTACTTTGGGATAAGATATTATCATCATTCCCTGTGAGCACCACCTCACTCTGACAGTCTTTGAAAATTACGCCAGATCTGTGAATGGCAACGTCTGTGCAAACGCAGCTGTCGGAAGGCCTATGCGTTCGCTTGCATACGTGCGGTGCGCTTTCAGTCTTAAGGAAAACTAAAAATACTATTCCCAATACACAAAAGCCTTCACATTACAAGAAGAAAGGTTCATTCACACCCCAGTCGCTCCTCCTCCCGTGACCCTGCAAGAAAACACTAACAGAAAAACATCCCCCGCGCTGCCACCCCGGGCCAACCCCCGAACGCGGTCATATGACCGGTGACGTCACACAAGCTATTTCAGGACATCTACCCTATGCGTTGCAGTTCCACTGACTTAGTGTCACATCACATGCTTGTGGGTCACACAGGCTCCAATTCACAAAAAATAAATATTTTTTTTTTTTAAATAAATCAAACTATTTTGTCGGTAGAAGACTGCAATGGCGCACGTTCACCATTAGGGGAGTGAAGTTAAGTACCACCTTCTAGACTTCGATAGTGGGCCTTAAAAGAACAAATGATTAAGCAGCGAATGGCCTGTAAACGAGAGCTTTAAAGACAGCAGTAGGCGGGCTGAGCCATACAAACACCCACCGGTTTTATCCCAGGGGAAGACAACAAACGGAGCAAAGGAAAGCAGGTAAACTGAGCTGGTGACTGGCAGCACACCATCCCATCGCGCGCTGCCCCAAGGGCTCCACACTTTACGTCACTCTACACTGAAACACGGATAATTCACACGGGTAATTCCTGAGAGGCACATCAAAGCGGCATCTGCGTTTCTCCATTCAACCCTACCTAGATAACGCTTTGAGGCTTCTTAAATCATGTCATGACTGTCCTGTGATCGGCGTAGAAGCAAAAAGAAGGATTTAGTATATTAGGATTCAAGATGGACCATTTCGCCTGAGATGACATCAAAATTTTTAGTAGCCATATGTTTTTGATCTGCGCCATTTCATCCAGTAAAGACCAGTAAAGGTAAAAACGTTCCCAGTACAGCGGACGTTCCGCTGTGATGGAATCACCTCACAAGAGCGTCTCTACAGCAGTTTCAAACCCTTCCCTTTAAAGCGTTTTATTAAAAGTGACACCGGAGACCGAGGCAAACCACACAGGATCCGTGTCTCCGCATCGCGGACCGGAGGCACCTGTTGTTGGTCGACGCGTTGTGCCGCATACAGCCTCGCCTCCACGCGTTATCCCGCGTACAGATCGGCGCCTCCCGCTAATCTCGCCGCTAAGGTACGCAGAGCAGAACGGTGTTTTCCTCTCTATTTCCCCCTCAATACTCCCCCCGCCCATCACCAAGCTGCACGATGCAATTCATACCGACGGGAGCACCCCCGCCTTAATATAATGCCAGTGTACATATAAACCACTCCAGTTGGCCATCAGAAAATCCCAGCATAATTTAAACAATCAAAACTTTAATGTAGATTCCGGATATTTGCAGGGTTTTTTCCCTAAAGTTTAAGGCAGAGGTACAGATGACATCGCCGGAGAAGGTGGCGCATTACGAAGATGCGCGGATGGTGATCCGCTGGGAAACATCAGGAATAACCGCAGTGAAAATGCCATTGGAGAAGCAAAAGCGGGGCTGCACACAGGGCAGTAAACAACAGCCCATATAACAAAACATTACAACAGTAACGCGGATATGAGAAACAGTCAGACTAATTTATAAGATCGCACTGATTCTGTTTTACAGGTGTCCATCGTGTAGCAGCGTGTAAACGTTGTAAACAACAAGATTGTTCGCCAACTGAGACGTAATACGTTAAAAACAAGCTGTATTATAACATAGCAAAGACCGAAATCAAATCAGAGGCAAATACTTATGCTAACACACTGGTTAAGATATAGCAGAACAAGCCATTATTTAACTTATGCGGCAAGTCCTCCTTTAGGAAAAATATGCGGAATACATAAGAGCGACAGTGTTAGTTGGAGGGAAATCGGCGGATATGGATAGAACTTAACCAGGTTAACTATTCCGGTGGTCTGATAGAGACAGTGCGGCCGGGCGCTTTACCTTCATGTGTTTATCGTAGGTCCGAAGTTTTCTTATCCGTAGACCCGAAGTTTCCTTCCCGCAATGAAACGCACCGATTCGGCCACTGGCCAAGTTCCTCCGGTAAGGGAGCACCCAAACACGGTGCTTTACATGTCAAACAACACGATGCAGGTGGGCGAAAGCTGTCGCTTCTTCCCCCTTTTCTTTTTTTGAGCTAGGCGGACAGAAACGAAGAACCGAGCTACAGCTTTTCCCCCCGCGATCCTCATTCGGTTTCACTCCTCCCCCCCTTCTCTCGCGCGCGCGCTCTCTCTCTCTCTCTCTCTCTCTCTCTCGCTCGCTCGCTCTCTCTGACTCGCACCTAGCCACCGCCAGCTTCCCGTTTTACAGCCCCAGCTTGAATATATCGTGGTGCAGTGATTTCACCCGGAAACACAAAGTGCGCTGTGATGGCGATGAAGCGCGCAGGAATGCCATTCATTTTATTTGGACTGTGATTCACAGCTTAATCCTTTTAATCGTAGCTAGTACTTTTGTGTATTGTTGGCTACGTGTATTGTTTTGCACTGGATTTAAGGGGCAGTGTGAGTCATGTGTCAATGTTCGTGCCTTTTGAAATCCGAAAGGACTAGGCTAAAGAAAGTTTGGGCATCCCTCTAATATGCCCTAATCCAAATGGTGTTTACGGAAAAAAACTGAACCGGTGACAGTGTAGAAACGGTTTAAGAAAGCTGTTCCACATTTCTTAGAACTCCGGCTGAGCGAAGGACTTCAGTCTATGGATATAGTGACATCACAGAATCCAATGGTACTGGATGGAACAGAAAGCTTAAACTTTACAAAATACAGAAACACAATGTCGTTTATGTTTCGTATAAAACGGAACACATATGAACAGCTTATATTCTTGGAAGTATTAGTGACTAGAAAAATATGATCTCTGTTGACACCTGGTGGCTGAGCTTGGGAAAAGCACCATACAGCACTGATGGAATCGTTTGGTGATTTAAGTACCGTTAATAATAATAATTGGTACTTTATTGATCCCCGTGGGGAAATTGTCTTTACGCCTCCCTCAACTTGCTCTTTGTGGAGTAAGTTGTCCGCGAAGGGCAGCCACCTGTAGCGGCGCCCAGGGAGCTGGGGGTTAAGGGCCTTGCTCAAGGACCCACAGACATGCCGAGGCTGGGTTTGAACCAGCGACCTCATGATTACGGGCACACAAGTTTACCCCTAGTTATTAAGTGTGCTTGTGTTTTCCACAATTATGAAAACATATCATGCAGTTCATGCATTCCAATCTTGTAACAATAGAAGTAGTCAACATATATCAGAATATATGTGCATGCAAATCGTGTTGAGGTAATTTACAGCAAATTATGAGAAAAAAATGTAATCAAATTTTCAATATTTGATATACAAGCCAAAGTGGTGGTTCTATTTTTCAAATTTATTAAGATTGTGGGCCTATTTATAAGTTGACTTGTAGGCCAATTTTCTTTTTTCCCTAATCAAAACAAAATTATGTATAACCAACCTAATTTATCATAAGTCAGGACTTATATGAAATATAGTTTTACATCAACTTGTTCAATTTCTTAAGTAATTTGGCAAAGCCAACAAATTATACATGAAGAAATCTAGAATCAATATGCCACTTGTTTATCTCATTTATGTATAGATTATATCAGAAAACGAACCATTAATGGATTGTTCATCTCCAGTATTTTCATCAAGTAAGGGATAATGTACAGGCAGCCGGTAGTTATCGCAGAAATAAGCCCCGACAGTGTGATCAGGACCCGACGCGA
>JABFEA020000039.1:18963868-18981777 GCA_019775915.2 Cyphomyrus plagiostoma | reverse complement strand
ACACACACACCCACAAACACACACCCACACACACTCACATCCACACACACTCACACACACACTCACACACCCACACACACTCACACCCACACACTCACACACACCCACACACACTCACGCACACTCACACACACACTCACACACACCCACACACACTCACACTCACACACTCACACCCACACACACTCACCCACACACACACACACTCATGCTGTGTATAGGGCTATATAACAGGATATTCAACATAGTCGCCACAAGAGGTCGCAAAAACTTCTTTTTTCATGGATGTTTTGACGCATTAAACCGAGCTGCTGTCTATTACCTGGGCGCGTAAAGACGACTATTTTATCAGTGACGGCGAGGGTAAAGTCTTTATTTCTGATCTGGACGACCAGTTTAAATACAGGTAAAAATGTAATCATTTGTGCATTTTAACGGTCTGTAGTTCAGAAATATATTGTGAATTTGAAAATATGATTAATAAGAATCTAATTTTTCAAAATCGTTTTTTAATGTTACGTGTTACGCGTACATCGTCACATACGGAAAACGAGTATATTTGTACCTCCACTCCAGTTGAGCCTTATATCTGTGTCCTTGTTGCATTTAATTTGCTAAACATAAGATCAACTTTGAAAGAAAAGCGGTCCTCACAACTCGTGCAGCATGCTTCGATTACAGAGTTATTCCACTTTGATTTTATTAAATATACTCTAATTCAATCCAAACTAGCTTTCGGTATAATCGAATAAATTAGGTTACCGTGTAATAAAAAACACATTTGACTTTAAAGGAGACCCCATACGAATGCATGTAATTAGATGTATCAAAATACATCATTTGTTTAATTGTGAGTCCCAGCCAAGGACGAATGTAATTGCTTGAAAAGAATACTTCTCGTTTAAATTAAATTGTAAGTCTCAGATGTGAGACGGGGCACACTTGAAAAGAAGGCGGAGTCAGCGCCAAGGTCAAGTTGAAGGCGAACTTCTTACGTTTATGAAATGCAAACGGTGTTTACAAAAGGCGAGATTTTCTTTCTGGCGATTCCAACACATGTCTGGCCGCAGGGAAAAAAAGTGAAAATAATGGCGATATTTCAGTCTTAAGAAGAAGTACCACTTTCCCAATTCAATTTATCTGTGTATCTATTTGAAATAGTTTCATTAAGTGACACAGCATTCCGTTATAAAACAGGCCTACTTGAATTTTCCACTTAACAATTAAGCCTCTTATTGTGATAGAATAGCAAGTGCTGCATTCACTATTCGGATTGACCTATAGGTTTAGGTTTAAGATATACCTTGAACCTCATACCTTCTCTTTAAGGAGTACAACCGGGGGAAACGGACCCCGGAATGTTTGCATCAATCAGAATCAGAAAACTATATGAACCCCAAAGGAAATTGCTTCCGATGGAAATTGCTTCGGCGTTATTCGTTACTTTTATAATCAACGGGTGTTATCAGGTGGTCTCATCGTAATTCTGCATTTGGTAAAACACGTATATATACCAAACTTACAAGGGGTAAACATTTTGTTTTTTGATGAAGATATCTCCTGCTTTGTGTGCCATAATTTATCAGTTAAATTAAAGGCAGCTGACATGGAGGGTAAAGTTACATTTACGCCCAAAAAGTTACACGGCAGGTAAATTTCGTCGGTTCGTTGTCTAGTCGTAATTTGTGGAAGTCACTCTAAATCAAAGATTCTAGCTTCTGTTCAAGTAGAACTGAAATAAATGTGCACTGTGGCGTCACTCATTGCACCTCATACCCCGACGGTGTAATCGGTGAGTTTTTAATTATGTCAATCAACACTTTTCCTTCAGCTGTGTAAAATGCCATGCAGTTACAACAGGAATACAAAAAAACCCCAAATTATCCACGTTACTCGAGCGCACTACAATATTCGAATGTGCAGTACTGCAAACGTTTTAAAATCTCACTGTAACAAAAAACGTAAATACAGATGGATTCCGATAGCGGTTCATTTTGTGTATCTAAGTATGAAATGTAAATGAAGTCATTCGCAAAGACCACGAAAGAAAACTTAGTAATTCGGCGAAGTTTAGGGTAAATGTTTATCTCACATAACCTTGCCGCTTAGTATATGGAACAGGAAGCTTTCACAAAGGACCAAGATAGGAATGGTGGGGAATAAATGCATCGCTGTCCACAATGGGGGAAACTACTTGCCTTAAACCGACAAAGTCATTTACAAGCCGTAATCAGGTTTGGATGTTCTATATTTAGTCGTTTAAAACGCTGACATAAGATGTTAGAGAAGGGAGACGTTTCTTTTTATAAATGCTGACCTCTCCTTGTGTATTTAGCGTGGATTATTTTAGAAGACAAAGCGAAATGTCTTTTTGGAAACGGTTTTTAAACAAGTGTGTAGTTTTGATGCACGGTATTGTATAAGATGCGCGCTGAAATTTATTTAATGTACGCTTGAATCGTCCAAAGCAACCGATGTTATCCAGAGATGTCATTAAGAAAATAAAATGACACATATATGGAGATAAAAACATCACGTACATGATCGCGTGTACTTGAATAAAAAAGAGCCTCGTTGTATTTATGGTCACACGAATAGGGCAAAAATATCAGACAAATTATCCTTTAGGCTTTTTATTTATCAGAAACTCCGGTCGGATTTCTGTGAATCAGATCTTCGCATATTCCCCTATGTCTATCTAGTATATAATAAACATTGCTGACTCTGCTTTTTTTTCAATCAATTTCAGGCGAATTCTGTTTCGTTCAACTGGAAACGGTTGCGCTTAAAGCAGAAACATTCAGAAGAATTCCTGGAATTCATTTGTGCAGCGCATTAGGGAACCGGCAACCTGTAGATGACTTGGCCAAGCAGGTCAGCTGGCTGGCGAGCTGTCACCCCGACTTTACCTCGTATGGACACATCAGCCCGCTCTTAATAACTCCAGGTTTACGGAGCATCCGTAGAGTCCTATAGACCTACATTTATTGAGATGTTTTTATATCCGTCGAAATGATGACTGTATTAAATCAATTGCCGGATTTTAATATGTCAATTGACTGAAGCGTTTTTGAATTCGAAACAAACATGTAGAAGAACAACGAAAAAACGCTTGATACCCACCAATGCAGCTTTAAACAAGCGTATCGTTTAAACATTTTAACATTACAAATACCCCTTTCGATAATAGTAATGGCGGTCCTTGCTGATTACTGTATCACTCAGTTTAAATGAACCGTGACTGAATTACTGTATACCGTTCCGTTAATCCCATAATTATCTAATTATTAGACGTGTCACTCAGTTGGATAGCAGGAAAGAGTAGTAATTTTTTGTCACTTGAAACCCCAAATTTAAAGCCCAAATCGAGAGATTACCATAACATACACATATCTTTGCGAAGAAGTACCGGTGAATACAAAGATGCTGAGAGGTGATAAAGGAGGCGGGAAGTCAAACCACCCTGTGTTCTGCATAGACGGCAGGAGTTGTGCTCCTGCCGTCTATAGCGCCCCGGTTATGCTGATTGAGATGGCAGCATGGATGATGAGAGCAGTGAATTGCACTACGAATTTCTTAAAGACAAAATATCAAATAAAAGAAATAATGTAAAAATGTATAATTGCCCCCATTTTGACTATAGGCCTAAATTTACCGCCGAAGGTCTGCGATATGTGACATGTAAGAGGTTTATTTATTTGACACAGCATACAACTTATTACAAATATTACCTAATGCTAACAATAATGAGTGAATGAATGAGTGAATGAACGAGGGAACAAATGAATGAATGAATTATTTTATAACACGTAAAATGTGGGCTGTAATACATTAATTATGATCATTATATCTATATTACCAGCTTAACAGCTTCTGTTAGTTTTTGCCGGAACAATTTCAGAACCCGGTTTCTCGAAACCTACTTAACGCTTCGTCGTCCGTAAGTTTTACCTTAGTTGTCTCTTAACGTGTTTTGCTAAATGTTCTTAGTTAATTATATCTTTCGTAAGATATTCTATTGTAAGGCTGTTCTGAGCCTCGCTTAGCTGTCTCATCGCTTGGTGTCGGCTCATGCTGCTCATTTAAAATAAGTCATGGTTACGGGTATAGTTCTATAACCAAACATCACTTAACTAAAAAATATCTGGTCCATATGATAAAATGATTTTGTCTGATAGGCTGCATGACTACAATCATCGTTAGGTTTCGTCCTTGCGCTCTGAATGCACAGCGAATTGACCTCAGTAACGCCGGATTCATAATGAAAGATAAGGAACATTGTATATTTATGTTCATTGTATATTTATGTATTAATTGGGAAGGAAGGGGGGGTTCTGTCGATACTGGGGTGGACGCCTTCCTCCAATTTCCGAATGCACACGCCTCTCTAAATGTGCCAAAGTCACAGTATAGCAAAACTTTAGTTTATGAGGTTGATGAGTTGACACTGCAGGTTCATTTACATATTTCTCTAACATATTTTCCCCAAAATAGCACCGTGGAATAGTCCTCAGCAGTCAATATTGAAGCGTATAGGACATTCTCCTATGCTTAGACAGTAACGTAACTTTTCTTTCGGCTATTGTGCCATTGCTCCTCCCGATATTAGTGACACATATTGGTGCACGCAGGTGTTTTATAGAAAAAATTAAATAAATTGGTGATACCACATTCTGGGTGAGGTGGGTTCGTGCAACCAATGGGTGAAAATCATATTTATCATTAGATTATTCAAGTTGTTAATTGTGTATTTTATTTTTCGGTTCTCCCCAGTTCTGATTAATGTAATATTTTGAATAATTTCTGCAGTGTGATATTGATTACGAACACCGCTTTCTCTAATGCGGCAGTCGAGCAATTGCTGCACGGACGGAATAATCAATTCTCGAGCCATCAATCACGTGTTCCCGCGCCAATTAAAGTCAGACTTAAGAAGCTCTCCCTTGAGCAGTCTCCTAAGAGTTTGGTCGAGAAAGATACGTAGAAACACAAATGCATTTTGTAAGATATATCTTTTTATAGTCTTCGTAAGACGCTGAGAGTGACCTTTTATCGAGAAACCGGGTGCAGAATTTGTCATGCCCTTTCAAAACATATTTAGTGTGTATATAAAATTTTAAAAACAAATATTTGAAAAAACAAATTGGATGCAAGAAAGGTGATGCTTTAATACGCCACAGTTAAGATCAAAAGGGTTTAGTGATTCCTGACATAACTGTAATTAAATCAGTTACTTAAAAATTAGGTGAATTGGTTCCCTGCAACCAGGACTGGGCTGGCGGTCTGGCACACCTGGCGGATGGGGATGTGGGTCAGCAAAATGTATCACTCGGAAAAATTTATTACTGGGGACCATCCACGCTGGCAAATTTTACCGCGGGGCCTTGGTGGGGTCCAAAGTCCACAGCCGAATTTTAATCACAGTCCTGCCATGTCCATAAATTATTCTTTATAATCGTTATTTGTAATTAAAACCGATATCAAAATAAAGAAAATATCGGGTCGATTGAAACTGTATTTCTAACTTTGGCGTCGTTAGGCCCGATCACTCGGCTATAGCCCCGAGAATGTAAGGCCCGATGGCTATTATCTTTCAAGTCAAGCTCCAGGTAAACTTGACTTAGCCCGGATCTTTTCAACAGCTAGAATCTTCCCTGACTTCAGATATCATTGATGATCATTAAAAATATCCATTCGTTATGATAAACGTTTACATTGAATAACTAGTTAAAAATGAAGATTGTTATGGGGAAGCTATTTTGTCGTACACAGGCACTATTAAAAACGGAGAATTATTCCTTCTATATATAACTGAAAAGGTAGCTGTTCATATGCAGTGAAATGCCCGTGTCACTATCAATAAAATGTGTACTTAGTGTCGTTGGTCAAACTTAAAATAGTTGTCATGAGAATTTAGCTAATGTACTCAATTGTCAATTCTACGCGAAGGGATTCTTTTTATTTTACATTCCAGGCACTGTAAGCTTACAGTGTAGCCTATATGAATGCGGAATTAAACCATTAAACGATATCCATTACGACGTTCGTCACTGACCGTTGTGTTTTCATTCCTCTCCTGCACCGCCTCACGGCGGCGTATGATCACCAGAAAGCAACATATCGGACAGAAAGCAAGATATCAAAAGCCAGACCAATGCAGGAAGCGCCCTCTTCAAAGAGTTTAGTCATTTCCTATTCGTGTGACACTGTTTTTACCAGCTTATTATTATTGTCCTAACTCTGCGTGACCCTCCGTCGCTTCGGTTGCTTTCTAATTGCATAAAAAGGGTCCCGTCTTTCTGGTCAGGAAATGTAATAGTGATGCTTTGTAAAAACAGAACTAAAGTACACTTTATAGTGAAAAGACGCTAAGTACATCCAGAAACATGCATGCTTTATTTGACTATTTTCTTATAAATCGTCTCAATAGTCACTTTAGCACGCATTCCTAGCTTATTGTCTTATACCCTTAAAATATCTTTCTTAATCGTTTTAGGTGTGAGGTACAGGCCTATAATCTATAAAACATGAGTAATATGTGATTTATATTACTGGGTAATTTAAGTAAACACATAGCTTCCGAAAAAGAGGAGGGGCCCAATTGGCACAGCTGATATTCGCGGGCACGGTTATGTTTCCCCGTCCATCTGATGCTGACAATATACCACTATTGTATTTGAATATATGTTTTTCGTAGACGCAGCGCTCAGGAATTCCTGATTCGGCCCTGTCTTATCTGCAGCCGCTCTGAAGGTTTCCTGCATGCAGGTCCATTGTTCGAGACTGGCTTGCTGCGCCGAAAAGTGCACACCTGCTTTACTCTGACAGAGAACAAAGGATCGTGGGCCGTTCTTCAGTCACTCCGTGCTCTCTCTCCCTCACTCTCTCCCTCGCTTTTATGTGAGAGAAGAGAACCAACTGTAAGGAAATTACAACGGCCCAGGACACTAATATCTGACAAAATGTCAGCTCAATGAACAACTCAATGAATATATTTTGCTTCAATTTTATTTGATCATAAAATCGATTTGTTGATTTTTTGAATGTTATATATGATTGTTTTGTTGTTGTTGTTGTTATTATTATTATTATTATTATTATTATTATTATAGTTGGTTCATTATTGTTATTATTATTATAAGCGACAGTTGTTATTGTTGTTGCTATACAAGCATTACGTCTTTTTGAAATTCATATACATGGTATTTCTCAATATAAACAAAGAATAGTCCCCAAATGCTCACTGATAAGCCTCGAATTCCTTATTAAACCCAGTAAAACCTTAGCGACCGCCGTAATTAGTCGATATGTTACATTATGAATTATGCCATTATTTTACCGAATCCCTGTTTCAGCCGGATTTCTTTTTTGTTTTGACTTCTCCGTCTGTTTTATTTCTATCGTTACTACATTACAAGAACAAGTCCTGGGATTTAAACATTTGTAGCAACTGTGTACAATATATGAATAACTGAAATATATGCTACTAAAACTGACTAACAATACAGCAGTTGTTGAACATTTCATTTTTAATATGCCAATTTAACGTCTGACGTCATTTATTTATTTTGTTCTCACATTTAAGATTCATGTTGATATTTACACTGTTTGTCCTGGATGTTTGCAATCCGCACATTTGTATAAAAATAATGGAAATTTACTGCCATTTCTGTGTCCTTATCGCCTGAATGGTTCACAAACAATTGTATCAACATGCCCTAAAAAGACAATAACACTGAACACTAATACCGCCAACGTTTAATCATCAACGAGGAAGTTAATTTTAAAACAATGAAAATCTCATGCGCTGCAGCCATTCCGCGCAAACGAGGCTCATGGCGCTTCATCCATTTAAATCCCAAAGAACACAAACATTTTAAACTTGATCCCACTTCTTACTATATTATTTCTTTAAAAAAAACAACAGGGAAAGAAGTATTAAAAGGCTTGCAAATTAGCAAGAGGTTAACATATTTCATCCGTAAAAATTGCACGTAAATATGAAATTGTCTCCTTGTTTTTCGGTATTATAATACGCTCCAGTATCAATAATATTACAGATACAGATTACAAAGAATTTAAAAAGAAATAATCAATGCGGTAAATGCAATATGAAATACAATGTACAATGTACATTCACGTGATGCGTTAGTATATGATATTTAATATATACCTTAGGATGTTTGTATAATAATAATTGTTGTTTATTATACAAACCTTGTGCTGCTAGCAGAGTACTATAAAATTTTATGTTTGAATTCGAATCATATATATATATATATATATGCATATATGTATCTATGTATGTATTTATATATATGTGTGTGTGTGTGTTTGTGTGTGTGTATGTATGTATGTATGTATGTATGCGCACACACATACATATATTGGCTCTAATTTCAACTTCGCCCTCCATTCCCTAAATTTAGTACGTGTAAGGAGAAAAGAGCGCGCATTCATTGAAACTGCAATATTCGTTTTCATGAACTGACGTTTGACTTAGAAATATCACGAACATGTAAGTAAGCACACAAAGCAAAACCAGCACATAAAGGAAACTCTCAGTATAAACGAATGATAATTTTCTCCAGTTTATAATTCATATTTTACACTAAGGCCTCCATTATACGAAAGATGACTGTGCTCACATCAAATCATTTAAATATACATATGAACGATAACGTATTCAAAACTGAGGATAATATAACGTTATCATAATACCACATTCGTGTAATTGTTGTAAAAAGTACAATAAATAATGTGTCATCATTAATAGAGCTCTTATTATCGACATTGTTGCTGACACAGTGATAGTGTCTACTAATCTTTACTTCGAATATTATTATAATAAAAGAGTTTTAAACTTTCACACATCCGGAGCTACACAAATAATGAAAGTGACAGACATCAGCGAACCTAGGTGTTAATTTCTAATAATAAATGTTTTTTAAAATATTTGTATTCAGAAGTAATGTTTATATCATGATCTTAACAATTCTCCATTGTACATATCTTATTAGCAAAATGTCTGCTACAAACTGGCACATAATTACCTTTAGTTCTGTAGTCTGTTTGACTACTTCTTATCTATAATCTTCTTATCTATATTGTCAGTCTTTCCTGCTTTCCAATGAAAAACCGGCATAGTCTTATAAACTCGCCAATAAACTATCTCTATCAATAAAACACGACCTCCTGTATTTAAGCACATATACATTATTTGATAAAGAGTTCATTTGTTTGATTTATTCCAAAATGTTTCATAACAAACGGATCCGCCTTCATATATCTAGTCCGAATACTGAAACAGTTAAATTGCTTCGTCCTGCAATTAATGTCACCGTTCTCCGTGAATGTTAGTAAAGAATAATTGAAGTGTGCGAGTAACGTGTAAAATATGCTTTTTTTTGCTATTGGTAAACAACTGAAAGACAAACTCTATAACGTGGCTATTCTGGAAAACAAAATAACAACACGAGAAAGGGGCAGAAACCCATAGTCATTGGTAATGGTGGATTTTAACCATCTCCACCCCCTCCCCACCAACAGATTATAATATACCGTCAATAACATCTACTCCAAACAGTGCCAGGATTGTGGAAATCTAATTCTTCGTGTTTTGGTTTGGTTTTACCGCGCATTCCATCATAAATCATTTTGGTTTAACCTAACAAAAATACAAATAATGCTTGCCGCTTGTGTGAATTATTTTAGAATTATTAGAATTGTTACAATACTTATTTTCGTTATTAATGTTATTATCATCGTCATTATCACAGTATCATTATTTTATGTGACAGAGGGCTGTCACAAATGTGACTGCAGGGTATTTCGTGTACAAAAGGGGCAATTTGGCAGTTGTTAGTACGACTCTCTATTCTCTTTCAAAATGTTCTTTTTCAAGTAGATGGAGCCTGAGGGGACAAGGCTAAAGATCAGGTTCCCGCTACGAGTTTGTTCTACTCCCATGCAATGGTTTCTGACGAAAATATGCAGCTTGCTGATTCGCATAACATTTACCGGTAAGCGCTATATAGTTAAATTATCCTTCTGTATATTAAAAGGAGCATTGAATCAAGTTAATAATTTTTACATTTCACTGACGTCTCTAGAAATGGCTGTATTATATTGTCCTTATATCACCCCGTTATTTGTTTTTCAGGGGTTACAAAAAAAACCCCTCTGTATGACAGTATGATGAAAACGAGTGAGTTTTGACTGCATATGCTTACGTGCACAAAGCACACCACGCGATAACGAAGTCTTTAAACCTGATGAAAAATAGTAGTGATCATTACGGAACGATTAGTCCAATTAAATATGAAGACACAATAATAATAATACTAATAATAATAATAATAATAATAATAATGCGTCCCTGATATAATAGCACCGCATATTGTGAAATTTCAATTTTACTGTATACTTTCTTAATTCAAATATCTCAAACGAAATGGGACAGGCCTATACAAAATAATCACATTTCTTAACACTTTCAACCTAGAGTCCAATTAAACTTGATTTGCAGCTTTGCATTTATGATTTATTATTTGTGGAACGCAGTGCAAATTAGTTGTAGTCTAATCGGTATGTATGACTCCATAATTCACTTGAGATTAATATATACACGCAAGAATAACTAAACAGACAGGAGCAAACAAACATTTTACGGCTGACTTAAATTACAGGAGTCGTAAACGTTTCCATCTTAGTACTTTTTACTCTCGCTGTCCAAAAACGTCACTTTGCCGTATTTGTGCAAAATATTAATTAACTGAAACAGCTTGCTATAACTGCCGTCAAATATATAGCAGCAACGTGAATGCACATTAGAGAAACTATTTCGACGACGTGAGAACAAAATTTAGCGTGATTTTACATTTTTTAAAATTTCACTATTTTTTGAGTTTGCGTGATAGTAATTGCATTAAAATAACATGAAATTCTATACAATAATAATACACTTTAAAGAGGGTTTTTTTTAAAGTTAGCTTTGGTTTACTGCAAATTGAAATATATCGACCGAAAAAAAAATCGAAAGCACCACTGAATTGCAAAACCAATAACTACTACAAAGTAATACTTTGAAAGGAATAAGTTTATTAAGAAATTAACAGTACTAAAAAAGCAAAAGTGCTAGTTTAACATGGTCCCAACATGAATGAGACAAAATAGTAAGAGTTTATAAAATAAAAAGGTTAAAACTGGCACTGGATGATGTTACTGAAAACTAGCGACTTCTAATAGAGGTCACAACACCTACAAATAAACGACCCCCGAATGAACAGTACATCTTTGGTCTAACAAAGAATACATCGTTTGACTCCTCGGTTCTGCTAAAAGCCCATCTCATATTCATGTCTGCTGCAGCCTAAGGTTCAGTCACGCCAAATTACAACACTAATAAGACAAACTTGATATCAAGACTAAGATCTGACAATATGACCTGGCATCTTAGAATACGTCCGTCCAATCAGATTTGTTAGTTTAGTTGCATAGGAGTACTTACTGAAATACTACTCGCTTAAAGGTGACGGTTTAAATTACTTCAGAAAGGGCCAGACTTATATGCCAGTAGGTAATTAGATCTGTGCAAATCTATTTCTGCACAGATTGAACACATACAGAACTTGCATCCGAAGTTTACACATGTACGATGTACTTAAATAGCAATTTATAATCTTGATTCCCTCGCTAAGGGAAGTGGTCGAATTGCACAAGAGTACCATACAAACACACGGTCCTCTGTCCCAGCGAAACATGGAGGCGCACGATGACCTTAAAATGTCCCCCTTACGCTCCTCTTTTTCCAGTTCCTTAAAGTTCTATATGAACTGCAATGTTTCGGGCGTTACTCCTTTTTTAAAAAACTCTAGAACGATAACATGGTGGCTTTAGCGGACATACACGAATCCATAAAAGAAACTCTGTCTTCAAAATACACTCTCGAAGTCCGCCTTTCCCCCTTCGAAAGTCCCGTGTGCTCGAACGGCTTCCCTCAGACAATTTTAAATGTCAATCCGTGTATGTAGTGCGGAGTGTTTGCTGTCGTGATCCCAGTATGAACAGTGCATCATTGACAGCTCGGCGGGTTGACGGGAGCAGGCAAACTGAAGGCCCGCACCGTTGCTAGAAGACACCGGAGGAGGAGCCGCTGTGGCCGGGCTTAGTTGCTGAGGATGGTGGGCGTGCGGATGGTGGTGATGGCTCATACCGTTGTAGGAGTTTACCATGCTGGGAAGGGCCATGGTTTGCACCCGGGAGTATGGATTGTAGGATGTGGGAGCTGACAATCCTTTTACATTGACGGGACTCACGTTGCCACTTGCCATCTGACATGACGTGTAGGGCATTGGTGCCGGGGGCTGGCCAAGCGACCAGGAGTTATTCATGAAGCTGGACTGCAGATACTTCGGTGGTGAAAGGTAGCCATATCCGTCCCCGCCGAAGAGCGATTTCCCCGGTTGAAAGTGGGTCGGCGGGGGTCTGAAAGGCCGCTTCATCCTCCGCCTTCTCCTGTAGTTCCCTTTCTCAAACATGTCCTCGCACGCTGGATCCAGTGTCCAGTAATTTCCCTTCCGTTCGCCCCCGCCTTCCCGCGGCACCTTGATGAAGCACTCGTTGAGACTCAGATTGTGGCGGATGCTGTTCTGCCAGCCTTTCTTGTTTTTCTCGTAAAAAGGGAACTTAGAAATTATGTACTGATATATGCCGGATAGCGTGAGCCTTTTCTCCGAGCTCTCGCGGATGGCCATGGCAATAAGCGCAACATAGGAGTAAGGAGGTTTCTGAGACGGGTCTGTCTTCTCCGAATTCTTCTCCTGGATCGACTCGTCTTTAGGTCGATCCTTCTCCTTGGCTGTGTTGGTATCGTGGACCATTAGAGCCATTGCGTCATCTTCGGGGTTTTGGTAAGTGGCCATCATTACGCACAAGAAATAAAAACAATACGAAAGAAAGAAAAAAATGAGGTGATAATAATCGATTGAAAAAAATCAACAATAAAAGCAATATGTCCTTTCGCCTTGAATGTCTTCTTGGATATTTCTATTACAGCTCCTTATAGGTCATTCACGACGTCTGCGGTATTTAGCACCAAAACCTTTATGCCATAAAGCAGTGAGTTCGTTTTCTTTCCGAAGAGTTTGTTTCTGTTACAACCACAGCCCAGGTTGTGGTTATGTCCCTCTGCAAGTCCTGCCTTTTCTCCCTTTCGGGAGCCGAATGCCCCTCCACCGCGCTTTCTCGTCTATCCACTGATGATGTATTGCTTTCTGATTTGCATGGCGCAGCTTGTTCCGCTTCCGTCATTTTTTCTCGTTACTCCGGGGCAGTAAATCTACCCCGCACTTCAGATGATCGAAATTAGCAAGATTATTACCGTTATTATGCATGAGCCGTGAAATAACATACGAGGTTTTTGGGGGAGGAGGCTAATGTCAGATAAAATTATTTATTTTTGATTAGAAACTCGACAAGGATACTGTTTATAGTGAGAGCAAGTAAATGATAACGTCGTAGGCTGTTCCATTTGCTGAAATTACACGCCTAACTTTAGGAAAAAAATGTTTGAAAATTTATATCTGTATGACTTCTTCGTTTCCTGTCAAGACATGATAATTAATAAGCCCTGTTGTAACTTACTAATTAAAATTATAATGAAATGCGTGTTATTCTATCTGCTGTTAATTGATGTATATGTATTATTTTTTTAAACACAAGTCTTTAAAGAGTCGGCTTCCGCATTGTGTTATTGTCACACAATGATTGCACTTAAACTTTTAAAGTAATTTTAAGTATTTAAGTAAATTTAAGTATTGTTTCTTTTAAAGACCTTTCTCTGAACCTCCTTTGGCATTTATTGGGAACAGTTCATGCTTCGCGTTATGGGGGAGGTGAACAGAAAGACTATACATTTCACTGACCACCCATGCGGGTCTGGACAGCCCTTCTGTAGAAACAGTTTTGCGTACCGTGAGCCAGCGCAGGTGTAGCACCATTGTCCCGTTTGTCATCGCTTCCCCAAAGGCTCGCAGTCCTGGCCTCCGTTCACCAGCGCTCAGCAGCCGCCCAGAAGCGGGATTCCGAAAAGGCTTATTCTCAGATCAGCCAGCCCGACGAAGGAGGAACGAGCTGTGCGTGTCCCCTAAACGCAAAGCCTGTCGCTCATACCGCAGGCGAGCGGTATACGACACATTCGCTCGGAGACTCCGCGACTTAATAAATTAGGATCGCTTCTATATGCGTGGTACGTTGTACTTTCTATTTTGAGTTAGTTATAATTACATAAAGGGATAAGAAATCGCAATGAAAAACTAAATATCGAAACAAATTCTAGAAATGTAGCATGCATTTATAATTGTTAGCAATCTTTAACTTGCGAAAAATCAAAGTGAAATATTGTAGCCAACCTTCACATTTCCAAGACCGCATTAATAGTGAAACTCTTCATTTTCGTTAAGAATATTTTTACAAATTATATTTTTAAATCCATTCCGATATTCGTTTCGACATCTGTAACACTAAAAATTAATAACTTTATGCAACAGTTTTTTTCTCTGTGCCGTACGCTGGGTACATATTGAAGAAGTCGAAGTTTACAAGTGAATGGCAGACATAACAAAACCTTTGTCAAGTTTGACTGATATTGCTGCTTTCTTTAACGGCATCTCGTGTTTGTAATACATGTTTAGTCTTCCCCTGTGTCCTTTTGAGAGTTTTCGGCTCTCTTGCGTTGGGGATCGAAGACACAATGCCGCAGAAGACAAACAGAGTACAATCAGCGGTCACCAGTTTGTATGAACAGTGAAACCACCATTAATTGTTGCCCATCGATCAACCGCAGTACACGATATACACGATACATATTAAGGATACATACACTGATTTCTTTTTTGCGGTTTAACTGATTTTTAATTGGAACTTCTGATATAATTGCAGGGCTGCGCCAACGTTAACTTAATAAATAATACATTTGTACACTGCTGTAGTCATATTAGTAAACAAAAACAACAACAATAATAATAATATAAAGGTTACATTTATTATTTGCACTATAGTTGGTTTATTTAAGGGAGTGTTTACAGTCCGCGCTTAGAACACCGCAATTATCATGCCCATTTTTCACTCCACGTAATTTTGCCGTTTAACTACATGGAAAATACTCGATTTCAATATGATGACATTTGTATTTTCAACCCAAAATGATAACCTCTTTATCCAATACACAATTTCTATAACCTCAACAAATGCGCCTAATTATCCCAGCGGATTTCCTTGCAAAAACGTAACAAATATTATTATTTTTTTATTGAACCACTTCAACTACTGTTTCATAGCATTTGTTTGTTTCCTTCTGACGATTGATGATTTCCATTGACTTTAAAGCCCACTGGCTAATAAGAGGATGCATGAAACTGGAGGTGCCTTCGCTCACCTGGCCGCGGCATCTGGGCCAGATTGACTTCGTAACGTCACGACAAGCAGTAAATAAACACGTTAAGCATGTCAAAGCGAGCGGGACGCGAGCGTGAAACCCGAACTCATCTTGCATTAGTGCCTTCAAGGAATGTTAATTGCTTGTCGTTTGCTTTCTTTGCGACGAAAACAAACGCCTTTTAAATGGGATATAAACGGATAAAGACCATGCAAAGCTCCGAAATGAAAAGCTGGCAAGGAGAATTTAAATGGATATAAGAATATTAAATGGTTGGCGTTTATCTGTACTTGCTTTCTTAAAAACTGCGCCACTAAATTAATTTAATACCTGGAAAAATGCATTTCTACAAGCAAGAATACATTACAGATACCTATACGTCAGTTTTACAAACAGAGTTATTATTTTAACAATTATGACATAGACAACATACATAAACACCTGACAATGTAAATGCTTGTATCAATTATAACATTCTATTTTTAATACTAGTTTAATTTGGCAATGAATATGCTGAATATTGTACAGGTCTCGCATCACTAGCCAATACTCGCGTATAAACAGTTTGTCAGAAGAGAAGCAACCGACTGTAAAAAAATGTCATGACATTGTGTGTTTACCGGAACAGACTCTGGGCTGAACAAAAACAACAAAACAGCACAAAAATCAGTGGATCCTTTTGGTTTTAACTCTCTCCATTCACACGCAATAAAACAAACTATAAATTTATGTAGGTCTATTTGCGCAACTAAACCAGTCAAAATGAAAGACAGAAAGTTTCATTAATTTGAATAAAATACTACAGTTTTATTAGATTGCGCATATTATTAGATTGCGCATTATTCAAAACGCATTTACACTGTTATGCTCACACTTAGAACCGCTCAGTTCTGATTATTGTAAAATTTCACTCAAGGTTTTCCGTAATTTACAATAAAAAACTAAGTGATCAATGGGCCGTAACTGTAAAAGAAAAGGTAATTTATAGCATTTCATTGAGGTGACAGGAGAACACAGCAGAGAAAAACTTTATATGGCTTCATTGTTTTTTTTTTTCCCTGATTCTCAGCTCGTGCGCGCGTATTCACTTTAGCCGCAAATTGACGCCCCAAAACCGCAATAAACATCCACTTCCCGCAAGAGTTTATGTTAGATTTTGACAAAAACATAGTACTAAAAGACAATTTCTTACATAAAAAATGCTCATACTAGACAGACGATGTGCGATGTGCTGAAATATGGAAGGTTTTGAGATACTGAATAAACGTTCTGATGAAAGGTATTTCAAATATAGGCCTATATGAAAAATATTTATTTTTAACGTGTGCTGCTGATTAAAAGTTAAGCCTTAAATATTTAGAAAATGAATAATGTATAGGCTAACTATAAAATCGCCCTAGTAGCAAGAATATATATGTGGTTTTGCACATAAAATATTAGCGACTACTCAAACTACATTAGATATTCATTACCCTTAATTCGAGTATGGTATGGGGTATAATAATTAATGCGATTCAAATGTCACTATTTCAGTAAGGGTGGATGGAAGTCCAAATAATATCACAAATAACGATGCAGTACACGGGCAGTAACATTTCTTGTATGTACTATTTCTTCTATTCTAAATGATATAAACGATGATAATAACAACAGTCATTAGGCGAAGTGTGTGTGTGCGTGTGCGCGCGCACGGGCGCGCGCCCGTGTCATAACGTAGCCCGCATGTAAATAATAAAGCGAACATGGCTCTCTAACTGGACCTCAGCTCTAATGGATTTTGAAAGATTTAAATTCCTGTCTTTACAGACTTCCTGGCCTCAGTTTGAAACGAGGATGTTTATCGTTTGGAGTACGGCAGGAATGCGGAGGAATAAACCCGTCAGGTCAGGGCAAGGAACTGAAACCGACGAGTGGCAAAGCGGCACTAGGTATACTTTAGCAATCGAGGTAATGCTTCACTAAGTGACGGCTGAACTATTTGAAAAAAATTAACGAAACTTTCTGACAAACAGCATCAATAATAGTACCTTAATCACTATCACATTGATTTACGATCCTGTGTGTGTGTGTGCATATATATATATATATATATATATATATATATATATATATACACACATATATCGATCAGGAAACATTAGTTATAGGTGGGCCCAACAAATGCGTTATACTCAATTAGTTATAATTTCTCCAGAAATGTGTGGATATTTCATACAAATCTCATTCACTGACGACCCCAAATCGGAAAAAGTCGTAGCCTCTAAAGATTATATACTGAATTTTATAAATAAAATGCTAAATACTGTGCAGTGTAATAATGAGGTATAAGCGGTCAGCGAGCGCAAAGCAAAATATTTACATAGTTGAACATATTAATATTTCTAATTAAATTCAGAAGGTCTAGATCGTGATTATAATAAATCACTAATCAAAGTGGAGTATTTCGAGGTGGGGGCGCCATAAGCCTGGGGGG
>JABFEA020000039.1:18910217-18920902 GCA_019775915.2 Cyphomyrus plagiostoma | reverse complement strand
CCCCCCCCCCCCCCTCCCTCCCTGGCCCCCCCCCCCCCCCCCCCCCCCCCCCCCCCCCCCCCCCCCGGGGGGGGGGGGGGGGGGGGTCACTGGGGGACACAGACTTATAGACACAGCCCAGTGGTCCTTGGCGTGGAGGAGAGCAGTGGTACCTGGACACCTGGCTGGGCAGGTACGTTCGAGCCAGGAAGGCAGCCTCCGGTAGGCGGTTGGTTCGGATCAGGAGCTCCAGGCACTGATCGAGCCTGAGAAGAGAGAGAGACTCAGGGCTCAGTATCGGCTGCGAAGAAGGTGCAGGCAGGCGGACAGACAGACAGACAGACAGACACACAGACAGACAGACAGACATACAGACACACAGAGACAGATAGACACACAGAGACAGACATACAGACACACAGAGACAGATAGACACACAGAGACAGACATACAGACACACAGAGACAGATACACAGAGACAGACATACAGACACACACAGAGACAGACATACAGACACACACAGAGACAGACATACAGACACACAGAGACAGACAGACACACAGACACACAAACGGAAAAGAA
The DNA here is from genome assembly GCA_019775915.2 of Cyphomyrus plagiostoma. NCBI lineage: Eukaryota > Metazoa > Chordata > Actinopteri > Osteoglossiformes > Mormyridae > Cyphomyrus > Cyphomyrus plagiostoma. The sequence continues at coordinate 18,920,340 of JABFEA020000039.1, read as the reverse complement.
AGACAGAGAAAGATAGAGAGGACAGAGAAAATGACAGACATGCAGAGGACAGAAACCGAAACAGAGAGAGTGACAGAGACAGAGAGACAAACTGCATACACGTTTAAAGAGCACGTTAACGTTTGCATTCCTTAATGCGCAAGGCAGGTGACACCTTAAGAATGGCGGGGGGGGGGGGAGAGGAAGCACCCCTTTTTAAGTAACATCAACAGCCCATCAGGCAGAACAAACAGGTTTTGGTGCCATGCTACTGAGCTCCAAGAGCAAGGCAGAGAGTTTGTTCTGCTACAGAGTGGGCAGAATCTACCAGGGGCTGCTGACAGTCAGCATACAGTCTGCATGCATCTGCGCAGCTCTCTCCTTTTAGCCAATGGGGAAGCTCAGGGGCCGCAGCTCCCGCCGTACGGCCATTCCTATTGGTACATTCCTCATGACAAAGACCCCCCCCCACAAAGACTCCCGCTATTCCCCATACTGCCCAGCTCGGGGGACGTACTTTCCCTGCAGGAAGTAGGTCATGAAGGCCACATTGTTCTTGCCATCGCGCTCGGCGTGTTCGGCCAGCCGGCCCACCATGGCGCCATTGCCGGAGGCGGTGGCCAGTAGCAGCAGGCCGCCGTAGTCCTGCGCGTAGTGGAGGCACTCCTGGGCCAGGCTGAACTGGCAGCGGCCGATGGCCAGCTCAGCAAGCTGCTTCCACTTCTGCTCCGACTGGGGGGGGCGGATTCATTCATCTCCATAAAACACATCACCGTGGCGCAGACTGCGCTTTGGGTGCGGGACCCGGGACCCACCTCCGCCTCCACGGCCAGCTGGTAAGCGATCTTCAGCTCCCCCAGCTGCAGCGCCAGTTCAAAGCGGTGCTCGGGGTCCGTGGACACGGCCAGGGCCTGCTGTTTGAAGCCCTGCGAGTGGGAGACGGAACACAGGCTGGTCACGTGACGTGGCCTCCGGGCTGGTCACATGACGTGATGTCGTCAGGGCTCGCCACACCTGTTTCTCCAGGAAGTGTGCCACGCGTGTCCTCTGCTCCTTGGGGATAGTAGGCAGCACTTTGTCGGCCATGCCGAAGTCCCGGCGCATGACGGCTGTCTGGTACTCCAGCACGGACACCAGCAGCGAGTAGCTCACGATGTTCAGCTCCTTGTCGCCCAGGTAGAGCCGGTCGTCCTTGGGGATGTAGCCCAGCAGGTACATGGTCCTGAGGCAAAGCGGAGGCCCGTCAGCGTCAGCCTGGAGCAGCGGCACCCAGCGGCTCGCTACCTTCCCCACCTACCTGTCCAGGTGAGCGATGGTGACGATCTCCCCGCCCACAAAGTAGTTGAGTCTGTTGACAGAGCTGGTGTATATGAAGCAGTCGCCCACCCACAGGCCGGTTTTCACGATCTCCTGGATCTCCCCTTGGACCTAGAGTGCAGACAGAGGCCGGACACCCCATTGTGAAGCGGTGAGATGCCTACAGATGTCAGGGTGACGTCCGGAGCAGCAGATGAGACAGTTTCCTTGGCGTGTAAGCGGAAATACCTCGAAGGCGTCCTCGATGCCATCCTCGGTCACTCCCTCATTAGACTCCTGTGCCGCTGACACCTTCTCAGATAGGTACTTGAGGATGAAGAAGGATTCCTCGGTGGCGATGCACACCAGCTCCCCCGAGTCGGACCAGAAGATCTAAGGGCCCAAAAGCGAGTCACGTTCCCATGCTCTGCTGAGCAGAATTTCACCTCAAGGGGGGGCGTGTGACACAGAAGGAGGACTCACATGTTTGGGCTGGATCTCAATTCGGCGAATCAGCTCCGTGTTCTCCCAGTCATAAAACGCCAGGCCGTTCACGGACCGCACTCCCAGCAGGAACCCTCCGTAGATACCTTCAGGAAATAACTCCTCAGAGGAAGATCCGGCATCGCAGAGATGCACACGGCCGCTCGAATCAAACTCGTTTACAAAACCTACCTTCTGCCCCAAAATCTGGTTTGAAGGACTTCTTCTCTTTGAAGTTCTTAAAAATCTTCACCACGCTGTTGCTCTCCCGGATCGCATACCTGCAACACACCCAACACGTTCAGTCTGATGGTGAGTCAGACACGGGGCCGAAGGCAGCAGGAGCACAGCCGGTGGGGGCAGGCCGTCTTACTCAGAGGAGTCGTGGGCCCAGACAAACTCCTGTGCCGAGCCGAAGCTCTTGTTCCTCAGTGCCATGGCCGTGTAGATGATGTACTCTCCATCGCCACACACCACCACAAACCTGCAGCAAAATACAGAGCCAGGACATTAAAACCTTAACCAGAGAAGATGTTCTAAGCAGAATATAACCCAGAGGAGGAGTTATCAATCTGGGCTCCACAGACATAAACTACACGGCCTGACCCCCTCCACCTCAGGGGAAAATGAAACGTTCAAGAGGAACCCCTCAGAGAAAGAAAAATTAAAGCAACATTATTTTCAGGAGCACACATGGGGAGGATGTGGGAAGTTAGCACTGGTCTATTGTCACTTGGGGGTCCCTGGATGAAAACCGTTACTCCAGCAGAATAAACAACACAAAAAAAAAGACAGATTTAGATCAGGGATTGGCAACTGGCAGTCTTTCAGGCCCGCTTGCTGGGCACAAATATTACATGTATGTTTCATAAATGAACAAATCAGAAACACTGAAATACATACACATCATGCTGGCTGACCACTAGGAGGGCCTGGAGACTGTTACCAGAAGAAATGGAACTACAGGGAACAGTCGAATGTCCGGCTGGCACAAGAATTCAGGAAGAATAATGCATGATGATAATTAATGATAAATTTCCATGCCTGTCTTCAGATCTTCTGTCCGTATCGTGTCGCGTTTTAAAAGCCTGATTTAGATGAACTATACAAAAGTACGTGAGCCACGTTACACCTGCTCCTTCTCCATTGTGTGCATTTTACCTAATACCGTGGTATTTTGGCGGTATTTTCAAACAATACGTTGATTTCTTGTTAATATACAGGTCTGTGTGCATTTAAGTTATTTCATGCTGATTTAGGATGTCCTGCAGACTAAATACAGAACGCTGGAGAATTCAGTTGTAAATATATCACATTACAAAATAAATACAAAAACAGCTGCAGGACAATTTTATATTGTTTGCATGTGCTGGGCCAAAACTGGAGTGGCTAGTTGTTCAAAAAAATCCAACTAGTCCCATCATAACTGTAAATAATCGATATGGCCCGACTGAAGACTAAAGCCGTTCATCCCTGATTTAGATCATGGGGTCAATCTGTCCCTACTCTGGACACAGGCAGTGGGCAGGGCTGCGTGGGAGGGGGGGACGGCCTGACAGCCCCACCTGCCGTTGGGGTTGTGCTGGATTGTCTGGGGGTAGATCTCACAGCTGCCCATGTCCTTGACGGCCAGGGGCAGCCGCTCGCCGTCCTTGATCTCTGCCTCGCCCATGGCCTTCAGGTTGGCCTGCTGCACCTCTGAATGCTTGGCCCAGATGATCTTGCCGTTGGCATCCATGGACATGGCAGGCTCCTCGCGGCCAAGCTGTGAGGACAGTAGTCGGGGGGGGGGGGGGGGTGTCTCAGGTGGGTGTCACACAGGTGACAAACGCCCGCTGATCCTGGGAATAAACAGGATCGGGGGGGGGAGGAGGCTGCTTGGCCCCTGCCCACAGCAGGCCGACGCACCTTGATGATGATGCTGCCCTCGTCATAACCCAGCGCCACGCTGTTGGAGCCGCGTAGACCCGACACGCACCACACCCGCTCCATGCCATAGTTAAGCGTACTCTCCAGCCTATAGGTGCTCGAGTGCCAGATGCGCACTGTGCCTGTGAGGGGGGGGGAACGGGGGGGGATGGTCACAAGCGCAGATAAACATGAGGTGGACAAGGCCAGCGGTCGCAGGCCGACACCCACCGTCCTCAGAGCCCGTGATGATGATCGGCAGCTCAGGGTGAAAGCTCACGCAGGACACGTTCTGGGCGTGTCCCTCCAGAGTCTGGACACACGTCTTATTCTGATTGGAGAGAGGGCCTGTCAGTGTCTCGGGGCACAGGGCAAAGCACACCGTGGATAAAATAACCACGAGCACAGCACCCCCTAGTGGCAGCACGCTGATACCTGGTAGTCCCAGATCTTGACGAGCCGATCGTCGGCCCCGGAGATGAGGTAGGGTTTGTCGCCCCCGCTGTAGTAGTCGATGCAGTTCACCCCCTTCTCGTGCCCCTCCAGGGTGAAGTTTGGGGAAGAGGAGCCAAGCTGCCAGACCTGAAATGTACTCAAGTGTCAGAACTGCGGGACGGCCCTCAGGCGGCCTGGCTCAGAACTGCGGGACGGCCCTCAGGTGGCCTGGCTCAGAACTGCGGGACGGCCCTCAGGCGGCCTGGCTCAGAACTGCGGGACGGCCCTCAGGCGGCCTGGCTCCATATCTAATGCAGAGCTACACCCTTATTTACAGTGAGTCCCTGCCCTTCGAGAAGCTCCTTTGTGTGTTATGGGTACAGAGGCGAGCTCTCTAATGGGGGGCCGACCTCTAGAAACTCGCCAAAAGGGAGTCTGCCATGTGTAATGCGTCCCCCCACCTCACCAGCCCCCCAGGCATCTTACCTTGATGGTCCTGTCGAGAGAGGCGCTGGCAAACTGGTTGTTGTCCTTGGGGTTGATGACGATCTGCATCACGTAATGGGTGTGGCCCTCGAACACCTGACTGCAGCACCACTTCTTATCCCAGTCCCACAGCTTGATGAGCATGTCGTCTGTATCCAGACAGAGAGACACACACAGACCCTCTTACTGGCAGAATACCTTTCTTATACAAGATGTACAAGCTGCTGAGATTAGCGATAACTGGAATATGCATGCGATGTGAGCAGGAGAGTGCCGGATGTCCACACCGCTGCTGGTCAGGATAAAGGGCTGAGTGGGGTGCACAGCGATGCAGCGAATGTAGTCTGAGTGTGCCTCGAACATGTGCACGCGCTCCAGGGTGTTGTAGTTGAACACGCGGATCTGCATGTCGTCCTGCAGGGGGCGAGAGAGTGCAGGCCGGGGAATGAGCAGGGGCCACGACTGCACCAGGTACCCAGACAGCACCGCGACGGCACTCACCGCCCCCGTGATGACCCAGTTCTTCCTCGCGACGAACTTGGCGGCCCTGACCGGCAAGTCACACACCTCAAAGGTCTTCACAAGGGTCTAGGGATTGGAGAGAAATAAGTGATTAAGTAATGGCAGCTCCAGGTCAGATGCTCTCCCAGGGAGTCACCAGTGACCAGCGGCGGGGGCCCTTACCTGCGTCTCATGGTTCCATACGCAGACGCTGCCATTGTACAGGCTGGCCAGCATCCATGGCTCAGTGGGGTGGAGGTCCACGCTCTTCACGCGGTCCGAGCGGGCAGTCAGCTTCCGCTTGATGTCTAGTCTGAGAGGCTGAAGGGTGGCAGTGACAGGAGAAGAGAGTGACTCCTCCATACGCGCTCTTAACAGGTACCTGGCACCCTGCTTACATTAAACGGGGGCCTGGTTCTGGATTCTAAGGGCAATCACCACCAGTAACATAGGTATGAACAGGTATCAGACAGGATCAAATCCAGATGACAACATGGCATTCACGTACAGTAATATGTAAAAGTCTTAAGCAGTCAAAAAATGGTTAAAGCTGTTTATTTGGGTATTCCGTGTACATTTGCAAATAATGGGGTGAGTTTAGCAGAGGTTTTTAATGGCTCAGCTAACACACTGACAGGCATAATAGCATAGTTTTACACCAATATAACGATCACCAAAAGATACTTTGACAGACTTTTGCACAATACTGTATATATGTATCCTACATATCATACAATTGAACAACTATTTAACTACATAATACCGGAGAAATATTCAAACATGTCACAAAATAAGTAAACGGGTCTTGTTCGGTAGGAGCAGATGTTACATACGGAGGAAAAACAGGCAAAATTAGATCTGAAACTTCACCTTCATGTAATTGTACTTTAGCTGTATTTTTTTTCTGATTAGCTATGCCACGCAGCTGTAAGGCAAATACACCAAACTGAAGCTGAAAATAACATCACGTTCACTAATAGTTAACGGCCACAGTTTTGAAAAACAGTATAAAAAGCAACAGACATACATGTAATTTATTACATACAGATATAATGTACGTATAGATCATAAGTCAAAACGCTGGCGATGCACGGAAGGACCGTCGGGCCTGGCCGGAATCACAAGCTGCTCGGCTGTGTCACTGTCGCCCTGACCGAACACCACAAACTTCACAATTAAAGCGACCCGACAGCAGGTCCACAAGCCCACGGCGCATAAAACACACATTTACACCGGCTTACCATGGTTTCAGGCACCGGCCGTCGACTTCACTGTATCCGTGTCCCTCAGTCTCTCAGTCCGCTGGTAAGCCTGCGTCGCTACGGTAGACGTGGAGCTCCTGTTTATCGCGAGATTTACGTTTGGGGTGCGAGTTCTGGCGAGATTTCTGGTTACCGTAATAACCCGAAGAGATGTCACACTGAACGTGTTGCGTTAAAAAGCGATCGACGAGTTTGTACCGTACTCTTCCGCGTAGAATATAATAACTCACTGAAATAACTACGAAAACCAAATCATCCATCCATCCATTTTCCAACCCACTTATCCTACTGGACCGCGGGGGGGGTCCAGAACCTATCGTGGAAGCAACGGTCACGAGACAGGGAACAACCCTGGACAGGGGGCCAGCCCATCGCAGGGCCAAATCATTATCCATCCATCCATCCATCCATTGGCCAAACCGCTTATCCTACTGGGTCGCGGGGGGTCCGGAGCCTATCCCGGAAGCAACGGGCACGAGGCAGGGAACAACCCTGGACAGGGGGCCAGCCCATCGCAGGGCCAAATCATTATAATATACAATATTATAATATTTATTACATGGGTATAAAGGATTAATAGAAAGTAGATTCAAACATGTTGCTTTCACCATAGTATATGGAATTTTTGGTTCGACATTCGAATCAGAAATGATTCAGAGAAGTATTTTTTTAAAGTGATAGAGCTGACTAAAGCAATTCATACTAACAGAGCATTAGTTTCTTCAAGGACTCCGAACAATGCGATTGCAATTTCCTTTATTTAAGCTTCGGTGTGATTCTTCCTCTGGAAAGTGTAATTAAGCAAGATCTCTGTGGTAATAATTCTTTCATTTGCATCACCGGTGAATTAATGTAGTGTATTTCCGTATCAATAACACAATCGTTTATTACGTCATAAAGATTTAAATTTTTATTATTATAAGGGTTGTCAGCTTAGGTCAATTGGCTGGCGTGAGATTTTCAATTCGTGACAAGTCTGCACAAGCGCGCACAAATATTTAATTACATCTATGTAGCAGTTTTGTTACCTTGTAGCCCTCTTTTCATGTGGTTAATTTTAGATTTATAATGGAATAATGCAGATTTATCATAATTTTTTTTTATGAGAATGAGAGTCTGAAAGCGTGAGTGTCACGCCAGATGTTTGAGTTGGCAAGCCCTGTGTTATATGCTGGGCCTTTCGTTCCAGGGGCCGTTCGCACCACGACCCTGGTCAGTATAAAACAGTAAGATAGATGGATGGATATATATTTGATAGATATTAAATGTGAGTACAGCACGCCCTCAAACTCACTGTCACCCTCACGGCCGAGGGGCTCCCTACGGGGAGCCTCATTCCTCCTGCTTTCCCTGTGTTACGCGGCACGCTTCTATTTCCAATACCTTTTCTATCTTGAAATTTTTTGCTTTAACAATCACTGTCTACCGACATCACTAAGTTTCATGCTCAGCTAGAAACGTTCATTATAATCCCTCCCATAATCAGGTTTGCAGAAGTCTATTAATAACATTGACGTATGTGTGTGTGTGTGTGTGTGTGTGTGTGTGTGTGTGTGGATAAAGTCATGTGACACGTTTACTTGAATCTCATTACGGGTCATTCTTATTACCACCTTCTCCTTTTGGCACCTGCTTCCGTACTTCGATGTCCTAGCCTGTCCCTAATCCAGTACCCATTTTACTTCCCGTATGTCTTTTTATTCCTCTCCATTGTTTTCTGTACCTATTTCCACTCGCTTCGCTAATTCACTTTTTCATCCCTGGGCCGCTTGGTTCGTTTTGCCTGGAGCAAGTCTTACCCATACCCTCACTCACAATAAATATCACGGTCACACCATACAACGTGTCATTTTTTAATATAAAATGCCATTTAATCACTTTACATACATGTAAACATTCCGTCCAGGGTGTACCTCAGCCTCACACCCTGTGTTGCCTCCTGTGATCCTCCTCAGCGGTTGGAAGGTGAATGAATGAATAGATTTGTAAACATAACAATAAAATAAGTATAATAATTACACGCTTTATTTTTTCTTGAACACCTGATGACAAACTTTGTCTTCACATGTTAGCTCCTGAAATGTAAAAGAAGCCAATTAATTCAGTGTAGCTGAAACTACAGGAGAAAAGTTATAGAAAACTGTCTGCAGTTCCAACTCTCTCCAGTAGAGGGAGAGACCCCATTCCTTAACGCATTGCCTTTAATTTCTAAATAAAGACTATGTCCCCGGTAGAACACTCACTAAGTGCAGCAGGTCCCCCTCTATCCAGTGTTTCCATCCCCGACTGGCCTTCTCGCCCTTCTGAGTACAAACCAGCTTGTCTCCATCCCAGGTCACCAGGGTCTGAAAGAAACACAGCAGCATAGTTACCACAGGCATCGCTTGAGGAGAGTCAAGCTCTTCCCTCCGATGGATGGAGAGGTCGGAAAGGTGTCTGGTTGAAGGTGTGTCCTGGCCCACTCCCAGTGTACCCAACAGTGAGCAGAGCCTGTGGCTCAGTAACTGATTGCTTAAGGCATTACTGCATAAAGACTGGATAGAGAAAATAGGCATCTCTAGAGAACAGGGTAAAGAAAGCTTAAGAATGTCCTGCAGAGTGAGAACCGGGAAATGAATCCAGCTGGAGGCTTTCGGGGGGGGGGCGGATGTCCCACCTTGACCACCCTGTTGTCCAAGCCCTTGGTGTGCTCCTCAAACTCCACCCCCACTTCGAAGTTCAGCTCGTAGTTGCGGAAGGTGCTCAGAGTCTTGGTCTCAAACTTATCGCCATCTTGAACAAACACCTTGGTTTGAGTCAGGTGTTGGGCAATCTTTCGGGTGGCAAAGTCGATGTCTGCAGGAAAAATGGGGGAAGAAGCATCTCAGTTTATCACCACAAATAATGCAGATGCCAGCCTTGTCGCGCTCTGATTATTTCTTGGGATCTTACAGGACTGCTTTGGTGTCCAGGTTTTCATGTTGTGTTGGAGGATGGATATTTTCATGACACAATAACAATCAACTGAAAAGTGCGGTGATATTCATGCCACATTTCCCAGAAATAAAAATTCAATTCCACATTTTACATTTTCATAACCTCTTTATTTAGCCTTTCAAATGATGTTTTGTTCTACCCCCATATTGGTGTAATTTACAGTCTGCCCCAGGGAATCAAGGTACCAAAATGAAACTGTAAGGTGCAGCTGCAGGGAAGAGACAATATGAATTGCAGATAAACAGCTGAATAATGAAAGGCCTCAGACTGTAATCGGCATCGAGGGCGAAGCCGCCAAACGGGCTGGCTTTGCATTAGCCCTATCTGAGCCAGACCTAATGTTTCATAGAAGGGTAAAACTGCAGAGGAGGCTAAATCCGTAATTATCCCGGGACAGCAGTAGTGAGTGGGATGGATTTGTGTGCTGAAAGTGGTGCAGCGATGACAGACGTAAGCGAAGGGGTGACAGAGTGCTCTACTGTCCACTTTCTCTCCTTTTCCTGTAGATCAGTAAGCGGAGACGTCTCTCACCCAGAGCCTTCATGTAGTCCTCGAAGTTCTCGTTGCGAACCATCTCCCATTTTCCGTTGTAATCTGCAGGCATGTTTGTGTGATGGTGGGGGTGCGGAGTCCTGTGGGTCGGGGAGGAGACAGTGGCGCAGGAGAGCTGCAGTCCTTGCTGTTCCTTTTATATGTGCTCTCTCCTCCATTAGTGAGTGCCAGGGTGCAGAGGCCAGCCGATAAGGTCGTTTATGGCCGAGAGCAGCCGGGCAGGGAGGGCGGGCAGCCAGCCTGGG
>JABFEA020000039.1:18816891-18829758 GCA_019775915.2 Cyphomyrus plagiostoma | reverse complement strand
TTCGGGGGTCCGGGTTTTGGTGGGGGTTCCAGGTGTTTAAATTGGGGGTGGGTTTTGGGGCCCCAATGGGGGGGCCCCCCCCCCCCCCCCCCCCAAACAGTGAATGTGAGTCTCCATGCAGCTCATGTTACTCCAGATGGCTCTCAGCAGCGCCCCCAATGGGTTAGGGCCCTAATAAGGGGTGTCAGTCCGTCGGGAAGCTGCTACTCACATACAGAGCAGAACCATTGCCTTTGACTCATTTGGACGTGGAGATTTCCAGTGTGAGGTGGCTGTCGGCGCCTTGCCTGGACCATCCAGCCTTTCAGCCACCTTGCAGGCATCTTCACAGTCTGCAGCGTCCAGCGTTTACGGATAATCATTCGATCAGTGGTGGTTGTGATGCCGAAAATCGCTTGTTAATCTTCTGCGGGGAATGGCCAGACTCGTTAAAGCTATCAGGAAATGCAAAAGTAACAGCGCAGTGTTGGGATGAAAGGGATCTCAAGGGTTCTGAAGGCAAAGGCCGGTCCGACCGACTGGGTCAGCCTAATATAGCCTAATATAGTGTCTGAATGCCTGCGTTGGCACTTGGGTCGTCCCCACTGCCCTCCCAAAGCTCTGTCCCGGACCTTCAGCGCCAGACTTTTTCATCTTCCGCCAAGTCACGTGCGCCACTCTTTGGACTGATGGAGCCCCTAACTAATCAGGCCCGATTGAGATGTTAATTGCACCTCTCACATCATCTGACAGAACAAGTTACTTGAGAACCTGCTGTACATTTCAATGACGTTAACTGATGTGGAAGAAAGCTGCCATCTCCAAGCTACCAAAACGTCCCCTGTATTTGTGAGACAGCACAAAGCATATTCACTGATTTAATTTACTGAGATTAATCAGTCAGCCATTCAACAACATCAGGAGTAATCACTGATTAATTGAAAACAAATTAGCACTGTATGATGCATAATTATTTATTTACAGTTATTCCTTTTTCCCTACAATTTCTTTGGCCTCAGCTGAAGGAAATCTTTGGCTTCTGTGCTCACTTTCTTTGTGCCAGCACGTCAGTCAAGCATGTCTGACAGTCGACTTGAGGTGAGGATCAGGCCTCTTGTTGAGTTTCATGCACCAGGGTATGAAAGACTGTGCTGTCGATGGGATGCCTTGGTACCACGGATTTCTGAAGCTGGCATCTTTGCCGGGATGGAAAGCCGCCATTATCACCTCCGTCATCCCGCCAGGTGGCACACTGTCTTCCGTCCTGAGGACATTCGGGAGAATGAGCATAGTCTTCGGCAGCTTGTGCCTGGCCTGTGCTTTCAGGAGGGGCAAGCTCACTGAAAATGAAACAACACGTTCCAGGAGCTGTGAAAATCACAGCTGAGGTGCATAGGTCAGGTTATTTCCCCGGTGAACATCGCTGGTCTGCTGTGTTTCCCGGCTTTGTGGATTTGAGTAAAAGTATCTGGTTCATTCAAAATGGAGCCATTCCACAATCTCACCACCATATTATTAAGGAGATGATTGCGGATGTGAGGCTCCTACTGACCCCAGGGTTGTGTGTGTGATTTTGAGACCTCCTGCCTGTGGACCCCCAGATGGAATTGTGTTGTATGTTCCTCTGAATGCAGAGGAGTCTGTTGTCAAGGAGCCACACAATGAAAGCTGGTAAATATGGGAAGGCGAGCGAGATTACCACCATCAGCGTTTCCACGTGTCGCGCTGCAGCGACGGGGGGGGGGTCACATACCCCCCCGCAAGCTTCATCTCCCGGCTGCATGCTTTTTTCACGGCGGCAAATCGATGCGAGTTTCACCAGAGGGTAATGAGAGTTACTCTGCTGTCAGCGTTTAATTGTACTCCGAGAGTGGAAATCTGAATAATCAACTTGATGGTAATCACCCGCAATTAAGCGGCAAAAAGCCAGATTTGGGACACCAACAACAATATGCAATTGGCAGCGTGGGGCCACCAGCGCATCCTGCGAGGTCTCAGCTCACCTCCATGTAGGCGAAAACCCTCCCTCTGGCTGCCGAGAGCGATTCTGTCGTAAATACGTTGAGAGGTGTCCGGCTGAGTGTTTGTTCTGTATTTAATTATGTTGTCGGTCTTCGGTGGGCGCTAGCGAGGCGTTGACAGGGCGTGCTAACAGCTCGTAGTGAGAGACAGGAAGGCAGAGAAACTCGCTGCTGTGGAGGAGGAGGAGCGAGCGTGTTTGAGAGATTCGTTTGTTTACTCTTCTCTCAGGAAAGGTCCATCCCTGTGACAGGCAGCGAAATAGCCTCCTGTCACGCAGCAAACGTGATGGGAATTTCATAACCCCGAGGCTTTTCTCCTAACCCTGGGGAAAGGAAAATATCGATTAACATTTCCCACTGTTGACTTTAGGAATCGCGGTGGATCGCAACACTCGCTGAAAAATAACAGGGATTATTTCCCACTAGAGTGCTTTTTTTCCAGTTTTCTGAGCTCATTGATGGCAAACATAAAAGTATGTTCCTCGGAAAACCATTATCACACAGACAAAAGTTAAATGGATTAGCCGGCTCACTGCGAGTTTCGCACGGAGGGCGGAAACAGACTGTCGGCACGTGCCGGGCAAACGTCAACAAAAGGTGGAAGAGACGAATGGTGGAGGTGCCTGGGGAGCTCTTGAATAATCTCAGCAGGGCCATTTCCACAGCTGGCTCAGGATTAATAATCCTTACATTCTGGTAAAATTTGGCATACAAGGAATGCCGCTGTGATGTAGCCACATCAATGGGAATCTCACATGAAATACCGTAAGAAAATATCTAATTTCACAGAACATTCTGTTAATGTGACTTTGAAATTTCCCCTCTGCTTTGAAGATGATGTCCCATTTGCCGCCGCTGAAACCATAAACAACAAACCAGTCCGGGCTGCTTCTCGCGGTACCAGGTTCAAGTGCTTGTTAGAGGCTCTTAAACAGGACCTGTCCAAAGCCTCCTCGGCACGCTCCGGAAGGGCCTGTCTGAGCTGGATCTGTCTGAGTTTTATATTGTTTGGGTCACCGCCCCGCCAGCACTGACTGACCACCAGAAATGGCCACCCACATGAAAGGGAGAAAATGACGGTAACAGGAATCATGGAAGCTGGCTTAAGCAGTGCCCCCCCCCATGCGGCTGATGCCATTATGTGTGTAGTGATGGGCAGGTGTGTCTGCCCCCCCCGAGACAAGACCTCCCTTTTCAGACATCTGCGGGAAACAGTCCATTACTGGGGCCTGAATGCATTAGCTCCTGGGGGGGGGGCATAGCTCCAAGTCAGCAGCTCTCAGAGAGCCCAGATCCTGCCAGGAGCACATCGCCCACCCCCCCCATCCAGCATTAAGTCTGAGCCAGAGAGATGAGGAGAGCGGGTCAGCACCCCGTGTGGGACATGTCATTATGGGTGACAGTGACCAGGCTAACAAGATTAGCACAAGCAACAGCCCCAGTTAGGGGATAGATGTCACATCAAAAGGCAGCCAGTCAAGCAGATGCCCACTGCCAGTATCTTATTTACCCGGCTTTGGGGGATTTTTACTACTGTTTCTTGCCTGATTGGTGCAGGTAAGCAGACCCTGCAGTGTGGGCACATAAATATTCAGGGTTTGAACCCAGGCAGAACTGGGCCCCGGGGGCTGCATTAACTGCTTGTCCCCCCCCCCCCTTGCTCCAGTTTGGCAGGAACCAAGCCACCCTCGACTCAAACTGATACAGCTGTCTGAGGTCATAGCCATATCCCAAGCAGTGTAGCATCGCCCCTCAGTTTTTGGTTTGAGTGTTCAGTGCCACATTGACCCCTGAACCTTTAGGGAGGGGGTGGTACAGTGAGGGGGTGACAGAGAGGAACCATGAGACTGGAGCCCTTCTCGTTAGCTCACACATTGGATGCTCAGCTTCTGTTTGGCCGAGTATCAGCAGAGCCGTCATGGGTTATGACCATCAGTAAAACATTTCCCTACAATGGCAGGTTGCTGTAGCCTTTTTCTGTGAAATAGTGGAGGTGTGGTGAATTAGATCACACAGAACTCACATGCTATGTTTCACTGACACCCGTGTGTCCTATCAAAGGAGAAGCAGCCTCTATGTTCTTCTGTCACTGAAGAATTTTTAATGATTCTTTCTTTGTGTTCATCCATTTTCACGGTGATTGAATTAATCCATCAGCCGAATGCAGCAATAATATTAGGGAAGCATTCATTAAACTTCTGTCAGAAAGGCATTAGCTATTGTTGCGGTTCCAGAGCGCAGGATGGAAGATGGGGGAACACGGTGCTGCGACACCCCTCCGCTGTCGTCTCCACACTCCAGGCCTTTCGTCCGGACTCTTCTTATAGAGTTAATAGTAGCCTGGATGTAGTTTGACAAAGAATGAGGCAGTTTCATCAAAAGAAGGAAAAATTAGTCTGTCAATTTGCCATTCGTTTTTTCCGATGCGCGTTTCTCTAAACACCCACGTTGTGCTTGAGTGACGAACAACGCTCAGGCCCCCCTTCCTGTCGCACAATCACCCCTCCTGGGTCTGCAAATCGTGACCTGCAGCAAATCTGGATTCGGGGTTTTTTTGGTAGGAAACCTGAAGGTCCACTGCTCCCTCCCTGGCACAGATAGTGCGCTTTGTTAAGGACAGTGCACTTTTTTATGGATGGCGAGGTTTGTCCTGGATGATGTGCGTTTTTGTGGATGGTGTGCGTTTTCACAGACAGCATGCTTTGTTATGGACAATGTGCTTTTTTATGAACAGTGCACTTTTTCTCAGATGGCGCATTTTGTCACCAAAGACGCACTTTGTCACAGATGTGTGCTTTTTCAAAGACAATGCGCTCGGTTACAGATGCCGTTTTTTCATGGACAGCATGCTTTGTCACGGACATTGCGCTTTGTCACGGAACATGCTCCTTTTTACAGACATCGCTTTTTTATGAATGACTTGCTTTGTCACAGATAACAGACTTTTCCATGGACAATGCACTTTTTCACAGACAATATGCTTTTTTCAAGGATAGTGTACGTTTTCACAAGCTTTGTCACTGACAGCACTTTCAAGGATGATGTGCTTTTTCACAGAAGCGTTCTCTGTCACTGATGACACACTTGGTCATGGATGGCGTTCTCTTTCACACATGGCGCTCTCTTTCACAGACAGAATTATCTTTCACTAATGGCATTTTGCACATATATCGTGCTTTTTATGGAGTACACACTTTGTTACAGATGGCACGTTTCACGAACAATGTGCTTTTTCACAAATGATTTTAGCATATTTTTCATGGACAACATGCTTTTTCATGGACGATATACACAATGTGTTTTGTCACAGACGGCTCGCTTTTTTTTTTACAGAGACAATGAGGTTTTCACAGATGGTGTCGTTTTTTTACAGAGAAAATAAGGTTTTTCACAGATGGTGTGCTTTTTTTTACAGAGAAAATGAGGTTTTTCACAGATGGTGTGCTTTTTTTTACAGAGAAAATGAGGTTTTTCACAGATGGTGTGCTTATTCACGATTGACATGTTTTGTCGTGACAGTGTGCTTTTTCTTGGACAACATGCTTTGTCATGGATGATGCGCTTTTTCCACGGATGATACCTTTTTCACGATCAACCCACTTTGCCACAGATGATTTTCTTATTCACAGACAGCGGTTTCTTTCACAGATGGTGTGCTCTTTCATGGACACTGCACTTTTCCACATACAGTGTATTTTTTCACGGACGACACACTTTTTCACGGATAGCACGCTTTGTCGCAGATGGAACACTGTTCTACAGACTATGTCTCCTAGAGACAGAGAGAAATTAAGGATAGCAGCCCGGCCACTTCAGCTGAACCGAGTGTGATAATGCTCTGGTGTGTATATACTGCAGACAGCTCCCTCCCGCTAATGCTGACCATAGCCTACTGGTACCCTTCCTCATTTCCTGCCTCTGTGACTGTAAATCTGCTCTTTCATAGCGGGTGCCATTGCCTGCGACTTCCACACTAATCCAAGGTCTAGTGTGCACTTGGTGGGAGTGGGGTGAGCCTGGGGCCTGGGTGTCCTTGGTCTCCACATGGAGGCCAGAGTGCCATAGGGGGCCCGTCTCATGGCAGCGCAGGGTCGCAGCGAGGTTCTGGGATGGCTCTGGACATCTGACGATGTCACCCGCTCATTGTGGCTGGGGGATCGGGGAGGACGATAAAACCTGGGATCGTTGCGAAATGGAGGTTTACTGCCAAAAGTGGATCCCCCCCCGACAAAGTATAAACTGCCATGCTGCATCTGAAAGGGGGTCAGGGGTAGGAAATGTAATTAGATTTACTGAAACTTTAATGTCACTCGCCTTCCCGCCACAGTCAAATGAAAGTAAATGGAGTTTCCTGCCCTTCATGACTAATTCAAAGAGCTTTGATTGGTCCAGATCCTAATAGGCCCATATGAAATATTCAGGCACCGGGAAGCCGCCTGCTGTCACTTTTAGAAAGTAGCAAATTGAGAATGTTAAGCCCCCCCCCTCCACGCCACATACAAATGGTGAATTTGAAAAGAATAACCGTACATTTCAGATGGGTGGGGGACGTGTGATGTCACCTTGCTGTGTGACACTCATCTGCGGCTGAGGGTGTGAATGCTGAAGGCAGGGATGTGGGAAGTCAGGCAGACGCTGTTTGTCATTCTCTGTCAAAGTCGGAAGCTTTGCAAACAATTTGAAGCAAGTCCCCAATGGTATCAGCCCACCCCCTGACCACTTGGTCTTGGGAGCGAACCCCACCTGTAATTACTCCCCCGAGAAATCAGCCACATCAACTGGGGCATCCAGTGTGGAGCAAGAAAGTGAGACCCCTCCCACCAGTCTAAGAGAAGGCAGACTGTCCCTTCAGTCGCCTTTATTTTTGGACGTGTGAAGATCTGCGCTTCCCTGCCCCAAGCGTTCAGAAGCACTCCGCTGACAGGACAAGGCAGCTGAACATCGACAACATAAAAATACATGCTTTTTAATTCAGACAGAGAAGAAACATTTAGAAATGTGTCTCTTTTGTACTGTGGTGGCATCAGCATTTGCCCCAGAGGCGTCAGGCTCAGGTTCGCCTCCCCAGGTACTTTTCTTCCCCCAGGCAAACCCCCCCCACCCTAGAAGGGCCACCATCCCTGCCTTGTTGCCACAGACAATCAACTCTTTGTTTGAGGACGGCAGCCCAGTCTGGCTCTTATCACACCCAGGACCTTCCCAGAAAGGTCACTTTCTCAAAAATAAAACCACGATAAGTTAAATAATCGTGGGTTAAATCAGGCAGTCAGGTTAGAAAAGAAAAGCAATTGATTCCAGAATATCCTTCACTAGAAATATAGCACCTTTGCTGGATAATGCAAATGTATGAAATAGTGACCGACAGCATTTCACAGTCAGAGGTGATCAAATAGTGTTTCCCTGCATCTGGCACTGCATGCAGTGGGCTTCCATAGCAGGTCCACCCCGTGTGGGGGTGGTTTGGACTCACTATGGAAGCCTCCTACCTCCTGAGGGGAGCTGAAAGCTGATCTTCGTATTCGTCCTTGTTGAGGCTCCGGAGCCCTGCAGTACCCCCCCCCCCACATGAGTAGAACCCTGTAGTACCACCCCCCCACAGAGCTCACGCACATGTGCTTCAGCTCGGACTCGCACGCCAGAGCCCCACAGGTACCTAAACCATTTGTTTAAGCACCACCCAGCATTCGGTCCTGGTTCTAGGGGTTTAGCGGCTGGGTAACTGAAACGGGCTTGATGCGGCGAATCCCAGAGCGTCGCAGGTTCTGCTGCAGAGGTTAGTAGGAAAAAGATTTAACAAAACAAAAAGGACTCAAAACTCAAGACGGCAGTGACGTTGAACCAACCTTTAACAGCCAAACTCCAAATGCCATAAAAACGAAATGCTCAAAGCCACCTGCCTTCAGGCGTGGCTGCAAAGCCCCGCCCCTGCTCACCCCCCTCTGACCCAGATCCCATTTAAAGTGTAATAGCTTGATTAGTCCGACCGGAGCCGGCCGCTTCCCATTAACCGAGAGCTGCTGCTGCGCTGCCTGCCAGCTCAACACACACGTCATTGTTTACTCCCCAAACAATCTTGGAGAAACTGTCAGCCATTTTAAAGCTTTTTTTAAAATGCACTTTGCACAGACTTTGGCCTATCTCTGCGCCTTCATCTCCACAGGCGGCTGATTAGTAATTCTGTAAAAGCTGTGTCTCCATGCTCGTATTTCAGACGGAGGGGCCACATAAGGCCTTTATTAAAAATTGATGCATGAGCTGTGAGCCTGTTTTATAGCGCCCTGCACAGAGAATAACAGTATCAGGCAGGAATTAGGAGCTGCTGTTGTTTTTTAATGTTTATGTATTTATATAAAGACATCAGGCATGACTTTACGGAGCCCGTTTATCAAGAGCACATTAAAATATTCCCAGGAAATATTAATAAAAATGACCAGCAACACCAAATGAATGAATTGTTAGCAGGGAATCAGGGGTTCAGAGTGTGCTGGGTGGCGCTCAAATGGGACCCACCCCCACCCCGAACCGCAAACCCAAGTACACAGTGTCCCCGCTGTGGCAAGACCATGATGTGGAACAAAAAGAAATCAACAGTGTGCAGCCCCAGCCTGGAGTTTCCTTTCATGTAAATATCATCTGATAGGTTCTTCCATGAAGCAGTCAGGAACACAAACAGGCTGTGATTCAACCTCCGTCATTTACATTTTATTTAGCCGATGCTTTTATCCAAAGAGACATATATTTTTAGAGAGAGACACAGAGCCAGCTCGTTCCTGGAGCAGTTGGGGTTAGGAGCCTTATTCAAGGGCTCAGCAGTGACATCACCCTGACAGCAGTGGAATTTGAACCCACAACCACCTGTTAGGGCACGCAGCATTCTGAGACACACGCCACCCGCTGTCAGCAATCACACAGCAATCAAGTTGAGCATGCTATTACCCCACATCATGTGCCTGATCATTATGGGATGTGTGTCCATATTCCACTTCCCCAAAAGCAGCCGCGCGCACGCGTGCGCGTGTGTGTGTGTGTGACCAAGGTCTGCTTACGTATCAGATATAATGTAGGGACAGTGATATAAAACACAGCAGGTGAGAAAAGATTTAACAAGGCGGTCTTCACAAATAGTGCGTGTTCATTAAGGTAAAGGAGATTTCTTGCAAGGGAAGGATTTTCGTAGCCTTTTGAAGTGATAAAAGAAGCAGTTTTTTCTCTTGTTATCTTTTTAATTATGTTCTCGGTATTTAAGCTGGATACTGTGGCACTATAATCGGTGAAACTGTGTTTTTTTAAACCTGAGATTCATCTGCAATGGTGAGAGCAGCTGATTTGTGTTTCTGTTCAGCCATCCATCCATCCATCCATCCATCCATCCGCCACTGTTCATTTAAGCATGTATTCATCCTGGTGCGATGAAGTGATGGTGCACTGGTGAGGTGGATTCACGTCACTGTGATGAGGTGATGTCCTGACCGGCTGGGACACACGTGACTCCTTATTTCCATGGAAACCGAATCCCCTCTTTGCTCCTGATAGGAGAAGCTCACAGCCACTGTCTGATATTGAGGACCAGAACCACACGGCAGACCCGGAGATGTCACCAACACGCTCGGCTGATATTTTTGTCCCCATAGTCATAAAATTTGAACTTTCCATTCAGTGGCACCATTTAAAAATCCAGTGTTACCATGTGTTTCCCTCCGTCATGATAATTTAAATCACGCTTGTAGCAGAATCCACAAGCTGGAGGATTCTGCCCAGTCTACCCAATAAGGTCTGAGTCCGCTGTATGCAAACAAACATGTACTTTGTATATCGCAGTTACTCATTCGCCTTTTATCCAAAGTGACATTATACCTGTACTTGCTGCTGAATGTAACTGCGTAAACCGTTGCTGTAAGGTACAGGGTGTTTATGTAGGAAATCACCCAAATCCGAGTATAATCAGGGATTGACATAACTGGTACTTAAGTACACATTCATATTTTAAAGTGATGCGTGCGGCAATCGATTGTTGTAACAGCGTACATGCGTACGTATTTTATGTGCATTTGTGCCAATACAACAAGAAATTATCGCGCAGTTTAACCTTTATATGTTAATTCATGCTTCATTTGCAGCATAGAGGTTCACAGAGGTCAAAGGTCACATATTCCCTCCTTGTACTTCCTGGTGATCATGCGGCATTCCTGACAAACATGCGCCTAGTGCCATAACACGCATTCAAAACCAGGAAGAAGAACCCATTTGGACTACTTTATGCAGCGTAGGTGTACATTGTACAGTACATCAGCGGATGTGCTCAGGTTATGAAAGACGGCATATCTTTCGGCTGCAAAGTTTCTCATGCAGGAACTTTAGAAAGGGCACCTGGGTCAGATGCAGCTGACAGGCGCAGGATTCTGCGGGATGGGGCTTTCTGTACATCTGACAGAGGGCGCTGTGCTGACAGCAGTAACGATGCCCCGCCCCCCCCCCGCTAGAAAAACAAGGCTGATTCAAAGCTTATCCAGCCATCCCCCAAGATAAAAGTTATTGTAATTAACCTAGGAGCTGATTAACGAAAGCATGCATCTCTTTGGCTGGGGTAAACACTAACCCTGGCTCGTACATTTAGCTCTTCCTGTTCGATAAAACCCCTCACTTACCTGTACTTATTAAACTATTAGTTATTCTGTTTTTGGAACTAAATCTTTGGCAGTGGAATAACTTTTTCTTTTAAACTTTTATATTGGAATCACATTTTTAAAGTACATGTTTAAATATTTCAGGAAATGTGTGCTTCACTTGCGGTGCTGAGCTGTAAAGTTTTATTTCAAGCTGGACGTGATGCGCCATTGCAGAGCTGTTATGGTGACTGGGTCAGAGTGGCATTAAGGAGGGACGTGATGATCTATAAAGCTAAACCCCCAGGGCACTTACTGGCATTAAGGAGTGAACAAGAGTGTCTCAAGAGTGCATGTAGGGGAGTTCCTTTCTGGTGTGCCTTTAGCGAGCAATCGATCTTCAAAAATTAAATACATGCAAACTTGTATGTGTTCCGTAGCATAAATAAAAGCCCAGAGACTGTCCCTCATTGCGGGCAGCTGTAGAATCACATGCTAATTCTGCTGGAAGGTTGGTGGCTCAGTCACTCGCTTACTGTGCAGCCACTGCTCTCCGGCACCCCCTGTAGGGGACTGTTTGGTGGTGCTTCCCCCTTTTGTTCCTTTCTGTTGAGGCCGACTGCATGTCTTGGGCCAAGTGTTTCTCCTTCCGTGCGCGTGGGCTGGGGGGGGGGGCAGCCATCTCCTCCCCGCATGGACAGTGTGCCTCGTCGTCGGAGCCTCAATCGCGGCCATCGATCCGCTTCCTCCCTCCAAGGCGCATTTAAAGGATAGAAAAAAGATCAGTGGGATGAATATATTTGGGAAAGACGGAAATAATGGAGAGCGGCCCAGGACGAGGGGGGGGGGGGGTGTGCCTATTATAGTAATCGCTATCGACTGTTCCATTTCGTTATTTATTTCAGTGAGGAACAAATCAAATGTGTTTAACGGAGCAGCCTGCGGCTAACTGGCATGTTTCTCTCTCTCTCTCTCTCTCTCTCTCCCTGCAGTGAACAAACACAAACCCTGGATTGAGACTTCTTACCACGGGGTGATCACCGAGAATGCAGACACCGTGCTGCTTGACCCCCCACTGGTGGCTCTGGATAAGGACGCCCCCGTACCCTATGCCGGTGAGCGAGGGGTGGGGTGAGCCGGGGGTGGGGTGCGCGAGGGGTGGGGTGAGCCAGGGAGGTTCTCGTAATGGTTACAGACACAGGTGATTGGACTGCTTCACAGAGCTTGTGTTTGCCTACTGTCCACCTTGCACTCTGGGGACTTGGCTTATCTCTATGCTACAGTATGGGGTCTTAGGTTATCTGTATGTTACAGTATGGGGTCTTAGTTTACCTCTATGCTGCAGTATGGGGTCTTAGTTTACCTCTATGCTGCAGTATGGGGTCTTAGTTTACCTCTATACTGCAGTATGGGGTCTTAGTTTACCTCTATACTGCAGTATGGGGTCTTAGTTTACCTCTATGCTGCAGTATGGGGTCTTAGTTTACCTCTATGCTGCAGTATGGGGTCTTAGTTTACCTCTATGCTGCACTCTGCGGTATAATTTCCTACCAGTTCTGAGGCCTGCGGTTTTGGCTTCCTCCATTCTATTCTCTGGGGTCTTGGCTTCTTCCCAATCACTGTCCAGGGCCTTGGCTTCCCCCCATTCTGCAGTCCCGGGTCTGTCATGCCAATGACACGGCTGTTTTGTCAACCCCAGTACTCTGTGTCTACCAGGCTGGCTGATGCCTGTCCAAGCCCTCGTCCTCCGTGCAAAATCCCTGATCTGCCGGTTCACACCCCTGGCCTGTGGCCTGCCGCAGATCCCTCCGCCTGTGCCAGCTCACTGCTTATTTCTGCCCCTTTCAAACAAAGTCTCATGGCACTCATTTGCTTTCCCTCCTGGGGGACTCTGGACGACGTTATTCGTGATGTTTCCCGTAGCGGGAGTGACAGAAGGGTGATGCGCAGAGCTGGAGAGCCAGAGACAGTGTGGGCTGACAGCTGGGCCTCACAGATAAACTCTCAGCAAAGTTACACAAAGTTGAGCTCTTCTGATGGGGGTCACATTAACTTTTTCACACATACATCCTCCGGTTATTAATTTGTCCGCTGTTTTCAACAAGCCCCTAAATGTGAGAAAACAGACATAATCATGGCACGGTGAGTGTACCCATGAGGGACGGACTCAGGTTAAGCATTCAGCGCAGATCCCTTAAACTCTGCTGGCTTTGGTTGTCTAAGTCTTTTGCGCAGTGCGACTAATACATATATTTATATAGATT
>JABFEA020000039.1:18804675-18816791 GCA_019775915.2 Cyphomyrus plagiostoma | reverse complement strand
CCCCCCGCCGGCCCGGACCCAGGCTAAGCATTCCCCGGCCAGCCCCGCTCATCCCCCCCGGGGGGGGCGGGGGGGGGGGGGTATCCTCCATAGGTCCAACACAAAAAGACACTCCGGAATAAGCTGAACATTTATTCATAAAATGGCAAAACACTAAATCAGCTCTAAGATTACTGTTGGTAGCAAATTGGTAATGGACTCTTTCAGCCACAGTATCCAACTATGTGCAATTATGCAATTTTTAAATCAATTGAACATGTACTGTACTTGTAGTGATAATCAGTGAGCTGATACAGTTGGCTGTATAGTGAGCTACATTAACAGTGTTATGATGTGAAGCACTGCGCATCAGTGCCTGCTTACGAAAGAGGTGCATGGTGCAAATTCTACTGTATTTTTTTAATTTTTCAATTATGAACAGCATGTTAATTACTAAAAGCCCATTCTAATTAAGGTTTTGGGCCGTATGATGTACTGTAGGGCCTATCACCTGTTCTGGCTAGCTGACTATTTTGCTCTCACCTACTGCGAATGACCCAAGGCAGTGTTGTAAAGTTCACGCTACAACTTTTAAATAAATTGGAAGGTTTTCTGCACTCAATTAGCTTCTAGCTAACCTAGTGGGACGTAAAGGTATGTGGCAGTACTCCTGTGATTGGTCCCGATATGCCCTGCGCCAAAGCTCACCTTAATTTATAGCTAACCTGGTAGGAGGTACAGGTGTGTGGCAGGCCGGCTGCGATTCACTTTCCCTCGAAGGCCTTTCAGCTTCACAGAGAAGATCTGTGGAGGCAGCGTTCACACCTCATTAATTAACAACAGGGATTCATTTCCTCTGATGGCCTTGAATCGCCGGTGCCCATTGAGGGAAGCATGTTGCACCACCGCAAGCTACATCCCCACGATATCTTCACTCTCCCATCACCACAGAACACAGCTGTAAAACCGTATGCCCCCCCCCCAAAATTAGGCACCAAGAAGCAGTACAAAGCATAAAAGTGGGGCCTGTGGGGGCCGCTATGTGAAGCAAAGCTTTGATCTTGATTTAGGCTGTTAGTTTGTCCCTCAGTAAGGGCAGTTTGTAAGTGAATTCAGGAGCTGAAGAGTTAACACTGGGGGGTCATTAATTACCAAGGGCAACGTGAGGGGAGCAGTGGACATGGCACTGGACTGCACCTCCTCCCAGGGGAGGTGGGGGTCACAGGCATGGATCGAGTCTCCTCCTAGGGGGAGCAGTGGACATGGCCGCAAATGGTGCCCCCTCCTGGGGGGATGCGATGACCTCGGCCATGGACAGAGTGTGTTCCTGGGGGGAGCGGTGGTCACAGATAGAGCCATAAATTACACGCAGCAGGAAATAAATCTGGCAGTTAGAGGAGATCAGCCTTGTAAGGCTTCTAAAGTCCGAATGTCAAACCAATATTTAAGCAGGGCGGGGGGGAATGCAGAGGCTCCGGAGCCTGTCGGCCAAGATGAGGGGGCTTTCCTGTGGCCCTGCACCGCCTCGCCCTTCTCTGGTCGTCCTTGCTCTCTCCGTCTCCTCTTTCTGCATTTGTCATATGGAGGTTTAAGCTTCTCCTGATAGAATTCTCTAGCATCTGCCCGGCTGCTATGGCTGACAGTTACACCGGAACAATAAAATATACTTTAAAAATGCATGCAAAGAGTGATCCGCAGACACTGAGACAGCTTGTCTAAAAAAGCAGTGGATGGCGATGCTGCTGTCCTGCAGCTATCTCACTCCCCACCGATCGCTGCCTTACATGCGACGGATGTTACATTCGATGCATGTCGCATGTGATGTTGCGTTAGGTTAGGGTTAGTGCCTCACAGGATTTGGGGCCGGGCGTCATGGTGTGGGTAGGTAGCGTATGACTGGAAGATCTCTCCTGACTGGCAGTATCTCATTTAAGTGGGGATCCCTCCTTTGACTTGGGGTGTCTCCTTCTGTCTCCTTTGACTGCCTGTGTCTCCCTGTTTGATGCTGACTCCCCCACCCCCGCCAGCTGGTGTCCCTTTAACACGGTACCTTTTCATTAGCCGCCTAGCTGAGCACAGACACCGTGCAGTTAAGCTCCTCTTGTCGTCTCGTCCCCCTCTTTCCATCCGTCGTTCCCCAGAGTTTCACTGCCGTTTAGCTTGGAGATTGGGCCTCTCCGCGGCCCCATTAATCGCTCGCGTGGGAGATACCCACCTTGGCGGAAAATAAGTCTCAGGCTGAGGGCTGAAGGCTGCTTCCCTCGGACAGCCCTGATCCTCCTTAATCAAATGGCTGCACTGGGTGGTTTTGTTTACCTGGAGTGCAGAGTGCTGTACGCCAAGGGCCCCGGGGGACCGGGGCCCCACAGGAGGGGCCTCATCTTTATTGTCCTGGCTGATTGTATTTATTCTTTTTCCTGTAGCCCGTCGGCAGAAAAACAAATAGCTGTAGGCGAAGCGCAGGCAGGAAGGTCAAATTAAAGGCGACAAAGCAGCGGCATCTATTCCCGCTAATGACATCACACACCGCTGGCTTTTCCCGGCTGTGGGTTACGCACTCGCCCCCGTTATCTCCTCTCTGGGGGAGCAAGGAGCCTGTGTGAATGTTTGCTCTATTCGTGATTTTGTTTGGTCGGGAGATTAATCGAGGCCAAGCTGAAAGCAGCGCTAGATTAATTCGAGATTGGATCTTAAGTGGGTTTTGTGGGGGGGTTGTGAGGGGGAACGTGGCGGGAGGGGGGAGCGCCTTGTAATCTGGAGAATCACAAACGCTGCTGCTCATCTATTGTTTCCATTTTTTGGCTGTCGCCCTCCCTCATGCTGGAGGACACGCACACACACGTATTCCCCTTAAACTGCAGCATGTTGCTGCGCCAAACGGCTTTACGAGCAGCGGAGAGAAACGGCAGACGCTTGGACCAGCCCGCCAGGAACGGTGACATGGGGCTGATCTGTAATTAACGACATTAAAAGTGTTGCTTTGAAGAAGGAGGACGGGGTTGGAGCCAAAAAGAACAAGGTTGCCCCAGGAACCATCCGTTACTGACGTCAATGTTCAGCCTTGTTCAGACACCTTCAAGGTTCATAGAGCACTGACAGGTACTTAATGCCATTTAATTATAGTGAGATTTATAATCTCTGGGGTCATGGCAACAGAGATGGGGTATCAGTCCAGCAGGCGGGACAAACTTTATGGCAGAAGATGCTTGTCAGCGGTCCTGCAGCTGGGGGTGGATTAACTTATCTGAGGGCCTTAGGCTGACATCAGCATGGACGCTCAGGTGGGGTCGATCTAAGTGTGCCATTTTTCCTGTGATGGGGCAGGGCGGCCTTGAGCTATAGCGCTTTAATGCACCCCCGCCTGCAGCGCAGGGTCATGCAGAACGGGCCGGCAGACCAGACCCATGTCACCATGACGACATGCTTTTGGGTCTCACGTGAGGGGAACTCATTCTGGCCGTCTGTTACTCTCTGGCCGATGTCCTCAAATGCTGAAAAAATGACTGACAAGAGGCCCGTTTGTGCGAAGGGAGCAGATCCCTGTGTAGCAGAAACAGCCAAGCCTGATGACTGGATGCCTTTCTGGCGGGAAGAAAATATACAGGTTTCTCCTTGTGGCCCGGAAGGTGGTGTTTGCTGGCCGCTCTACACACCAGATGGGCTGGGACTGGGGGGGCAGGGGGGGGTTGCCTTACTTGTCAGTCAACTGAACAATAATTTTAGTTAAACAAGTAAAATACCTGGGCAGAAGAAAACAAATGGAGAGGAACTGTGGCCTTTCTAGAGCCTTTTAATTGAAGCACGAAGATCCTTGCTAGCAAGATGAAATGCGCCTGCCTGCTAATCCTAAGAACTGCACGACGTATGCAGGTGCTGCAGATGCATGCTGGGATTGATGCAGGTGCTGCAGATGCATGCATGTCCCCCGGCCCCTGGGCATCAGCACAATAAGGCCCCCCTTGCATGTCCGATTTCTACACTCGCACCGTAATTGTTCCTAGTCTTGATTCGATTTTTGGAAAAATGTTCTTATTTCTGGCGCATTAAGCAATCTAGTTTTTTTTTCTTTTTTCTTTTTGATGCCCCACCAGACTCTAAGGTTCTAGCAAGATCCATTTTGAGTCTGCAAATCCAATCAACCACCCACTTTATTTTCTGTAAGCAAGTGACTGCCAGCATCTGCCAATATTTGATATACTGCAGTCTTCGTCCAATTAGACTTTATCTGGCTTATTCAAAGGCTCCTTTATACACAGGGCCCTGGGGACACTCCCAGGTTGCCCATATGGTGGATCGATTGATGTGGATGTTGCTGGTGCATGCTGGGATTTATGTGGATGTTGCTGGTGCATGCTGGGATTTATGTGGATGTTGCTGGTGCATGCTGGGATTGATGTGGATGTTGCTGGTGCATGCTGGGATTGATGTGGATGTTGCTGGTGCATGCTGGGATTGCTGTGCATGCAGGCCGGCACTCAGGGCTCCACAGTATGTGGCCATAATTTGATACTCGCACATATAAATAAGGATGAAACGTGCAGTACGTCATCAGGGTGGGGGGTGTTTCACATGGATGCGAGTGAGGCCTTTTCCCTGTGGGACGCCCGTGTCAGTATGACGCAGGTGATGATTTGTGAAATGTTGCTTTGCCAGATGCTGAGTCAGAGGCCAGCCTGGCTCTGGGAGGGGCATGACCCCCCCCTGCCTTTATGGCCCACCTGCTCTGACAGTTATGGACCTGTTCTAAGTTGGCCTCAAAAATAAATCAAACTGCTGGAGTAGAGAAGCGATGTTCATGCCCTGCTGCACCCCCCACCGAAAGGACATACCCCCGTCCTGGTTACTAACAGATACAGAGTTAACTGCAACTCACATCGGGTAACTTGGTAATAATTCAACAAACGTTCGCTGGGTGTAATTTGTATTTCTGCTAATTGGAGCCTCTTTTTAATCAGCCAGCTGTTTTTATTAGCTCACAGATTGGAGTACGCTCACGGCTATGGAGGATACGGGATGTGCTCCAATCCGCTGAATCAGTACATGTTTGTTTGGCCCTGCTGCCTTTGCTCGGTGCAAACAGCTGCCGGCAGTTTCACTTAACAGGGAAATCGTTTCCATTTAACTGTAACCTCTCCAGGGTCTATACTGGAATTGGGAGCTGTTTTATGGGCAGACTGGTGCATCCAGGACTGGCCAGGCGAGTGGCTCACAGCCTTGAAGGTGTGCAGGGTGTCTGGTGTGACTGTTTTGGGAGACAGATTGTTGCCTGCAATCTGCACATAGCCTTTTCTTCTCTGGAAAGCCTAACACCTTCTGACATCAGTATCTGTGCACTGTCTTCCATGGATTACTGGGTTTTTCCAAAGCAAGAAAAAAAAAACAAACTTGAAAGACGGAAAATTGAATAAATAGATCACCGTAAATTGATTTGTTAAAGTCCTAAGAAGTAAGAAAAATGTTCCACCTAGACCAGAAGGTACCGGAAACACATTCATCATTCTGTTACGCCGTTCCTGCCTTGTCATGTTTTTTTTTTTTCTTTTTTCATGACATTTTCATTCTCTGCTGCAGTAATGATAGTTTTGTACCCCCCTCCCCCTCCCCGAGGTAAGACAGGCCACGATGAAGCCAACAGGCTGCCATGTACCCCCCAGGGCTGCCTCTCAGAGTCTTGGCAAGTGGGAAACCGACGTGTGAGAGTTGAGGCTCTCCTCAGAGTGAGTGACGTGTCCCAGCACTGGAGAAACTGTGAAAAAAGTAAAGCAGAGGGAAACCATCAGAGGATTTACTCACTAGCGCCCCCCACAGGCAAACTCCCCAGTTCCCCAGTTTACCTGTTTCCTATATGGTAAGAGATTGGATTGGCCACCTGCTGCATCAGGTGCCTCGGAGCATTGTGGTGGCACAGCAACGCATCAGAACCTCTAATTGGCACCATTGCCCTCTGCACCTCAGGGCACCTGTGCCAACCTGTGTCCAGGGAGAATAATACAGCTCAGACTGACAGGAGGCTGCATGTCAGGCACTGGTGGCAGAAACCAACATGCTATTTTTAAATACATGTTTTGAGAAGGCAGGGGCAGGACAGCCCCTGGAGTAATTGGGGTTAAGGGCCTTGTGTAAACGCCCCACAGTCGAATCACTTCTGTAGCCCAGGAATTTGAACCAATAACCTTCTGATCTCAAGCTGGGAATTCTAACCCACTGAGCCACACACACCCTGAGTGTCAACCAAACATGTGCTGTAAGTAATGCTGATTACCAGCAGGCGGCAGTGAGCCATGATTTACAGGCAGATAACTACCCTCAGGCACTGTCATCTCCTTTCTCTCTGCCTGTTACTGTATATTTGCACAGCAAAGCTTTATTTATATGCTAAAGCAAAGTGTTATAAAGCGTCATTTATTCCGTCTGGCTAATAGAAGCCCGATCGGACAGCTGGAGGCCAGCACCTGGCCCTCCTTGTGCAGCTGCGATTTGCTTTTCCATGGCATTTTATCTCCTCCCATGATGCACTGGGGCACGTGGCCATTTTACTCAGGTCTGCAGTCAGTCAGCCTCTCGTCCTTCATATCACACCCCAGACGGGTGTTTCTGCACCGAAGGAAAAGATTGCAATTTCAGCCCTCAGGTGGAGAAAAACATCAACCAGGCGGATACCACGCGCTCCCCCCACCCCCCCTCCACCCCCGCCCATCCCCTCGCTATCCAATTGCTGAGATCTGTGGCAGTTCTGGAAAGCACTGGTTCCAAAGATTAAAAAAGGAATCTCCCTTCCAGGCGCGCTGTTCAGATAGATCCCCCCCACCTTCACGCCCGCCCCTGCCCCCCACTCACGGACAGTGGAAGCATGGGAGCCTCAGAAAAGATAGCAGAGCAGAGATGAGAGCTGGGAGAGGTGGCTCCCTCAAAGTGTAATGGTTTATTTGGACAGAGGAAAGCAAGCAGCCATTTTCCCGTCACTTAGCGCCTCTGTGGGGAGGAGCGGTTGTGTTGGCTGGGGGGGCCTTTCATCTCTGCGGGGGCTGGGGGTGAGCTGCTCCACAGGTATGGCTGTCCACTCTCGCACCTACAGATGGCTAAAAACCACACTCCACATGTAGCTTTCTCTGTAATAGGAGGAGGGGTTGAACAGCCCTCTCTGCCCGCTCTGCCCTCTCTGCCCCCTCTGCCCGCTCTGCCCACCCTGCCCTCTCTGCCCGCTCTGCCCTCTCTGCCCCCTCTGCCCGCTCTGCCCCCTCTGCCCACCCTGCCCGCTCTGCCCTCTCTGCCCCCTCTGCCCGCTCTGCCCTCTCTCCCCGCTCTGCCCACCCTGCCCTCTCTGTCTGCTCTGTCCTCTCTGCCCTCTTTGCCCATCCTGGCCTCTCTGCCCGCCCTGCCTGCTCTGCTCGCCCTGCCCGCTCTGCCCTCTTTGCCCTCTCTGCATCTGCTGCCCATTTGCCGTGCCGGCGAGCAGCCATTTTCCCACCCATTTGCTCCTGAAGTCATCGAGTATCATAAGTTGAGGACATTAGTGCCCTCGAAAGGGCAGGAAGGCTGGACCAGTAGCACAAAGCCAGAGAGCCTGAATATGCCGGGAAGATCGGGATGGGCAAGAAGGAAGATGAGACAGAGAAAAGCAGTGGGTTGGAAAAGAAGGAGTGAAGGCAGGTGCTTCTTTGTGTAAATAAATCCAGGTCTGTTTATCTTTGTTCTGGAGCAAACACAGCTTTTCGACGTACGGAATCTAGTAACAATTCCAGTACTGATGTAAAAGCTGGTGTTTTGCAGTCGTGAGATGTCTCACAGTGGTACAGTCTTCGGGAAATGGTCCCTAACCCGTTCATCTCACAGCGGAATGGCCCTTCAGAGACGGTCTCTAACCCATATATCTGACAGTGGTACAGCCCTTTGGAGACAGTCCCTAACCTGTTCATCTCACAGCAGTAAAGAGACGCTCCCTAACCCTCTCATTTGAGGCTGACACGGATAAATGAACATCGGCTAAATGCTTGCTTCCCCTCAACCGATCCTACACGGAAGTCACCTGAAGCATTTGTTATCGACAAGAGAAACGAGGCTTCAGAAGCCACAGAGGGTGGCATTTTCATATGCTGTCAATCAATGAGGGGGGTTTAACCCATTTGCTGTCAGTTGCTCCCCATTGGCTGAAAGTGGGCGGTGACTGGCAGTGCTGCGGTAACCCCGCTGAGATGTGTCAGCGCTGTCACCGGCGTGTGACGCCTTCGCCAGCAGCGGTGCGCTTTGGAGTCACCTCACAGACCTTTAAATAAGCAAGATACACCTGGACGAAATGAACTTATCTGATGTCGCCGCTGATGAACAGGACTCCTGTGGCACGTTAATCCAGCCTTGACACGATTAAATATGAAAATGAAAAAAATTCAATCCAAGGCGCCTTACAGACCCGACGTGCCTTTGAAAATAATTTAATGAGTTCAAAAGATATGAAGGACTTGAGGGGTCGTTTTAATAAGCTAACAGATTTAAAACAGGTACCGCGATATCCACATTTTCTCAGAAGCTGCAAGTTCAAAGCAGTTCCTCTAAAAAGCAATTTAGAAAGGAGAAGATTAAATTAATTCTTAGGGGTTGGTGGTGGGGGGGTTACTTCTGCGAGGAAATCTGATGCCCCCCTACTGTGCGTCCAGCTGCTGCGTGCAGGATGTGTGACTGTGTGCTGTTTACCTTCCCCCCCCATCTCCCTACCCCCCCCTCCATCTCCCTGCCATCTATATCTTCTGTTTGCTTTTAAACATTTTAAGTTCTTTCTTGGCCATTAACTTTCAAAGTTTCACATGGTGAATGTTAGTTACTCCACATTACACGTGTGTGATACAGTTTTCTCGTTTTATCACGCACAACCTGAGATTAATGTTCTGCAGAAGGTTTAACCCCATCCTGTCAGCAAGGTGGAAGGGGCACCAGGTGCAGAATATCACAGACACACGACTGAATCAGAATATCAGCAGCACACATCCCAGGTCACATGACAGGTTACATCCCAGGTCACGTGACAGGACGCATTACAGGTCTCCTTTCTATTGAACTTCCTGAAGGAAACTGTTTGTATATTAGTGTAAAAAGTATCCATTTGTAATCAACCTGAGGACTCCACACTTTAAAGAGCAAAGAGAATTAGTAATACTGACGTGTCTCCTAATGTAGATGAGAGGCACAGTCGTCAGCTGACGAGGCACTGGGTGGATGCACGCATGTTTAATGGTCTGTTCAGCTCGACACCCCCAGGAATCGCTCCTTGGGCGGCTCTGCTCTCCCATCTTGGTATTTGTTTTCTCCTGCCCCAGGGACCCGTCAATATCAGTGTTTCCTTTGTGTCTTTTTTTGTGGAAACCTTCAGTTCTAAATCTTATGAATGCTTAATGGTTTATAGTACAATAGTATTTTTACAGAGCAGTTTGTGTCTTGAACGTTCCCCTCAGCTGTTAATATTATTATTCATCTTTTTGTTTTGTTCTGCTGTTTATTTTAGCATTTACATAAATTAATTTTAGGCTACGGGACATAAAAGCACATGGGAGTCAGCAGCCTCGCTTCAAACCGCAGAATAACAAGCTCGCCGTCACACGGCATGCGGATCGACAGCACAGCCCGGGTTCTTCGGGATCGCGGGGGACTGAAATGAGACTCTTGGGCATTTCAGTGTCACACTTTTTCCCGCCAGATTCACTGGGATGTTCAAAAACTCGGCAATTACAGTCGGGGGCTTTTAAGCTGATTCAGAGGACAGTACTGAGATCCAAGAATAACGATTTACAGCGAGTATCCAGCCAGAGAGAGGAACCGACGGGGTTGGGGGTCACGGCCAGCACTGAGCCCCGGAACGTGTGTTTACACTAAGCACCACTTAACACTCTCCCGATTATTCAGGCCAAAAAAACAATCGCTTCATATTTTAGCAATTTGGCTCTGAAATGTCGGCAGCATAATTAATAGATATTTTTAGCAAACATTAGAGTCAAACTTTGAAATGTGTTTTGAGTACTTTAGGGTTTAATTAAAGAGCTAAAGATGGCTTGGTGGGCCTGGTCTCATTAACCCATGTTGTGGTACGGGGCCTCAGCATGCGAGAGGATCATTGATTGGATCTCGGTGGGATTCGTCCAGGTGCTGCTACTGTAAGACTGAACCCTGACCTACCTACACTAAGCTAACTCACTTAGACATAAAATCATAGTATTACTCCATGGAAAACATTTACACATCATTATCTTTGACTGTCTGCTTTGACTTTTGCACAGTACTGTATGTATGCATGCAGATGGATGGTAGGATTTCCTCATATAAATTTGTGCACATGGTCAGAGAGATCCAGGTGACAGGTGCAAAGTGATACTGACAGGAATGTGGACAGGAGGAGGATGTTCACCATATTGGGGGGGGTGGGGGGGCTACACAGATGGCACAGGAAGGTGTGTTACGCTCACACTGTCATCTAGAAATCCAGCCATCAGTGACCTCCACACAGCAGCAGCCCCTCCTGCCAGACACTGTGAGCCCCACCCACTGGGTATCAGGGCTATGGTGCAAAGGGAAAGGGGGCCTTCCTGCAAGTGGGGTTTTAGACCCAACAGCAGGGGGCGCTGTGGGCAGCCAGCTTGATCTGGGGCACCCTCCCCCCCCACACATACACACACACAGGGCCATTTGCGAGGGATTATGTATGTATGAATGTATGTATGTATGTATGTATGTATGAATGTATGAATGTATGTATGTATGTATGAATGTATGTATGTATGTATGTATGAATGTATGTATGTATGCGGCTGAGCCTGAGGCATGAATGAATAAAACATATAGCTGCTTAATCATACATTCATACATACATACATACATACATACATACATTCATACATACATACATGCCTGTAAGATATGACAATACGAAGACTCAGCAGCGTCTGGGATGTCAGGGCTGGAAACCTACAGGGAGGTTGTTTTCCTCCGAAATGTTAGCCTTGGAATTCAAAGTGGAATGCAGGAAGGGATTAGAGGTGAGTTTTCTGTGTTTACAGGCTGCCTTTTGGTGTCTGTTCCAAGGCCATGGATTAACACAGAACAATGGCGGTCAGGGCTTGGGGCTGAAAGACGCCCCCCGCTGACTCAGACGTGCATTACAGCGGATCCTTTGTAGAGTTGAGATGCAGCCTGGATTTCCCTGTCAGCTCATCCACCGTGCAGCCTTATCTACACACCAGAGGATCTCATTTTCAGCCCTGGAGCCACCCCTGGGATCATATCAGAGTCACGATCGCGCTCACATGCAGGGCTAATTGGTTAAGCTAGCTATCTTTTCTTAATGTCTCCATGTAATTATCGTTAATGTAATTTCCCCATGTTCTGTGGAATGTAAATCAAAGTCTAAATGAGCTCCTACTCGAGCAGCGACACTCAGGCGACCTGGTAGGTGTGGGGGGGCACTCCTGTAATAATGAGAACCCCCCGATTTATTCTTGGTCATAATAAGGACTCTGTGCCAGTTAGTGGAGTAGGACTGTCCTGCCCATTAATTGCTTGTAGACAGTGGGGAAAGAGTCACTTTCTTCATGCTTTCTGTCTAACAAAAGGTTCTGGTAAATGATTATTCAGTTGTGTGACTGCCGATTAATATCAGAGAAAGTATAGTGGCCGCCCCCCTCTCTACAGCTCACACGTGCCCCCCAGGGCACTGATGGAGAGAGCAGTTCCCCTGACCGTGTGTCTAAGACAGTCTCCTCATTCCCTGCATGAAAAGCTGGTGCCACTTTCACACAGCAGGTGGAGCTAATTAATATCCCTACAGTATAGGGGGATGAGAAGGAGAGAGCAGGAGTGAACATGAAAGGGAGTGGGAGATAGCAGGAGTGAGTGGGATTGAATAGGAGAGAGAGTGGAAGATAGCAGGAGTGAACAGGAGTGAGTGGGATTGAATAGGAGAGAGAGTGGAAGATAGCAGGAGTGAACAGGAGTGAGTGGGATTGATAGGAGAGAGAGTGGAAGATAGCAGGAGTGAACAGGAGTGAGTGAGATTGATAGGAGAGAGAGTGTAAGATTGCAGGATTGAATAGGAGAGAGAGTGGAAGATAGCAGGAGTGAGTGGGATTGAATAGGAGAGAGAGTGGAAGATAGCAGGA
>JABFEA020000039.1:18761806-18772818 GCA_019775915.2 Cyphomyrus plagiostoma | reverse complement strand
GACACCCTCGGGGGGGGGGGTGTGGGGGGGGGGGGGGGGGGGGGGTGGATACTGTGTCAGCCTCTGGCAGCCGGGAGGGTGGTGCATGAAGACCCATCATCATCTAAGGGCTCAGGGGTCAGATCAGCTGTCAAATCCCCCAATAGGCGGAGAGCCACGGACAGCTGGGTACTGGTTGGGGGGGAGGTGATTAACACCAGTGATTAACACCAGTGTGAAAATAGGAAAGTCAGTTGACAGGAAGCAAACTGGGCTGAGCAGAGGCAATGGAGGGTGGTACTCAGTGGCAGGTTTACAATGTCTGTCACGACTGAGGGCAGTGAGGGGTGCTGTCCCTGTAACTACCAGAAGAGAGTGCTAGAGAGCATGGGCTTGAGGGGAAAACAAAGCCTGTGGATGTGCCAGTTTAATTAACTTTTATATTTTTTGTTTGCCTCCACCTCAATCTGTCTCTTCAAACAAAATTAAGTTTTAATACCAGCAAACCCAGCCAGCCCACCTAAAACAGCAGCCTCATTTTAATCTCTCGCTTATCGGAACTTTTTAATTACTTCCTGCTAAAAGCAGTCAGGAGCAGTGGGTTTTTCTGGGTAGTCCTCCCGGGTACCGGCCTGGGCTTGAATTAACGAGCTGTCAGCGAGTCTGTCTACTTGGAAGCACTCTGCCAGCTGCCAGCGGTGCGTTGTGGCCCCCCGAAAGTGGAGGGGGCGGGGTCAATGGCAGGAACTGACGGGGGTGTCCGTCCAGCACGAGCGAGCAGCGCGGGAGCTTCAGAGGAGGGGGGTCTGGGGAAAGCAAGCTACACCGAGAACCTTCCAGATG
The DNA here is from genome assembly GCA_019775915.2 of Cyphomyrus plagiostoma. Taxonomy (NCBI): domain Eukaryota; kingdom Metazoa; phylum Chordata; class Actinopteri; order Osteoglossiformes; family Mormyridae; genus Cyphomyrus; species Cyphomyrus plagiostoma. The sequence continues at coordinate 18,771,996 of JABFEA020000039.1, read as the reverse complement.
TTCGCCTGGGTGTGGTATGCTACATCCTCATTAGCCTGCTCCGGTGCACTTCACAGAAATGATCCGCTTCACAGTGTTTTATTTAATGCGGGTCACGTGACAGGACGCTATCGCCTGTTAAAACGCATGTCCTCCTCCAGGCCGCCATTCCTCACTTACTGCTGCTTCAGCTTTTACACGTTTCCCAAGATGCCCAGATTAAGCACCTTAAGCCCCTGTCCGACATGCACCGCCGCCACCCCGAAGTCGAGTCCTGTGGCTGTGCAGGTTCAAGAGTGGCCAAAATACTGCCTGTCCAAAAATGTGCATCAGAGCTGTGTTATTCCACTGCTGACAGACTGCATTTTATGGCAATTAAATGGCAGGTGAAGTCTTTATTCTTTTGCGTCATCTGTCTGTCTGGGGCAGGTGGGTAACTGCTGATTAACACCCTCAAGTAAACAAGTTTGCAGTGTGAAAACGAACGTGTGAAGACAGGGAAACGAATCGCAGAGATAAAACACAGGGCGTGACAGTGCGGCTAACAGGCCTTATGCCCAGACAGACATTAAAGTCAGGAAGTCGCTTCCCAGTGTTCCGCTTCTCAGGCCAGACATATTTTTCCTCCTCTCTCCTCTGCATCTTAAATCTCACCATTGTTTTGGAGGGGTGGAGAAATTTATGTGCTACGGTTCGTTTGTTTATCTTTCGTTACCCATCCAGTCTTCTTCGCCGTGCTTCCTGCACTGTCTCCTATGATTTGTTTCCTTGTCCTGCCTTGGGTAGCTACTGTGTTTTGTTTGTGGTCCATACGGCACCTAGCAAGCCTCTTTGTTGGCGGGGAGAGGCTATCCATGCCTCTCGCTGCTCCCTCTGCCTGCCTGATTGCCAACATCCCTGGCCCTGCCTGCACTCAAATGGAGCGTAATTGGCAGACAGCGGCAAAAAGGGGCCTTAATAAAAGCAGCCGACACCTGTAAGGGGTGCTGCTTGAGTCCCGGCTACATATATGAGGCCACTGTACATCCTGAATGTGAGCCTCCTCCCCCCCCAAAAAAAAGCGGGACATTTCATTTCAGGGAATTTGGACCAGGATCCCCCGGGGGTTGCACAATGGATCTCTAGATCCTGCCACTAGGCCATGGACTATGTTTACATGAAAAAGACTATTTGATCTGTTTGAATATTGTTTCCTTTATAGAGCACCGAATGTGTGTGTGTTTTGGGGGAAGCTTCCCATACCCTGTTATAGATCCTGCTCAGACTTGAACTTACAGTTCTGCCACCTACAGACCTTCCCATACTTTGGCACCCAGCGGCAGAAGAGCTCCCCCTACTGGCAGCCACTGGTTTGTGAGAAGTCATGTGACTTTCATCTTTTCATGAGCTGTGTCCTTCATGGGATGCAGCCCCCAAATATGGAAACAGCCATGGTCTCAAACCCGGAGCTTATCAGGGGCCCTTGCTGCTCTGAAGACCTACGAAGCAAAAAGTGAATTCCAGGACGGCCTTTGCCATTACTTATTGAAACAACCTGTCATGGCTTTGTGGTGAAGCTTACTAGAGAGAACATGGCCGGCGTATTCACAGGTAAGCTTGGCTTTTGGTTCCCCTGTAACGTTGTGAGGAATTTTGTGGATCCTGCAAAGACATTGACACACTGAAATGTCAGTTATCCTGTCTCTGTACGGGGCTGATCCACCAGACCCCACCCGGATTGCCAGCATGTGACCTCTTACGGGCCGGCGGGAGACGCGAGCCCGGCCTGCCAGGAGAACCTGCGGCACCTTTAGGACGCAGCTAGTTTAAAGCTGCTTTTTCTTCACACTGAGTAGCTCCGTCAGTATGAAGCTGGCCTGTTAGATGGATTACTTTGAGAAAGAAGCTTTTTTTTACTCTAAGGAATCTGCTGTTATCTTTATCCAGGCAGAAAGGACAATATGACATGATTTAAAGGGATACCAAATTAATTATGAGGCTTTAATCTTTCGAGTGATTCTTTATTTTCCCAATTGGACTCGCTGTCTCTTACTGCACGTTGCAGCTGCTGTAAATCAGCGTGGCAGGTTCACCTGATAAACAGGCTGCAGCTCTGTGTACACCGTGTCTCCATGGAGCAGGATGCAGATTAACGGGACCCACCTGTCACTGACAGTCCAGGGAGCTGATTAATAGATGGAGAAAGGATGTGGGTGGGACTAAGGGGTGTGGCCTGCACGGAGAGAGAGCATGAGTCTGGACTGAGGGGTGTGGCTTGCATGAAGAGAGAGGATAGGCAGGGCTGAAGGGGTGTGGCCTGCATGGAGATGGGACATGGATGGGGCTGAGGGGGTGTGGCCTGCATAGAGAGGGGACATGGGTGGGGCTGAGGGGGTGTGGCCTGCATGGAGAGGAGACATGGGTGGGGCTGAGGAGGTGTGGCCTGCATGGAGAGGGGACATAGGTAGGGCTGAGGGGGTGTGGCCTGCATGGAGAGGGGACATCGACAAGATCTGGTGACAAGACCCCATCCCTACAACAGTGACTGGGGAAAAGTCAGTGTAATGCTTGGCTGTTAATGATGGTGGCCTGGGTGACAAAGGGCTTCTGCAGGGTCAGTGTTCTTCACAGCTACAGTGGCACTGTCTTATGGGAGGTTTTCATTGGCCAAATTCAAAGGTTATCTTTTTTAGAGTTGGGTAACCAAATGTGCCCCAGTCCTACAGTAGATATCAGGCGGCAGATGGATAAGCTAACCTAACCAGAGACTAACTTTTAAAGGAATCAAGATGACATTTTGACTTTTAATGCTGCTCTGTCATGTACTACAGCTGCAGAAAAAATTAACACAGCACAATTTTTTGTTTCCCTCATTTTTATGGGTGAACGTCTGAATAATTTACATATTTTCTTCAAACTGCAGCCTGGTTCTTCCCTGTTTCTCATTAATGAAGGACTTCTTTCTTGCTTTATGGGACTCCAGTCCTGCTTCTAGGAGCCTGATACGATCTGTCCTAGCAGTGCACTTCACACCTGCACTTAATGTTTCCCATTCCTTTTGAAGGTCACTTGATGTCATCCTCTGATTCATGAGATACTGTCAGATAAGTTAACAATCATCTCTGCCTTTAGAAAGTTGCTTCTACCCTTTACCTGACTGGTTTCTGGTCCTTTTTCCCACGGCTGTAGTCATCCAGCTGAGTTTGGAGTCAATGGTTTGGAATTTAGTTTGGTAGTTGGTAATAATATTTTTACAATTGAATAAGCGGATATTATTTTAGCCAAGCGGTATTGATGCCAGTCAAATCACTGAGAGGGATGTGACATTGGTTTGTTGTTCTCCAGGCCTGGAGGAGGTGCTGTGTTTTAGTTCTTTTTTAAAATAAGTGACTGCTTGCCCAGGTAGCCACCTCACCTCGAGCTTTGGTTTCTCTAAAATTTCAAGAGCTCCAGACTTCAAAGACGATCACAGACGAAAGGAGAATCCTACCTGCTAGATGATATTTTCATAAACTCGATTCCTGCTCTGAACTTTACTGCATGGCCACCATAGAGGCTCCACTTAAAGCCACAAATTGACCATCACCAAACACATTGTGTGTGGTGGAGGTCGGGTTACTCCCTAGTTTAGGTTTTTCTGAAACGCAGGATCCTTTTCATCCACTAAAGCTGTTTTGTCCTAGTAATTTTGTTTGTAGTGTATAATGTGTCTCAAAAAAAGCCTGTCTGCTCCATTTGCAATTTATCGATCAGTGTTACTCTACTTGCAGGACAATTGATAATTGACATGTAGCCAAGCAGCTAATTCTATAACATGTTTTAAATGACTTTTTAATCGAACGTGTTAACTGGCATCCTGAATAGAAGAGTCTGATATCGATTTGCATCCCAACATATTTGCATATGTGGAGTATAACTGATGCAAAAATCAATATTAGCTGTGAGGAAGAGAGAGAGAGAGAAAGCAAGAGCACTAGGAGGAGGGGTTAATTGGTGTGTCTCGGTGCCTGGAAGGGGGCATTTACCTGTAGACCTGCAATGCACCTGCATCACGGATTCTGCTACTATGGTTACGGAGCATACAGTCATCACTGCATTCCGCGGGCCAGCATCACATCACTTATCTTGCTATTTATCATTGACCATACAGGCATTACGTCATCACTAATCCCATTACTGGTCATGGAGCGTGCAGTCATTACATTATTACCCAACCAGTTACCATGAAATGTGTTTACTCTCATTCTCCACATCAGTCACTCGCTATTTATCATGTTCAGCTTCCCATATCCATCCATTAGAGAGGCTTCCAAATCCTTAATGTCCCAGCTCTTCTTCCAAGAATGTTCTACAAAGAAATGAGTAGCTGAACTTGAATCAAACCAAAGGTCACGTGACTTCACGTAAAAAAAGTGGCTGCCAGCAGGGGGAGCCCTTCAGGGGATGGGTGCCAAAGTATGCAAAATTTTCTGGGTGACAGAACAGGTGCAGTAACCAGCCTCTGATATGTAAGTTCATGTCTGAGCAGGATCCATAACAGGGTTTGGGAAGCTTGTCCCATAACATATGCAGATTTGTTGCTCTACAAAGGAGACAGTATTCAAATAGATCAAAGGCTTCACTCTGCTGAATATCGCACTTGGTCTCAGTTCTACTAGTAATTACAATAAAGACACAGACACTCCTATTATACCAGTCAGAAAAATAATTGAACCATCCAAATCTGCACAATTGTAATTCAAATTATTATAAATTGTTCAGCTGTCATTTACAGTTAAGAAGGTATTTCGCAATATTGAAGCACCAAAAACCAACCTGTACAGCCATTCATTAGATTAAGACAAAGGTTCAGTTTTCGTTAAAGAGTTCTGGGCAGTTCTGTGGAAACGATTGGAGGTTGGAGACAGTGGTGAGCTTCCCAGTAAAGATCTGACTACAGTGCAACTGTGAGATAATCGTGAAAAGCAGCTGCCCTCTGGATTCGTGTCTGGTAGCATTATGGTATGGAAATGAGACGTGACTCCTGACCCGTCGTGGTACTCCCTATGGATTATCATACCACCTGGACCAGGTCCACCATCTAAACTCCCCATCCTAACCATAAAGAGCCTGATAAACATCTGGGGTGAATCTCAATACCAAAAACGCAAAGACCGTACTTGTGATCTTTGCAAGAGCGGTCTTGCTATCTTGCCTTCCAGGAACGTATGTGGGACACAGTGAATCATGTGATTGGTATTGTTTGGTGAGGATGCAAGTCATGCATCTTTGATATTTGGGGTGGGGCAAGAATGAAATCTGAGGATTTCTACTGTCCTCGGTACTTCTGTTCTTCAGTATTGGAACTGGTATTTGGCAACGGAAGATGAGGTAAAGTGGATACAGGAGCACATAGGCATGGTCAGGTACGCATACTGAGGTTCATCCCTGAAGTCCACAGCCCAGTCCTGGGCCTCGGGTCAGATGATGGTGAAGTGGGTACTAGGCATGCTGCTCAGGGTAAGGCTTAGGGTAAGGCTTAGGGTTAGGCTTAGGGCTAGGCTTAGGGTTAGGCTTAGGCATGCTGTTCAGGGTTAGGCTTAGGCATGCTGTTCAGGGTAAGGCTTAGGGTAAGGCTTAGGGTTAGGCTTAGGGCTAGGCTTAGGCATGCTGTTCAGGGTTAGGCTTAGGCATGCTGTTCAGGGTTAGGCTTAGGGCTAGGGTTAGGTTTAGGGGTAGGCTTAGGGTTAGGCTTAGGCATGCTGTTCAGGGTTAGGCTTAGCCATGATGCTCAGGGTTAGGCTTAGGCATGCTGTTCAGGGTTAGGTTTAGGCATGCTGCTCAGGGTTAGGCTTAGGCATGTTGTTCAGGGTTAGGCTTAGGGCTAGGGTTAGGTTTAGGGCTAGGCTTAGGCATGCTCTTTAGATTCCTGGAAGTTTCCCATGCTAGGGACTAATTACAATGAAGTAATTGCCATCTAACCCCAGAAATTAATCTGTATCATCACCATTGGGAAAAACAGTGAGAGGCTGGAGCCATCATGGAAAATAAGGGGAGCTGGTGTGTTGTTGGAGCTGGTCTCCACCTGCAGGGTGCGCCCTTCTTACAGTGAAATGAGAATTTGACTAGTGTATTCCCCCTCCACTGGGAGACATTGGCCAGCTGGTGAAATGGAAGGGGGGCTCGGGATTCAGTTATCAGCTGTGTGAGGCTTCAGTTCAGGCTGCCGTAGGTGAATAATGGTTCTCTATCAATAATGTAGTGCAGTTACTGTGGGTTAGAGAGGGGGGCCTGATGCACAGAACGGACTCTCCGTGACTCACTCTGGGGGGGGCTGAATATCGATTCCTCAAAGAGAAGGCATGGAGGGCCGGTGGGCTTGTTTTTCTTACACACCCAACATGAGATAGTGCTACAATCCACACAGCATCTGCCTCCCACCCCCTTGAAGGACGCGCACGAGCCCTAAATGAGATTAATACCCTGGGGTCTCAAATTGCCTGCTCTCGATAATTGAAAATATTTATCCAAGCCCTGCTAAGGGGGGGGGGGGATCCACATTGTTTCCTATGTTACTCCTCTCCTCACTGCTACCAGGTGACGAGTATCTTATTGGACAACAGCCTGGCTCATTAGGTGCCTGGCTTTGCTGGTTATGGGGGGGCGACGATGACACTTGATGAGTAGGTGGCATGATTATGCTGCTCACTCCTTCTGTAAATAACCAGCCTCACTGGAGTCTTTAGGCCATTTCTTACTTGGTTATGTTTATGTCCCTGGGACGTCACCATAAGAGGGTGTCAGTGGGGTGCTGTGAACTTTTGTGAAATCGATCATGTAATTAATCATGTCAGTCTGTAATTTACAATAATCTTCCAGAACTTTCCACTGAACCACCAGAGCTGCCTGCATATGCATCTAAAGCAAGCCCCTAACCCTGAGTTGCACACCCCCTAACACTAACCCTATCCTACATCACACACTCTGATTCCTAACCCCGTCCTACATCACACACTCTGATCCCTAACCCTGTCCTACGTTACACACTCTGATCCCTAACCCTGTCCTACGTTACACACTCTGATCCCTAACCCTGTCCTACGTTACACACTCTGATCCCTAACCCTGTCCTACATTACACACTCTGATCCCTAACCCTGTTCTACATCACACACTCTGATCCCTAACCCTGTCCTACATTACACACTCTGATCCCTAACCCTATCCTACATTACACACTCTGATCCCTAACCCCGTCCTACATTACACACTCTGATCCCTAACCCTATCCTACATTACACACTCTGATCCCTAACCCCGTTCTACATTACACACTCAAATCCCTAACCCCGCCCAGCTGATCCACTAAGCTTATCAGCTACCCTTCACCTTATCCCAGAGGCTCATGAATCTTTGAACCCCCAGAAGCTCATGGCTACCACACACACAACACAGAAGGTGACTGAAACGTCCTCACATTTCAGGGCAAACGGTGCACTAAATGTCTGCATTTTTACTGGATTTCTCACCTGACAGATAGCTGGATACTTTTCCAGAAAATTCCACTCGAGGGCCCCTGTGGACTTAAATTTGCTGCCTCGACCGCAATTCCTGCACTACTAGACCACCTGTAAGAATAATAATCAACCATAACGTCACATTCTAATGAGAAGGGATATATGTGTTCGCCTTGAGCACACAAAGGACAGTTTATGTAGGTATTTTTAATGCTGTCTGCCTGCCGCCCTCACAGAACCCTCACCTTTTATTTTCAACAAGCCAATGAACCATCTTCCATCCCACAGAGCACTCAGATACTGCCTGATCCATTCATCCCCTCTTCTCTGTCCTTACCTTGAAGTCACCTTGTTCCTGGGGCTCATCAATCAGAATAAATCAGTCCACTACACTATCACACTCTCTCCCTCCTTCTCTTTGCTCTCTCTCTCTCTCTCTCTCTTTCTCATCCTCCCACGCTACCACCCTATTCCATGACATGTCTTATTAACAGCCGTGTCTTTTTTGCTATTCCTACGCCACCCTGGCCTCGGCGGTATGGATAAAGCGGGTGAATGTGCGGGCGTCTCCATGGTTGCGGGTTCTAGTCCCCGCAGAGAACGTGCTGGCCAGTTTTGCGGTGCTGGGTAGCCCAGGAGGAGATTAAACGCCTGTGATGTCATTGTGCAGTGCCCTCTTTATATATGTATATATATATACACACACACACACACACACACACACACACAGCATTCAGATTCGGTATTGCGAGGGAGAGCATCTTGTCTTCCTCGGTGTCTTGTCCCGTGTTTGGTGCTGAGGGCAGCTGTGACCCATCCAGCCGCCTCCCTCCTCTACTAGCCTCATGCATTTCAGTAGCCAGTCACAGCTTGGTGTTGACCTTGTGGTGTTACACCCTGACCAATCAGCTCTGTGCCCATTTCAGAAGCATGGCAAGCAGGAGAATCACCAGAGCAAGAGGCAGCATTCCCAGTTTTGTTTTGTCCTTCTCTCTTCTCCCATCCACTAAGGAATTTGGAATAATTCTCTTCAGTCCGGAGACAAGATCAGCTGCTAACAGAATTAGCTGCATTACAAAGGACTTTCCCTGAGATGGTTTTTTGTCATTTATCCTATCATGTAAAATTATCAGGCAGTCCGGTGTAATTAGCCTAGCCCCTTATGTCCCGTAATTGAATTGTGTGCACATTTTGTTTGATGTCCACAATGGGACTCGACTGAGGTTAGAGAGAGAGCCGCAGAGACTAGGGCTCGGCCAAGTGAAGCCAATCGCAAAGCCGAAGAACGCACAGAACCTAATGTCTGCCCGGTTCTCGACAAACCGAGAACGGATCAGCAGCTGGAACTTGCTGAGGAGTCTCTGAGGCTATGTCAGAATGGAGAGAGACGTACACATCACACTGGCATTACAGGAGACTGAAGCGACTGTGTGGATTTTGGTGGGGTGTGTTTTAAGTAAGGGGGGCAACTTGATTTGGACCCAGGAATGCACTAGTCTCCTTCCCCAATGCCTTGGGCAGGAGGCCTCGTGGGCACATATGCTAACATTCACGGGGCCCCCACCCTCCTGGAGATCTCATTTTGATATCGATTATGACAGAATGTCACTTAGCTGCAACCTTCCAAAGTCAAAGGATCAATGTGACGGTTTCTACTGTGTAAATTGCCTTCATTCCCTCTGCAAACCATGCCAAGATCCCAAGGCAGTCTGCAGAGAGAACCTGGATCCCCACACGGGATTACCGCCATTGCCACCACGGTGACGCTCACCAAAATATGGCCTGTGGGTGAGGTGCTTGTTATAGGAGACACTGTGTGGTGGCCGGTGTGAGCAGCAGGTGGCGCTAGAAGCCGGTTAGTCATTGTGAGCAGCGCTTGCGTGTCACCTTGCATTAGCCTTAGAGCCCCGAACTCTAACCCAGCCTGCTGTGCGGCACCATATAACTGCTTCAGGGGAGACCAATAGGAGTTTATTTTTTGGGGTGGGGGGCTATACTTGGGCCTTAGGTGACAGGGCAGCAGCTGATGGGGAATGTCGCTGCAGATTAGTGCTGGTCTGAGAGCCGACTGTGGCCAACTGCCCAGTACATCAACACACATCATGTGACCTGTCAAATCAGGCTCCATGATGAGCGTGTGGACGCCTTAAGGCTTGGCACAGGTTAACTGCCCTGTTTGGGTGATAGATGTAAGGTAAGGTGGGGTGTCACTAAGAGGCTCGCAGGGACAGGGCAGATGAGCCCCGCTCCAACACTCCCCCCCCAGCCCGTGCTGCGGACAGATGAAAGGTAGATGAACCATCCTGTATCAGCAGGCAGAGCCGTCACTTCACCCCCCAAGGGACAGGAGAGGGGTCCTGGGAGGGAAAGTGGAGTTTCCTTTCTGTGGGTTTCACTGTTCGCCATCCCCAGGCTGCTTTTTCGAAATCCCTGGCAACAAAGTGAACGTGCGACTGAACGATAGTGGCTGCGACAGAGTGTGTGTCCCTCCAGATCTCTGTGTGCATGATGGTGTACGCTCCCATATGGCCACTTTGTACACTGGGTAGGGCACTCACCCATCTGCTACGGGACCAGGAGTTGGAACGGGAGTGAGAGCAGGAGTGGGAGCGGAAGCAGGAGACGGAGAGGGAACTGTAATAGGAACAGGAGTGAGAACCGGAATGGGAGCAGGAGACGGAGCGGGATCTGGATTAAGGACAGGGGTGAGAACCGGAATGGGAGCAGGAGATGGAG
>JABFEA020000039.1:18701528-18715669 GCA_019775915.2 Cyphomyrus plagiostoma | reverse complement strand
TTGTGTTTCCTAAACAAACACATTTTTTGACACCAGGAAACAGCAAATAGAATAATTTTAAGTTAATAATTTTTACTATCAGCACCACAATTTTATTGGGGGCTTCTCTGGGCCCCCTCTCAGTCATGGGCCTCGAGAATCGTCATCGTTTACCCCCCCCTTTACAGCGCCCCTGTGCGTCAGTAACGTGCTCTGGCCCCATCCCTGATAGACGTGGTGATGAAATGTACATCAGATTATCGTCACTACATCGCTGGCTATTCCAATGGTGCCCGATAAATGGTATGGGTTATACAGACAACTGGCGAACGTTTTGGGGTAAGCCTGGGCTTTTGAAGAGGGATGGTATTCACCCCTCGCAGGCTGGTGCCGACCTCCTGTCTAAAAGCATAGCTCATAGTCTCCAGGCAAATCGCTGACTAACTAGAGCCAAGTCCAGGTGCCAGGCAAATCGGCATAACCGATTGCCTGCTAGTCGTTTAGAGTTGTCACTTAGGGTTAATTTTATTGAGACTGTGTCTGTTCCCCGCGTTCTTAATCATGGAAGCATATTCCACCGTAGTGTGTGCTATAATTCATTGTAATTTTTATTTTAAGTAATCTGTTACTAGAAAACAGTTGTGATGCAAGGCTTAAACTTAAACTTGGACTTTTCAGTATAAGATCACTGGCTCCTGAGCCACTATTAATAAAAGAAATAATTACTGATTTTTGTCTTGGTGCCCTATGCCTTACTGAGACCTGTCTTAAACCGAATTAATTCATGGCATTAAATGAATCTATTCCAGGTGAATACAGTTATTAAGCATAACCCACCACCAAATCGCAAATCTTGGTGGTGTTGCTGCAATTTTTCAGTCCAACCTTGAAGTGTCTGAGAAATGTGGTTTGAACTTCAGCACATTTGAAACTCTTGTTCTTTATGGAAGATTATAAGCACAAAAATTCAAATGGAAATTCATTTTGCAATTGGTAATTGTCATTTCAATATTTAATCTGAACATGTAATTTCTAAATACATTTTGCAATCGGCAATTCAATACGCAAAGTGCCTATGCAATCCTTAATTCATTTCAAAATATTTTGAATAATAAATAGAATAACAAGGCATTGAATTGCATTTCGTATTGCCATGGGTTTTTTTCCTCTTTATTCAAATGGCAGTTCATTTTGCATTGGCGTCCCCGGCAATTGCATTGCATGTTGGGGGGAACTGTCAGACCGCTCATCAAGGTGGACCTTCATTAACGACGTCACTTCCTTGTTTAGGGCCTCACCAGTATCCAACGGATTTTTTTGTTTAGAGAATAATGGGGACAAAAGAGCCTGTAGCAAATATTTGTGCCTTAGCAGATGACATGGAAAATAATTGGGTCTCAACAATAGATGTGAAGAAAAGTAATCGACCACAGGTTCACAACGCAACTCATTTCCACGTTTACGACAGTTCTGCAGGTCGGGGTAAAGTGAAAGGATGTCGCAAGAGCAAATACGGGAACATATATGCAGTCATCATATACGTAATAAGAATTAAGCAGGGGGGCGGCATGGTGGTGCAGTGGTTAGCACTGTTACCTCACACCTCTGGGACCTGGGTTCGAGTCTCCACCTGGGTCACATGTGTGTGGAGTTTGTATGTTCTCCCTGTGTCATCCTTGTGCCCATTGCTTCCGGGATAGACTCCGGACCCCCCGTAACCCAGTAGGATTCTGCTACACAGAAACAAGCTTCACACAAGTGGTGGGGCACCGCGCATAGTACCGACAGTGCTGTTGAGGAGCTTGTTGTTCCAAACACCCCCGCTGCCGTTCTCATGGTCAGTACAGTGGCGACACTTTAATTTCTCCACTTGGAGCACGGCTTATACAGATCACCACATTAAACGCCAGTCCAACTGATGCTTCTGGTTATTAGCACAGTACACAGAGAGCGCTGTAGTCATGCAGCAGACCAGAACCATAGCACCTCATATAGCATAACTCAGGGTTGGTAAGGTAAAATCTTTATTAGTGTGGTCATGCAAATTAGGGTGACAGACTGCTCCACATAACCTGGGTACTTGCACACCCAAAAAAAGGTGCCCCACTATATGCTTTTTCAACCTCTTACAAGAGCTTCATCAACATAATTGGATTTCCTCTCCTCTCCTCCAATTGTGCGTACATAATGATATAATTAACTACCTGCAATTACCTATTGTTACATGTTGTTTGTACTGACAGTGGGTATGCAAGTGTACCTGTGATATTCTATAATGGCCTTAAGTACTTCATATTACTAGCTCAAACTATCATAGGATTCCCCCTCCCAGCTTCTCATATGCTGTTTGCTGTTACCATGATCACTTTCCTTCACAGACCCCAGCTTCCCTTTAGTCAGCTACCAGATGCATCCCCTTCTTTTCAATTATGACGATTTCACTAGCTTGTGCCAGGTCAGCTTGCACCAGTGTGTTCCCTTCCCAGCATGCACACTTCCTCTCAGGAGTCCACAAGAACAGGCTAAGGCCAGCCAACAATCCCCAAAATCCACCCATCCAACTCAACCAGCCCAACCTTTAAATACACTTCAACCCAACATACTTGCACCCAACAACTGAACAGATGCACTACAACCAGGCTCATATGGGCACTAGGAGTCTAGTAAAGCATATTTGGTGTTTGGAAGCGTTATGTTCAGTGCCTTCACAAAACACCACAAAACATGCTGCACCATCACCATTGGAAGAGCTTTTCTTCACGACTACATGAAATATGAGGATATAAGAGGATGACAATCCAGAAGTACCATCATTTACAACAAAACACAGAGGACTTACATAATGAGATGCTTTTGCATTGTGCGACTTCAGCTATTTTTGACATTACCATTTCATACTACTAGCATGTTTTCACCTGTAATGAGCAAATTATTTCTAAAAGTGTGTATTTTGTCTGGTATATTAAAGAATCACCCAAAATATCCAACATGATTTAATAAAACAATGTTTATTCCAGATTCATGCATTTATGTAACATTTGAGATGCATTTCTCTCTCCATCTTTATTTCCAGTTTTATTTGGAGTATTTTCATTTTTATGTTCCTCCTTCAGATACTTGTACTTGTGTTCATGAAAATCATTAGCCAGCCTTTTATGGATTGGGACTCTTTTGTTCTGGTAACTAGTACTGACAGACACTGCCACCCTAGCTTCTGAGGATGTGGAGGGTACACTACCTTTCAATTCTTCACTTTTATCCATTTGACTTTTTCAAACCAGTTCATATATGATCAAATAAATGCATATTAAATAAGAAATACTTCAAATCAGATGACAGAAAAAAACAAAATAGTTTGAAAGGAGAGAAAGAAAAGGCGAAATGAAATGCACTAATATATAGGTGAATGTGCTCCCTCATATTACCTGCCTAGATCCGGGGTGTCAAACTCCAGTCCGGAAGGGCTACAGCCGCACACGTTTCTGGGTTTCCCTTCTTCTAACACACCTGATTGAACTCCTTGCACTTCCTTGTGCTAATTACCACACAACTCTTGAGCTACGTCATTTGTGATAGAAAAGAACTAAGCTACACAGGACTCTGGCCCTCCAGGACTGGATTTTGACATCCCTGTCCTAAGGTGAAGCTGGAAGTTGTGAACACAAGTACAGCACAGGTATTTTGTTTAATGCTGCAGCATATCGGATACTTGTCATGCTTTGTATTTGTTGAGACAATATTTGTATTGTGCAGTTTTAATATAAAGCTGAAAGCAGCTAACATGAACACAGTACAGGTCAGGTACAGTTAATTTTCTTAATGTACACCTTAATGGATATTTATTTATCTTTAATTACTTGAGAGAATATTTATTTTGATTTACTCAAGTAGATGTTTGTCTTTCTTATTAGGAGGTTGCAGCAGTATTGACAGAATTTTTTTTTATTTAAGATAGTGATACTCTGTTCAGTAAAACACTGTTTAATAAAGAAAAAAGCAATTTATGTTTTGTTTCTGTTTCCCCCGCTGTGCCAAAAAGATACTGAACCGTGACTTCAAAACTGAGGCATGTACTGAATCAAAGTTTGTGGTTGTCCAGGGGAGATCCCCTGGATGTCCCTTGTTTATGTCACTAGCATTACTGCTAAAATGTTAAATAGTACAGTGGTACCTCGGTTCTCGAACTTATTCCGTTCCGGACTCCGGATTGAATCCTAAAAAGTTTGAGTTCTGATCGAATTATAATAAATAAATAATAGAAAAAATAATAATAGAAAACCAATTAATTGGTTCCTGCCCCCCCCAAAATTACACCTAAATACACTGCCATTTGAATTTATATCAGCAAATACTCAAGAGCCAATGATGATCATTATTACAGCTCAGCAATATTATGCAGCAATAAAGTAAAGTCAGCTGAGTACCTGAATCTACTGAATGGCCAGGTTACACCTCCATTCATCATCAATGGATTTTTTTTTTCTTCCCTGTTGGCATGGGCATATTCCAGGACAAGAATGCCAAGATTAAATGGGCTCGAATTGTTAGAGTGGTTCAGGGAGCATGAGGAATCATTTTCACACATGACTTGGTCACCGCAGAGTTGTGACCTTAACCCCATTGAAGGTGGGGATGTATTGAAGGAGGCTTTATGGAGTGGTTCAGCTCACTTGTCAATATAGGATCTCGGTGAGAAATGAATGCAGATCTGGATGAAAATAAAGGGTGAGATGTTGCATAAGCTTGTGGGAACGATGCCATGACAAATGTGGGCCATAATCAAAGATAAAGGCGGCCCAATGAAAAATTCAAATAGCGACTTTTTTTTTTTGTGAAAAAAGTAACAAAATGAACAGGATGAAACAAGAGCAGCATTTTTTTTCTTAATGGCTTCCAAAATGATAA
The DNA here is from genome assembly GCA_019775915.2 of Cyphomyrus plagiostoma. NCBI lineage: Eukaryota > Metazoa > Chordata > Actinopteri > Osteoglossiformes > Mormyridae > Cyphomyrus > Cyphomyrus plagiostoma. The sequence goes on along the minus strand of JABFEA020000039.1, from coordinate 18,710,785 downwards.
AGATCTTATCCCAACATTATCCCTGTCCTGCCCCAATCATCTGTTCCTTCCATGTGCCATGCCCCCTCGTTAACCTAGTGTGGGATCCCCATGTGATTAGCTGTTTCTGGTTGTTGTCATTAGTCCTCTGTATTAAGTCCGCGTTTCAGTTTGTTTCCCCAGTCCGGTCATTGGGTGCATTCAACTTGCTTACAGCGCTGGTTAATTTACCTGGTAAATTAAAGTTTTAATAAATGACATAAATGCTCTAATAGTACACGTAAGTTAGTGGTTTATTTATTGTTAGTTATGTTGCACTGCTTTATTTGGTTAATCGTCCAGTCTGTGATTTCCTGGCGTGTACAATTTATATTAGGTCAGTGTTCATGGTTCGACTTCTGATATTCAGATCCGAGTTCTAGGTCAAACTGGTCTGTTCGACTTTCAAGAAATTCAAGTTCTAGTGAGTTTGAGATCCGAGGTACCACTGTATTTACGAAAAAGGCATTTGCATTGGTTTATTGTCCGTAATGTGTTCTCAGAATGCCCATAATTAGTCCTGAGGGTTCATTGAAAAGTCCATAATAGGTACTCTGAATGTCCCTTACAGTCATCGTCAGGATGGAGGAAAAAAAACACCTTTTGGATGTCCTAAGGAAGTCCTTTGATGACATCTAGATGTCCTAAGGCCATATTACTATTTGCTGAGTACTTATGTATGCTTCTGCACAAGGACATTCACTGCTACCTAAACTACCAACGTCAGTTCACTGCAGTGATTACTTTACCACATAATATGTACAGTCAGGACCATAAATATTTGGACACTGACACAAGTTTTACTATTTTACCTGTTTACTGAAATATATTCCAATTGAAGTCATACAATGAGCATGGACCTAAAGTGCAGACTCCAAGATTTCATTTTAGGGTATCCACATTCAAACTGGATGAAGGGTTTATTTGTTTCAGGTCGTTAACATGTGCCACATTTTTTTTAAAGGGGTCCAAAAGTAAATGGAACTTAAAAGCTATTTTATGGGCAGGTGTGGGCGATTCCTTCATTCTTTCATTATCAATTAAGCAATAAAAGTCCTGGACTTGATTTGAGGTGTCTTGTTTGCATTTGGAAGATTGAGGTGAGAACATACAACATGCGGTCAAAGGAACTCCAGCATGCAGGTGAAACAGGCTGTCCTGTGGCTGCGAAAACAGAAAAAAAAAACAAAATCGAGAAATTGCCACATTAGAAGTGGCAAAATCCACAGTTTGGTACATTCTGAGAAAGCAAGCAAGCATCGGTGAACTCAGCAACGCAAAAAGGCCTGGATTTCCATGGAGACAACAGTGGTGGATAATCGCAGAACTATTTCCATGGTAAAGAGAAACCCCCTCGTAACAGCCAACCAAGTGAACAACAGTAAGTTGTCTGCGAAGGGCAGCCACCTGTAGCAGCACCCAAGGAGCAGGGGGTTAAGGCCCTTGCGCAAGTACCCACAGATGTGCTGAGGCTTGAACCAGCGAGCTTCTGATTACAGGCACTCAGGCTTAGCCCGAGCCATACACTGTAAAACATGATGGAGGCAGTGTGATGGCTTGGGCGTGCATGGCTGCCAGTGGCACTGGGTCTTTAGTGTTTCTTGATGATGTGACACAGGATGGAAGCAGCCGAATGAATGCCGAGGTGTTCACAGACATATCTGTTCAAATGCAGCCAAATGGATTCGATAGCGTTTCATAATACAGATGGACAATGACCCAAAACACACAGCAAAAGCAACACTTTATTACAGCAAAGAAGTAGAATATTCTCGAATAGCCAAGTCAGTCACCTGATCCCAACCCCACTGAGCATGCATTTCACTTGCTAAAGACTAGACTACAGACACAAAGACCCTCAAACAAACAGCAACTTAAAGCTGCTGTAGTAAAGGGCTGGCAGAGCATTAAAAAGGAGAAAACCCATCCTCTGGCAGTTATTGCCTACAAAGGGTTTTCTACTAAGTATTAGAATAGAACATTTTATTTGCAGTTACATTAATTTGTCCAATTACTTATGAGCCCCTGAAGACAGGAGATTGTGTAGAAAAGTTACTTTAGTTCCCACATTTTTATGCAAATGTTGCTGTTCTACCCACTGAATTAAAGTCTGCATTTCAACTGCATCTGACTTCTTTTAAAAGTTATTGTAATGTACAGAACTTAAAAACTGAACTGTGTGTATTATGGTCCTGACTGTACTTATCTAATGGGCCTTCCTAATGATACATGCAAGGCTATATATGGGCTGTACTTTTCAGTGGTGCACTACAGGCTAAAACATAAAAAATATACACATGTACCAATTTTCATGCCCTATATACTGCAAGGACTGGCATAATTAATTGGGCTGACACCATCAAATTATGCTTTTATTCTTTTATTTTACCTCTAGGAAACGACGTAGCAGGCTTTGTGATTTTAATGATTATCCACTATATGTTAACAAATCATTGTAAAGTTTGCTGCCACTACTGTTGCTTAAACTCTGTGTGTGGCGTTCATAATTTTTATCCTTGCTGGGACTCACCCATAGGGGTGCGTTTGTGAAATATTTAATAAAAACGAAGAGGAGAAAAGCAAACAGGAATTAGTCATTGAAAGACATTTGCCTCTCTCTGTATGGAAATATTTTGGATTCTATAGAGAAATACAAGTGTTCTGCTGGTACAATTTACAGTAGCACCAAAAAGTTAAGACTATTGATAGATTCATTTTGTTTAGCTACAAAACGCCGTGTCTATCCATTTTGATGTCCACAATTATGAAATAAAAAATTTGCAGCAGTAAATTTTGGAAACATGAATTTTTTATTTTGTACAACTTGATCGTATCGGACAAATGGGGGGGGGGGGGGACAGCATTTTGACCCCAATTCCAGCCTCGGAAGCTTTAAGTCACCACAGGCTGGACCGGTAGGTCTGGTGAAAGCAAATAATTCAGATGGTTTTTCCTTCTCCCTTTTTTTTTTTTAAAAAAAAAATAAAATCAGAGAGGCATCCTATTTCCCTCTACACTTATCTTAACTGCATGACCAGTTTTTGTCAGCCGTTTTATGTCAGCAAAACGGCGCATCTGCTTGTCCACACGAGACAGACCCCTCTTCATTGGACCCTTAGAGACAGAATAACAGAAATATTGTTCCACTAAAGTAAACTTTAGACAATGTAACTTTAAAAATGTTTGTGTTGATAATTAAACTTCAAGGGAAAAAAAAAAATCCTCCCATTAACCACGGTCACATCACACACTCTGGTATTACACCAGTGGCTCAGCTTAAAACATTGAAGTGTACACTAGAAATGCAGAAGATCCATGACAAAGGTTAGAACGTAACAGAAAACAATATGAAACCTTGTATATATCCAGCAATGACCTGTTGCTAGAAGGAACATATCCTGTGGCTAGCAGAATAATTTCACCTCTGCGCCCCTGGGCAAGGCCCTTAATCCCCATTGCTCCAGGGGCTGACTGATCCTACTCTATAAACTACACTTGTACATCACTTTGGATTGTAAATCATTATTTGATACACCTTTACCAAAGTCAATCATAAAATACTGTGCTCAAAGGTTAACTGGCTCTAAAGACTGATTATCCTCCATTTCTCAGCAAAATAGTCTGGTAATCAGGGCATTACTGCTGTTAAACTAAATCCAAGATGCTGTTAGTCATAGAGAACATAGAACACAGAGAACTATGTTTGACTGAATAATTAGGTTAGAGATGAACATGCTTAGGCTGTCAGTGTATCATTTCCAGGCCAAAAGCATGGAGTGGCACTTACGGCCCCATGTAGACACCCTGAAGTTACAGGGGCATTCGATTGCCTTCCACACTGATCTTGACAGCACCCTGAAGTTTGCACAGTTTTCTTTGTTCTGCAAAACGACGCTTGTGCTTCTCCAATCTGTTTATCCCCTTTCTTAAGCCCATCTATTGGAACCAACCAGACCTCAACTGCGCCATCATAACATAAAGTGGTAGCTTAACAGCAACAGTCACTATCACAGAAACATAATACACCTTCTTTATTTAATATGCTCCAGAATTTTTATGTTTAGGGGGAAAAACAGCATGAACACACCTAAACGTGCCTACCATTTAGTGATCTGGAAACTTACCCGATTAGCTTCTACATCCACATTCCACTTCGGGCGAACTACGTAGTCTTTATTTGATGGCATTGGTACCCTAGCACGGGCACAGAACCCTGGATCACCAGGTCGGAGTGCCCTGGGGTACGAAGAGACCAGCTGTTAACTTTCCGACTTAAGATGCACATCATAAGAACATAAATTTACAAATGAGAGGATGCCATTCGGCCCATCAAGCTCATTTGGGGAGAACTTAACTAATAGCTCAGAGTTGGTAAAATCTTACCTAGCTCTGATATAAAGTTACCCATGGGTTTCGCCTGCACTACATGAACATCAATCAAAGGAGACTAAAGCATACTCACTTTTCCTCCCCAGTTAACACTTTCTCAAGGTCTCTGCGTGGTGTCTGTCCCCCTGAACTGTGGAGAAAGGACAAGTGATTAAAGAACCATTAAAATAAGTCGCCATCTCCAGGTATTGAGTGAATATGCATACACACAGGAAACAGCATGCGTAACCCATTACACTATAACAGCAGCAAACAGTAAAATGTCACCTAGGACCTGTTTCACAAAGCAGGATCTCTTGCTTAGGTAGATGACTTGTCGGGTTTAAGGTAGTCTGGGCTAAATGGACTTCATTTTCATTTACTTACATTTAGGCCAGACTACCTTAAACCCAACAAGTTATCCGGCTATGCAAGAAATCCTGCTTTGTGAAACAGGGTCCTACGTATCAAATTTTGCACAGTACATCTACTTATAGCATTACAATAATTTTGTACCTAGAAGACATTTTCTTTCTCCTTTACAGCAAAAAAGCAGTAAAACCTGGATTTACAAGTAGTTAAGTCAAGCTATATAGCAAAATCACTGTGAAGGTCAAACATATTGAAGCCAAGCAAATCACAGCTAAAATTCATAATAAAGTAATGAACTTATTATATGGCTTACATAGTTCTGAAATTTTACTATTTCCAATGTACCGGTACTTGAATTACACAGTTTAAAAACCCTGACACTGTTCTGCTCAACTATTAGCTGGTCTTCAAATACTAAAATTTTAAATCATTTATCATACACTTATCTGCCATATCTCAGAATTCCAAAATAGGTAAATAACGATGCATTTGCTTCTCAATCAGCAGTATTAGTTTCGTGTTAAGATGTTTTTGGCCATTAGTAATGAATATGAGGAAGCAAATAAAACAGGGACCTTATACAGAATAAAGATTGATCTCTGTCACTCTCTCTCACACACTCACTCACACTCACGGAGAAAACTGGAAACTCACAAGAAACCCACAGAACATTAATGGGCAAATTGTGCACAGAGCTCCCCTGAAAACAATACTTCAAAAATGTGGTTTAGTCAAATGTTCCTGTGTTCTCTATGTAATCTTGACAATACACAAAACATCAAAAAAGCAGAGAATGACTTGCATTATAAGCAACCCTTGAGTAAACTCAATGTGCCATAATTTATATACAATGAAAAGACCAACTTCCATGTCTTTATTAAAACAATTCTATAGAATACCATTCTTCAACAAATGCTTCATAGATCTGACAGTCTATGCCTATTCAATTCTGCATGGTAGTTCATAGATGTAAATATATTGGTTTGTCACAATCCTACATCTGTCCAGTAAGAATACAGAGTATTGAATGACAAAGTCAACCACTATATCCACAACTATAAACTTAACTCAACACATTGAATGTAATCATGCCTCAATTTAAAATTACGATGGAAAATCATTTTGTTATATATATTATATATACCTATATAATTAAATGTTTTGTTCTTCAGCAGAATATTTGAAATTAAATTGTTTTATCTTGGATCAAAACAATCAACACCAGTAAATACACATCTACGAAGTATTGGCCTTATACTCAATAATACAGAAACTGCAATGTAACGCAAGTGAAAATATGTTCAGGATGGTAAATAGAATATATAGCAAGCACACTAACATTTTCCCCTCCATGGAAGAAAGATATATCTAACAGCTATTTCCCCCCATGCAATGGTAAAGGCTGAAAAACCTAAAATCTTTAATTCAACATTTTCTCACAACAAAATGCATGTTGGCCAATTCTGAGATCTACATGCAACCATTCAGAATTTGGGGTGAATTACATAAAACACCATGCAATCACACAAAACCTGTGTGGGGAGGAGAACACATCTGCCTCCTGTGCTTTTTCAACCTTCGGCTGCTCATTTTGAAGACTGAAGAGAGGGATAAGTGAGGTACAGCAAAAGCAATGGAAAGAAGGAATTCAAAAAAGGAGCAGGAGTACAACAGGGAAGGCAGAAGCTACAGATAGATTGGTTTTTATTATTCAGTTTAATTTCAGAACAAAATGTAAAATGAAGCGGGAAAAAAAACTGGGGAAGGAGCACTTATGCAAGCAAATTTACCCAAGATGTCGACGTGGAGGCATCTGCTGGTCTAGATCTCTTTGCTGGCGTTCCTCTCTAGTCATACCTTTGTAGTTGGACGTTAAGCCAAAGATTGGGCGTGACCATTCATCTAAAGACATAAAACGTAGATGTAGATTACACCAGGAGTTCTCATAAACAAAACCTCTTTATTCTTTACCAAAGGTGGAGTTTCAGCAATTGATATGAATTATGCCTTGGACGTTGTCATCGATTTCAGAAATAGAAATTTAGGTTTATATACTTCCAGTATAAAATAATGCATTGAGAGTACTGATTATGATTTGAATATTTTCAGTATAGACTCTTACTGATGAGTTTAAGCGCAAGGTCCTTGTTAGGTCTAGATTCCTTGGGATGTTTGTACAGGAACATGACAGCCCGGCCAATTCCACTGTGCTTCAGAGTCTCTTGACTCACACTAGGTAGCTGAAAAAGAAAGGTTTTCATATAACAGTAGTGTACATGGTCCAAACTTTGTAAACCCGCAAACAAAGAAGCCTAACACACTACCACTCGCACTGACTTCCTGTAAAATCTTTAGAAGCTCCTCTCTTATCTTAAGGGCTGGAAGGCTCTTGTCTGGCAAAGGGCTGATCCATTCTTTGATGGCCGTCATCACTCCGCTGTCTATGAATGTTTCCTTCAAATCTTGCCTGAAAGACAACACTCACTGCTTCAAGATTCAGCCAATAACTTGATTAATAATTTTTAATCAAGAAGAACCTTACTTCTTCAGGTGCATTACCACAGTAGGCAGCAAGGTAAGTTTCTTTAGGGCTGGCTTCTTCTGACTGTTCAATGTCCTGTCTTCCTGTAAACATGAGATACATGAAGAATAGTAAGTGCAGTCATGCATTGCTTAACAATAGTGATACATCCTGAGAAATGTGTTATTAGGCAACTTAGTCATTGTGTGAACATCATAAAGTGTACTTACACAAACCAGAAAGTTATAGCCTAATACACACTTAGGCTTTAGTAAAAACTTTTGAAAAGTAGAAAACTTACTCTGAAATAACAAATACAGAAATCGTAAATAAACCAGTAACAGTTGCTTATCAAGTATTATGTATTGCACATAACTATATGTGCTAAACATTTACCTCACTGGCAGCACAGTGGGCTTGTTTACACCAGCACCACCAGAAACATCGTAATGCGCTGCACTACCATGTCACTAAGTGATAGTAGTTTTTCAGCTCTGTCAATCTTATAGAACCACTATTGTATATGTGGCTCATCACTGACCAAAACATCATTATGCAGCATGACTGTATATAAATCAGCTTTCAAAGTGATCTCTAATAAACCTTCACATTGCATTAAGTTAAATATTATACCATCTTTAACTAATATTTCAATGGTACAAAAGAAAAATTACAGAATTCTGCTGTGTAGGTAAGATACAATGATACCAAGTTAAAGGTTAAAGATTATAAACTGAAAGACTGCTGAAAACCCAAGATAATAGTAATACCAGCAACTGACGAACTTAACCTATACTGCTTCAAAGAAAGAATTTCACATTTAATGAATAAGACAAACGATTATCTGAGAGGTTAGGATTAAAGGAACACACCTCAGCTGCTTCTGTCATCTTGGTGATCATGGCACTGACCACATCATCAGCATCACTGATGAAAGTTCCCCCATCACGGTTCCGCCTTCGCTTGCCACTTTGTGCTTTCTTCCTGGCCAGCATCATGTCAAAATCTGAAACAAAGCTAGCACTGGAGAAGAAAGCATCAAATGTTTATTTTGAACTATAATGCAGAGAGTGATATTACACTTACAATTATATACAAAGGGATGGAAGTGTAAGGTACCCCCCACAGGGGTTTCTAAACAGACAATTTTTAGAAAAGGGCCAGAAGTTCATAGGGTAATTATTGCAGCTAATTGATGTTATTTTTTCCAAAACTAAAAAGAAAAACAATGGATGTAGTCATAGGCTGTGTATATAGATATAAAAATAAATATTAATATTCTAAATAAATAAATTATTTGAACATGCCTCAGGCATACTTACTCTTTGTCCCCTCCTCCCATTGCATCATCAGAGTCAGAATCCTCAACTGCTGCTTTTTCTGATGAAACCCCTGATTGACTCTTCTCTTCTTCCAAGTCTTCTTGGTTGAAGCCCTACAAAAAAAGTGCCACTATATGGTCGGATTTACCATCAGACGGACAGGTTCTGGTTTTGATCCTTGCTCTTTAATTAGTATGTACACATTCTCCCTTTCTCAGAGTTGCTTACTCCACCAACTGACATACAGTCATTTGCTTGCCCAGAGTGTGCACCATGCAATGAACCAGTATTGCATCCAGGGTGTAGAATGCTCCTAGCTACACTAACTACAACCTGTCCTGGATGAGTAGCTCATCCAGATTGATGGATATAAAACGAATGAGCACAAATACCGTAAACTCTTCTTCCTCCTCATCCCCCGACTCTCCGAAGATATCTGCGATCATCTTCCTGTGAAAATGTGAAATCCAATGTGAGGTTGGACTTGATAGTAAAATGCACTGGTTTATACTGGTTTAAAAGTTAACCCATCTGTACTTGCCAAACAACAAGTAAAAGACCACAATTCTGTGAGATGTGTTTACACACACACACACACACACACACACACACACACACACACACACACACACACACACACACACACACACACACAC
>JABFEA020000039.1:18656753-18667997 GCA_019775915.2 Cyphomyrus plagiostoma | reverse complement strand
CTGTTTACAATTTTTACTAATGTTAAATTTTCTTTTTCGGGTGTTTTATTTTTTTTTTTTATTTGCCTCCCCTCTACCCCATTTGGGTGCATCTCCCCCCCCCCCCCCCCCCCATTCATGACACTGTTGTTATGAAGTACACATGCCTCCTTCTTCCAACACCCCCCTTGCCCCCGACCGAAGAAAGAGGCCAGTATTTCAAGTGAAAGCACCCCCCCATATGAAAACAGCAAAAACTTGTAAATTGTGTAACATATTGTATGAACACAGCTGCTTCCTAGAAGTCATACATACTGATTTTTTTTGTTCAATTAATTGTTCAATGACGATACAAATTTTGAAACATTGATTTAGACTATTTGCTGCGCATAATGTTTATTCATTACAGTATTGTTGCTGTTATTTTTATTGTTAATGATCAAAAACAAAGTTGCTTAGAATATTTAACTATGCTGAAATTTAGTGGTTGCCTTAACCGTTCAATGACTAAATGTTTTTGAAATATAATTACTGCACATACCTTTTATTGATTGCAGTGTTGTCACCCTTAGTTTTAGGCCCAGTAAAAAAAAATATTAGTTTATCATCCCCGCCCGCGTGGCAAATTTAGCCCGCATCGATTTTTAAAAAATTTTTTAAAAGTGTATTTTCCTGTATAAATTCCACTGCCGGCGTTCACAAATTTTGAATAAAACATTTTTTAAAAATATTTTCTTTTCATATTAATTTTGCAGATCAGCCCGTATGTCATACATCTGTTGCTGTTCCTTTTGTTTACTGTTGATGTTGAAAACGTATCTTCCGTTATCTTTTTTCTAAGAAATAAAAATAATAATAATAATTCGCCCTCCCTCATCACTTGTTTCTGATTGAAAGGATGATAAACTAATAATTATTTTTACTGGGCCTTATTGTTTTGGATTAAAAAAGTTATTGAAATTCTGTGTTTTTTCTATTTTTGAGATAATAGATAATATCTCGGGAGTACTTTCCAATCAGCGTTGAAAACGGCTGCCCTTGCCTTACAGCCCAGCTCAAAATAATGTCAGCTGTAGAAATAATGCCATAGCCGGACGACTTAGTGTGTAAACGAGGTTTAGAGTGAGTGGTGAGAATTTTGTGACTTTTGATTATTTTTGGTGTGTGAGCTAGGAAGCAAGCGGTCGCTTCTGCCGCGGCGTAGAAGCGACTTTGCCTTTAAAAAGAGCGATGACGTCAGGGGAGGCTAGGGGATGCAGCTCGTGCCCGTATCTTTTGCGGAGTGACATGATTAGCGTGTCAAAGAAAATAGTTCCTATGTTAAACTGTTCACTACAAAGTCTGTAGATTATCTTGAGTAACTGGGTCATGACTTCCTGTAAGAGACATTGTTATTGATTTTTTTAAATGTATTTCGGTGCTTTAATTGCCATAAAAACATTGTCATTCACTCCAATTATATTCGAATGACATTTCTACGACCGATATCTCCAAAACTAGGCAACTCTCAATAGAACAACCTAGATGGATAAATAGCAATAATTAAAGCCCCTCTAAAACATATCTTTTTAAGTTTTAGGGTGAACTGCCCCTATAAAGAAAAGAAGTTTTTGGATTGTTGTATATGAGAACATGTGTATTAATTGGCAAAATATTATGGTTATTCTGGCTTTTGATTCTATAGTTCATTCATATTATTTTAATAATATAAACGTATAATAATAATATAAACTTACTTAGGGAATATTGTTACTAGGACTTTTATTTTAAAAAAGGAAGTTCGTAGTGTTGACGACGCCTCCTGGAATAACGCAACCGCGGATTGGTTAGTTTGATTGCCTAGCTCCCCATAGACATACGAGCTCCTTATCAATATATACATTTTTAATATACAACATAAATAGTTCTGTTTATTGTGCGTGATGCGTTTACAGTTGTGAACCAAGAACAGAACTATCAAATGTATTTCACTTTCAAAATCCCGTTGAAATATTTTGCGGAAGCTTACTAGCCACTTTTGCTTCTTCGTAGATTAAACGAATTTAAGTACAAAGGGCAGGCACCAAGCAACCATTGTTGCTTGAAAAGATGGATTTGTTTGGCGACCTTCCTGAACCCTCTCAAACTGGTAATATAAACCTGCTAACATTCTAAATATTTTAACTTGTAATGTTTTGTACTTATATGGGTATCTAGTCTACAACAACGATAGCAATCGATAATTAAAACGCTAAAAGGCTAGTGTAAATCGCCTAATGAACTAATGGTAGGTCTGTATCATTGTAGGCGAATTACTGACCTTGTTGTAAGTTATATTTGCATTTGTTGCCGTATTTGTTGGGTATATTTATTCGCAGGGTTATCCTTGTATATATATATATATATAGTAGGCCCATGGTTAAACATCAAGTTGTAAGACAAGTCAGAATGCTCAAAGAAACTTACTACGCCAATTGTCTATTCTAATTGTTGAGCAATTATTAGAGGAATTATACTAATGCATATGTCTGTGTGTTTAGGGGACGTTACTGGGCGACCTCTCCAAGAAATGGATGACAGGTCTGACAAAAGGAAATATGAGGTCTGCCGAGATGTTGAATCTGTGGAAGTGGACAAAAAGAAATTTTGTAAAGGTTTTCAGACATTTTATAAAAATTGTGGATAATCTATGCATGTCTGCAAAATATGTTCGTGATCTGTATTGACTATGTGTTTGTTCTGGAGGTTGGGCCAGGCTCAGAGCGCATGTTGCTGCCCGCCGAGGTGAGAGAGAAGAGATGCAGGATGCACACGTTGTCTTGCCTGATCTCGGAACCTCTCTGTCTTCAATTCCCCAGGAAGTGTAAGTTGACAGTGTTTGAAAGTGTAGGAGACTACTTGTTTTTCCATTCTTTTCAGTTCTCTACACATAGACAGCGTGCTCCTTGGTGAGATTTTGAGTACTGTATTAACAGTCCTCGCTGTGGAATGACCTTATAACCCTTCTCAGATTGAATAGCAGCAACAGTTGCTTCTGAGGTCATGTCAATTCACCATGGCATGATCTAAAGATAACCCTGAGTGTTCCAGAACACCAAAAACATATGCTTTTCACACTTGACTTCTTCCCAATCTCAATGTACTGGCACTGGTACGATTACAATAAAATTTGAAACTTTCGACTTGCGGAAAGGCCAATTCATACTTAAGTTTATGCATGTGCTTTTGGGTGCACACAGAAAAGGGTGATTTTTATGATTAGGGGTTTCTGCCAGACAACTGTGGACAGTGCTAGTGTAGCCCAGGTTTTTTTTTTTTTGTCCGGCAGCGATCATGCATGTTGACTACAAGAAAGCTGACTAGGTGTTTGCTGTAGGTAGCAGCAGTGACTTAAGCAGAGCAGAGGTCAACGAAGAAAGAGTAGAAGAAGAGTAATTGTTGTAGGAGACGCAGAGATATCCACATTTATTTTTAATGTACAGATAAATTATACTGTGGTCCGTGGTATTTTCAAAAGCAGGACTATTCTGCAGTTTTGAAATCTTGGTGATAACATTTGCTGGGGAGGGGTCCTGGTTAATATTGGTAATTAAGGTTTAGGATTTGAAAATGCCATGATGTGGCATATTATTTTTATACGGCCCAAGCCCAGACTAAGAATTATAAAACGCTTTAAAAATGTTTTACCTGTTTACCTATTTTACAATAATGCTTTTCAGTGTTCAGTGTTTCTTGCAATATGTCTGTTCTCTCCTGGTCTGGTGGAATATCACTGCTGTATGCATGCACTCAACTATCTGCATCTACTGACAGACGTGGTATGGTCACAAGCTTCGGTGTACGCAACCATCTGTGGGTTGAAAGTGCACACACAAAAGTGAAATATGAACTAGGGATGGGCCATTCCACAAGTTTTCAGTTCTGATAGATTTCGATACACAACTGCCAAAACCGATACAGATTGTGATACAAGAGCTCTTTTTACTTTAATATTTTAATAATAAATTTCTTTATACAATAATATATATTAAATGGGAAATATATTTATACTTCGTATATAATTAAATGCAAATGAAAAATGTATGCCAAAAAAATCTTTACTAGGCTACTAGAAACATACATAATGTACTGTTCCACCTTGTCTGTACATCTTGTTTGAAGTGTTTTTGAGACATTTGCAGTTGAATTTGAATATCTTCCAAGAGAATATACGCAAGTGGTGAGTGTTTAAAATAACCCTTACACTTACACTTCGTTGTGATAGCAGCCTCTCATGTACAAGCCGTAGCAAGTGCACGAAAAAGCCCAAACTACCGATTCCCAAATCATCCATTGCGTTTTTCATATTGCTCACTGTGAGTGCAGCGTGCTGACTCACTAGTTTTGGACCTTGAAGCTATTTTGTACGCGACACATCTTCAAGCTGTGTAAATAAAAGGTGTTGAATCCGATCTTTTGTATGGTTTATATTTTTACTGTACACTTAAAAATTACCAAAACAAAAGACAAATTCTCATTTTCTATAAGACACAGTACCCGATGTAACGGTCAAAAAGCTGTACTGCTCTGGGACGCAAGGCTTCTGCCGTCGTATGCGTCCTTACGCTTTTATAACAAACTCAGTAGCCAATCAAATTGCATCACGTGGCAACTACGTCCTAAATTTCCTAACACTACATTATAACACAATACTCAAAATTCAACTATTACTAAAATATCAAACATGAATAATCAAATGTGCATACATAAGTGCAGCACAAAAAAATGGGACACCCTCTAACACTCACGTTATGCACGCAATTGTGTGAGACTTTTAGTGGGATTTTCCACTAAATGCTGCTTCCACCTCACAAAAGTTCCTTTTTTAAAAAGATTGCAAATCGCCGTGTTACTCGTTAAAAGTTGTCATTGTAAATAGGAAACTGTTCTTAATGCTTTCCCAGATAAAATAAATGTTAATGACATTAAAAAGCTTAAAATACTTCTGGATCGTCACCCTGTTACTGCACTCCTTGTACTGCAAAAGGTATGTACATGCAAGATGTCACAGCAGGTGGAAGTCACTGTGCCTTGCACCCAGAGTGGCAAAAAACACTGAGTGGCAGTATTAGCATTCAGCTTGAATGCCACAAAAAGCACATCTAAAATGGGTAAGAGAGTCATGTGATTGTACAAATCGATTTAACAAAGTTTTTTTATTGACTGCCAAATTAAGTATCGGATGTGGATTGGTCACATATGGCCGATACACAATCCATCTAATAGGTCTGGATTGGTGCCTGCATATCAGATTGGTGCATGTGCAGTATGAATTAGGCTTAATTATCACTCTTAATTATTGTAAAAGTAGGAAGGGTGTTTTATTTTTCCCCTGTGCTTTCTGAATGCTGGCTTACTTTTGTGGTGAAAATGATACCTGAGGTTACATTTGTTTGTTGAAGTTTTGTGACGAATTGTGCAATTATTAAAGTGACAACTATTGGTGGCTATTAAGGCCTATGAAATAGTTAGGGTTAGGGACCTAGCAAAAAAAAAAAATCATCGTTGGACAGGTGGAAGGATGCTCAAACTTTTACACATGGAACGATTACTATCTTATTTGTTCCTGTGTTTGAATATTCATGGAATAAAAAGTAACAGCTTTAATATTTGTTTTTTACCATGTTTTTCTGCAACAGTTTACTCCTTTTCACTTGTCAGTAGTGCCTCCGTTGTAGCGTTTGGACTGTGCAGTTCATTGTGTTATTTTGTTAGCAATGCATTTTAAACTTTATGTCCATTCTACTAATAATACTAACATTTACACCAAGGGCATAGATTTGGGTGTGAACAGTTGGAACATGTCCTGCCAAATATTGTGGTAGTGCTGTGTGTGTTTAGAGGGGTTGGGGGCGTTGTGGATGACTTGGTCCAGGGTTGAAGGCATATTTACTTGTTTACAGAATTATTCTGAATGAAGAGGGCAAAAAGCCAAAGTATTTGGATTAGTTCTCAAACACAATATGGGTCATTCTCACAACCTCATTACAGTTATTTCTTATCACTTAAAATTAGTTTGATCACAAGTACATTATATTAGCTTGTTGATTTTTCTCTCTTAATCGGTTGTGGAGTAAAACAGCAATCTAACACAATTGAAGATATGAATTTACATCCTATACTAATTGGGAGAAATGGTTGAGGGATCATTAAATCAGCTATAAATTACATAATTTTTATTATATAAATTATTTATTATATTTATTATTTATATAAGTGTAGGTGGCTACTGCAATACCTTCATTATGAAATGAAAATGTTTCTGTGGATTTCAGTTAGACTCAAAGAAAATGATCCATGTTCCACGTTTTGCTTGTTGCTAAAGTCGTTAAGGGCATGACCCCCCTTTCTTGTTTGATGAATTCATTATACTACTTGCATGGCTGTGCCTTCTTTTTCCAGTTAAGTGTGGTGTACATGTCCATGCTGATGAGGGGAAAATATATGCGTAATTTTTAAGTGTTTGATGGGAGAATCAGCACCTAAGGCAGTCACAGAAAATATTTTAAAAACACAAAATACACACATTTAACTGTAAAACAATGAAAACTGATACGAGTTATTAAATTATTTTTTCCAAAAAGTCACTGGAATCCTGTGGGCTGCCTAGAAGAACTCTGCTTCAGTTTCTGAACATCTCCTTAGGTGCACTGCAGTCATTCTCAGTATTTGTTTAATTTCACTACAAGCTCAACTAATTAATTTAATTAGTTTAATTAATCACATCGTTATGGAGGAATTTTGGTCCACTTTTTTTTTTTATTGGTTTGAGGTCTGGACCATTGTAGCATCTTGATTAGTTTCTTGTTCAGCCATTCTGCTGGGTGTCCCATAAGTTTTCATACATAGGAGAAATACATGTTTTTAGACAAAAAAAAGAGATTTTCATTTATATAATATGCTCTACATGACTGCCGTTTTGTTGGAAACATATTTCCCGAATCGGCCCTCAGGATGATTTTAATTCGTTGCTGTTTATTCAAACGCATACTGTCAGGTATCTTACATTTGAAAAGAATACAATGTTTAAAACCATGTATGGAAACTTATGGGACATCCTGTATTGTAGATTTGCTGGTGTGCATGCGATGGTTGTGCTTTTCCGTGAACCAGTTTTGGCCAAGCTTTAGCTTTGCATTTGACTCTACAGTACTTTGATATGTAGAAGAGCTTATGGTCAACTCAATTGCTGCAAGCTCAAGTCATCACCTCATAAATGCTTGTTATGTTACGGTAGAATTGAAAGTGGATGTATTTTCTTTTCCCTGAACCTGTACTTTGGTTTTACACCAACATGATTAACATTTTTTTTTGACTGCCAAAGACTTTTACACAGTACTGTATATACATATAATTCTTCTCAGCCTGCATTGGTACAAAATGACAATGTAAGAAGAACAAACATTGTCCCAGTGCCCGATCTTTTGCATCAAATATTGTGCATTTCATGAATTTTCTTTAACAAAGAGCCAGAGGGTGGTTTTCCACCACACCATTTACCGTATTTTTGGCACGGCACTTTTGGGATGCGATCTGGTCAGGACAACAGATCGAACAAAAACATCAGAATGACATGACAATAAATTAAAAAGGGATTTTGTTTAATATAATAGGACAGCACATCTAGCATGCTGTCCTAGCGATGTGATTTTGTTTTAAAAAATACTAGGGTGTTTATAAAGCCAAAAGGTCCTCACATAAAGTTCTCACAAACCTGTCTTGGAGTGATTTAAGCAGCAAGGATGAAAATAATTATGATTATCTTGGAGAACACATGCAGTGCTTAGGCAAAAGGAGTGGAAGTAAACTTTATCTTATATATATATAAAATGACGTTTAAAAGAACGGCAACGCTAGCAAGTTTTTTTTTTTCTATGACAGAGTAAAAATACTGCCTGTGCTATAATGTCTGTACAGAATTGAAAGTAAGAAAGTCCTATTAATCTGCCTTACTAGTAAAGTCAGAATTGCATGTGCATAACATGCAATGTTGTTTTTAATATCATGCATCATCCAGCCGTATAATATACAATTTTTTAACATTCTGTTCAAAATACCCTGCATTGTGTTGTGATGTCGTTCGGCACCGTTACCAGTTTTTACGCCACTGGAAAACCTAAAACTTGAAGAATCAAAAGTACGGTAGCTGATGCGGTGGAAAAGTGCCCATAGTAATCTTCATAGTGAATGTTAATAAGCTTATACGAAAACTGCTTTCTGATATTTCTGTGATGCTGTGCTCAGTAATTAGTTGTATATTTCTGGTGATTACTTATAATGTACAAGTAATCACACTTGAGTAGCTTGTCTAAAATGAAGAAAACCAGTAATTAAATCTCTCTCTTTCAGTGGAACCAGTTATTGTTATTATTATTTCAGCTCCCGTGTAGCATATTTCGCAGTATTTGATGGGCATGGAGGTTCTCGTGCGTCATGCTTCGCTGCCGAACATCTTCATCAAACATTAGCCTTGAAATTTCCTAAAGGTGAGCCCCCTACCGCTGATGGGAACAAAGGCCGATTAGTTTTTATTAGTAATAACAAAAGTGTCAGCATTTATTATTTTAAAAATGTTTTGTCTCAACAATAATTATTTAAATATGTATTACAAATTATAAGAAGTCCTTTTGTGCTCTTAATTCATGTTCTTGTATATTAAAATGTGGACGGACTTATTCAAAATTGCTGAATTAATAAAATGAATGACACATACTTTGCAGGTGAGGTACAGAACCTGGACAAGCTTGTAAGGAAGTGTTTGGTAGATGCATTTAGACAAACAGATGAAGACTTCCTGAAAAAGGCCTCCAGCCAGTGAGTTGATGGTTTCTTATGTGCCTTCCATGTGTACTCAAAATCTGATGATGTTTCTGTTGGCCATGATTTTAAATTATAATAGCAGTTTCACAGAGTAGCCATAAAACTAAATCCTTGTTCAACAAAACTGGCTAGCAAGACCTGAAATAAGTGCGGGTGACTTTAATTACTTTGCCACCCCTATAGGAAGCCAGTCTGGAAGGATGGAACCACAGCAACTTGCATGCTAGTGGTGAATGATGATGTCTATGTCGCCAACCTTGGAGATAGCAGGGTGAGTATGGGGATTTGTGGTTATTATGGTAACACGGATATCATGGGAAACTCTGCCTTGTTTGGTTACTCCTCTGCCTAGAGACTGTAAAGCACTGCAGAGGGAGGTATGTTCAGCTGAACACAAAGGCAGGGCTGGTCTGCCCTCCCTGCAGGACATATACCTCAGATAATGCAGGAGCAGAGTTGCTAAAATCGGCAGGGACACAATCCACTCAATTACCTGTTTTCCAGGTTGAGGTCTGGTAAGCGCTTCTGCTATCTCTTGTGAAGTGAGAGGCTCAGGGAGCTTCTGCTCTCAGTCCATCAGACTACTTACAGTAACCCTTAATTGACAGTTGTAATTAAACATAAGCTCCTTACTCATGCAGCTTGAAGTTTATGGGAGTCGTGTTTCACATATCTGGTCCTCCTTTTTGTTTCCTCTTTATTACCAGTACAGGTCGTTCTCGATCAGTTCTGACTGACCGGTATTAAGTTAATTTGGTCATGTCGACCTTTTCTTTTATATACAAATATACAAAAAATTGTATACCGCGTAATAAAATTATATCATCTTTAAGTTATATTGTCATCATTTTCATGTGGGGATTGTTGGGACAGAAATGGTCATACGCTGGCTAGGCAACACTTGTGCTGTCAGTTGTGGCTGCATATTTGTGGGCTTGGAACAGTTGTGAAGTCGATCAGTCGTAAGTCGACAAGGTCCTGTATAACCAAACTGTTCCTTATTTATTACAAATTATACTTATGTGTTTATAATACTTTTTGTCTATTGCTTTTCACTAATTCTTACTATAGCAGAGTTGACCACTTTGAATTTCATTGCAGGTTATAGATGGAATGTCGATCATGTGACAAATAAAAGCCTTGAGATTTTGCTTTTTGTCTTTATTCAAGATTGTTATCATTGTGGTTTTCAAAGGCTGTGCTGTGCCGAGAAGAACAGGAAGGCCAGGATGACCACAAAAAAATTGTCACTTTGGCACTTAGCAGGGAGCATAATCCAACCTGTTATGAGGAGCGCATGAGGATCCAGAGGGCAGGTGGCACTGTCAGGTATGGGAGGGCTTCTACTGGTAAAGCATATGACGACACCAAATTTTGTGTGCAGTGTTAATAACCATGCAAATTATGGCTCATTTCTTTTTTTTTGGTGGTAAGAAATACTTTAAAATCAATTATTAGTTCTGTTTTCCCATAATAATACATTACCAGTCAAAAGTTCTGGTACACCTTCTCGTTCAGTGGTTTTTAATTTTTTTATTGTTTTCGTCATAGTAGATTAATATCGAAGACTTCAAAACAATGTAGAAACACATGGAATTATGCTGTAAACCAATAAGTGTTAAACCAGAATATGTTTTATATTTTGGATTCTTCAAAGTAGCCACATTTCATTGATGAATGCCTTGCATACACTTTACATTCTCTAAATAATATTCATCAGGTATTGTTCGGGAATGGTTTTCAGTGAACAGGTACTCTTTGTCAAGAGTTAATTTGTGGAATTTCTTGCCTTCTTAATGTGTTTGAGGTAGAGTTGGTACATAGTTCTAAACAGTGAATAGCTCTATTCAACTACTGTTCTACTCCACATTATGACAAGAATCACTCAACTAAGTAAAGAGAAAAAAAACAATCCATCCTTACTTTAAGACATGAAGGTCAGTCAATCAGGAAAATTAAAAGAACTTTGAATTTATCCTCAAGTGCAGTTGAAAAAAACCATCAGATGCTATGATGAAACTGGTTCTCATGAGGACCATCCCAAGAACGGAAGACCAAGAGTTTATTAGAGGTACCAGCCTCAGAAACTGCACATTAACAGCACCTCAGATTAGACCCCATATATATATATATAATATATATGTATGTGTGTATATATATGTATATGTGTATATATATGTATGTATATGTATATGTGTGTATATATATGTATATATATATATGTGTGTGTGTGTGTGTATATATGTGTGTGTGTGTATGTATATATATATATATGTATGTGTATATATATGTGTATATATATATATATGTATGTATATATGTATATATGTATGTATATATGTATATATGTATGTATATGTATATATGTATGTATATGTATATATGTATATATATATGTATGTGTGTATATATATGTATATGTATATA
>JABFEA020000039.1:18587392-18599623 GCA_019775915.2 Cyphomyrus plagiostoma | reverse complement strand
TTAGCCTTGAGCAAAGGAGACTAAGGGGGGACATGATCCAGGTCTATAAGATTCTAATGGGTCTGGATGCTGTTCAGTATTAGTTTAAATACTAGAACATAAGTGGAAATTAAAAAACATTTTAAAACAAATTTGAGGAAGCACTTCTTTATACAGTGTGTAGTTAGAGTATGGAATAGTCTTCCTGCTAGTGTAGTGCAAGTTAAAACTGGGCTCCTTTAAATCAGACCTAGATAAGATTTTATCAACTCTGAGCTATTAGTTAAGTTCTCCTTAAACAAGCTTGATGGGCTGAATGGCCCCCTCTCGTTTGTAAATTTCTTATGTTCTTATGATACTTGGGGGTACTTCTGCTTACAGAAGGGGGAAAGGTGATCTGAGGCTGGTTGTGTTCCTTTTAGGAGTAGTTATGAGGGGAAAGACAAAACATCTGAGTTTGATATATGTGTGTTCAACTTTTCTTATTGAGCAATACAGCATGTCAAGTTTTAGGTTACCTCGGATTATCTAGTATCTTAATTATACCAGTTGATGGGATGATCTACAGGGGTTGTAAATAACAGCTGTATGGGGAAAATTATTTGCCCCAAATTTACACCCCCAACTTCAAATAACCTTTTAATGCACTGAAAGACAAAATGTGAATTTAATG
Source organism: Cyphomyrus plagiostoma (assembly GCA_019775915.2). Taxonomy (NCBI): domain Eukaryota; kingdom Metazoa; phylum Chordata; class Actinopteri; order Osteoglossiformes; family Mormyridae; genus Cyphomyrus; species Cyphomyrus plagiostoma. The sequence goes on along the minus strand of JABFEA020000039.1, from coordinate 18,598,971 downwards.
TGTGGCTGGTGTATATTTTCTAGATGGACAGAGACCGATTAAGTTTGACCGGGATAACCTATGGGGGGGTGTAAATAACAGCTGTAAGAGAGAACTACTCACTCCAACTTTACCACCGAACTTCAAAACAACTTTTTATGCATTGCCCAACTTCAAAACAACTTTTTTCTTCAGACAACCTTGCATTAAAGAAAAAGGGGGGTCACTCCCAATCCCTGCAAGTTTAACAAAAACACAAGCAGACTGCTGCAGGGGTCAGACACTATCCGCTCCCCCCTCCCCTCCCAGCCACTTTCACAGACATATACTGACAAACTGCTGCAGGGGGGTGCAAAGCGTTTATTGGAGGATAGCGTCAGACACACCTCCTCTCATTCTACGCTCCAAATCTCTCATTTTCCCAGAGTTCCTTTCAGACTTGTATAACACCGGGATAAGCTCCAACACCGCTCTCAGAATGACCAAGTCCTTTGCAGACACAGCCAGCCTCAGAGGGTAGTAGAATTCCTCATCCACAACATTTCCAGGCTTCGGACTGCCGGGGACATCATTCACCTTCCCACACTACTGCACCAGCAGCAGCCCCAGCGTACGGTCACACTCGATCAGGTAACCAGCCCGCTCAGCACCGCCAGCCATGCCTCCCCGTCACACACTCCACGGTCAGAAGCTTGTCCCGGATCACGTCAATAATCACCAGAGGACAATTATATTCCAGTACAGACACACCCGTCAACAACTTCACCCATATAGCATGGGCTATTCTGCCAAACCCCACTTGTATTCATAAGCACCCACATGCCATGGCGTTTTCCATGGTGTGTGGGTGCTAACCAGGGAGTACGAGAAGGCTGGGTACTCTGAACTGTCATTCGGTGCATAGGTGCAGATGACAGTCAGATACCTCTCTCCGACTCCAAGGCGCAGAGAGACAGCCCTCTCCGATGTTAATGCACCAAGGTGTGGGGCCACCAGTAGCCCTACCCCAGCCCAGAGCAACTCCGGAAGAAAAGAGCATCCAGCCCCTCTCCAGGCAATTGGTTCCAGAGCCCACGCTATGTGTTGCGGTGAGCCCGACTATATCTAGCCGGTATCACTCAACCTCACACACAAGCTCAGACTCCTTCCCCTCTAGACAGGTGACATTCCATATCCCAAAAGCCAGTTTTGGTAGCTGGGGATCGATCCATCAGGGCCTCCCTTGGCCATGACCCGATCCACAAAGAACCAAATCCCTGACATTCCCCTTGCGGGTGGTGGGTACACCTGGAGGTAGTTCCACGTAACTCTTTCGGGCTGGGCCTGGCCGGGCTCCACAGGTCAAGGCCCAGCCACCAGGTGCTCACCAACAGGCCCCTCCCCCAGGCCTGGTGTCAAAGTGGGGTCATGCAGGTATGGATGGAGCATGGGACTCGGGGCCCTGCAGACCCAGAAGTTCCTGTGAAACAATCAGCGCTGTGGTCTAATAAGTAAGATAGACTGAACTTTTAATCGCAAATAAAATTTACTTGCATTGATACATTGACTAAGGAGTGCAGGAGAGAAGTGCCATAAAGCAAGGAAGAAGCCCCTCATTAATTAAAAACAGAGAAGAACCAAATGGGAGTTTACAAAAAATGTATATTTTACATAGTTGCACAACCATAATTTGAGAAATCAGTGAAACAAAAATTTTTGCTATGGTCTCAAATTTTTTTCCAAAGCTGTAAATTAAAGAACCAACCATATAATTAAAAATCTTTCGAGTTTATTATCAGAATTAAGCACGTACTGTAACTGAAAGGACATTTGGATACTGAAAATGGATTTCAGATATTTAGATAAGCCAGGTAGAACATCAGCCATCATAAGGTTGTGACATACTTTGTGGCATGTTGTCTGTTGTGTAACATTACCATGCATTATGTCCGTTGGACATAAGTGAAGACACATAAGAGGACTTTAGAAGGCGTGATGCTGGACTGCATGTGCCAAAGTGAACAAAGGAGTGTATGCTGGCAGCAGCATAGGCAGGGTGGGATCAGATAGCAGAAGAGTGGAATCTTCTATAGCCTGGTAAGGAATCTAAATTGTGAAATGTAGAAAAATAACAGCACTATTGGCTTTAATTTGAATAGGTTAAAACACCTTAAAAAACGATAGGTTGTGTTTTCTTTGAACAAAAGTTACACTTTTATTTATAGTTTACGAACTACAGACCCAAAATAATAAATGATTGAAATAATAATCATAAAAAAACAATTCTCTGTTTCCAGCTGGTGTGCTTGTTCAGCAGTGAGCTTCTGTCTTTCCCGTCCCCGTGCATGGACCCCGCACCCCAGCCTGCACCTGCACTGTCGCAACCAGCCGGCACCCCCCACTAAGGGCCCCACCCGCAGCCACCTGGCAGCCCACCACAACCCCCCAGGCCCCCAAGTCAGGGCCGACACATAGCCACTCCGCACCAGCAACCACAGCCTCCCAGCCAAAACAGTTTTTAAAGGTGCCATAGCTATATATTAAAAATAGTCTCAAATCAATCCCATTCTATGTACCTGTTTTATGCGTACTTTCATGACATCTGTCAGTGGGTGTGCGCTAGGAATAGTACCAGCACTGCAGTATGCGCAGCACATTCCACATTTGGTGAAAAGGGACCTTTACAGTCAGCCATTAGTCAGTGGTTTTGGAATATTAACACAATAAAAAAAGCACCAACACTGAAAGAGAACACTGATAAGACCAAGGCGTTCTGTCGGCTCTGCTATACCAAACATGGATATGTTGCTGAAAACACGTCCAACTTGCCAACTTATCTGAGACAACATCATCTGTGGTTGGATGACCAGAGCAAAGCAGAAGTCCAACTGCTCCAGGATGGCGCATCAATACGTGCCATTGCCAGAAGGTTTGCTGTGTCTCCCAGCATAGTCCCAAGGGGATAGAGGAGATTCCGGGAGACAGGCAGTTACTCTAGGAGAGCTGGACTAGGCCATAGAAAGTCCTTAACCCATAAGCAGGACCGGTATCTGTTCCTTTGTGCATGGAGGAACAGGATGAGCACTGCCAGAGCCCTACAAAATGACCTCCAGAAGACGAATGGTGTGAATGTCTCTGACCAAACAATCAGTAATAGACTTCATGAGGGTGGGTTGAGGGCCTCACATCCTCTAGTGGGCCCTGTGCTCACTTCCCAGCACCATGGAGCTCGAATGGCATTTGCCATAGATTACCAGAATTGGCAGGTCGATCACTGGGCCCTTGTGCTTTTCACAGATGAGAGCAGGCTCACCATGAGCACATGTGACAGACATGAAAGGGTCTGGAGAAGACGTGGAGAATGTTATGCTGTGTTTTTTCTAAATTTTAAATTGACTTAATATTGGCCTAAGGTATGGGTAATTGGTGTCACATGTCACCAGTAATTGGAATTGGTGTCAGCTTTTAAAAAATAATAATCTGTGGATCCCAAGTTATAACTAATAAAAAGAGGAAAATATTCTTGTTGTGCTTATTTCTTTTTTATTATGCTGCATCTCATTGAATATTTTTTGTTACCAGTAATGAGATGCAGCACAATAGAAAGAACCTACCTACACATATGTTCTTTATAGCAAAAGATCTTTTTGGTTTGTGTTTTGTATATTTGACAAAATGACTCATAATACATATTTAACAACTTGAAAACACACTTACCTCTGGAGTTTTGGACTTGGCATAAACCACATCCATAGCCTTACAACTGGCATTGACAGCATGAGCTAGCTCCTGCTCTATGTCCTGGTGCAACTGGGCAATTTCCCGAATACTGAGTACAAATACAAAAAGAAAAAAAAACACATCTTACGCATGTGTCATTGAGCAAAGTAGAATATATTGGTTAGGATACATAGACCTAGAAACTCTCACCTGTGTATGAAGGCTCCAGCTGCCTGACCAAAAAGGTTGATCTGAGCTGCCTCTTCCTCTGACACAATCTCTGGTGGTAGTGCATGCTGGGATGAAGGACGAGGGAACTCACATTTCTGCTTGTCCTCCCAAGACTTGAGTGTATTTTCAAATGCCTAAGTAATAATAATGGGTTATTTTTTCACATTTGCCATCTAATGTTTTTGTGCTGGTTACAGACATTCTTCACAATAAGTAACAGAACAGTGAACAAGAAAAAAGTGAACAAGGAAATCTACCAATTAAAGAAATTTTCTAATTTGAAAATGATCAATGCCCTGCGATGGGCTGGCCCCCGTCTAGGGTTGTTCCCTGCCTCGTGCCCGTTGCTTCCAGGATAGGCTCTGGACCCCCCGCGACCCAGTAGGATAAGCGGGTTGTAAAATGGATGGATGGATGAAAAATGATCAATATCATAATAAAATTCTCAAGCTTAAAAAAGGTTTTCTTCAAAAGCTACAAATTCTTAAATGAATTGCATTGAAAACTAAATTTAAGGGCTAAATGCCACAAGCAGAGAAATAAACAAATATGTACTTCCAATTATAGACATGATGTACACGCACGCACACACACGCGCACACACACACAGTGGTACCTCAGTTCTAGAACTCGAATTTCTTAAAAGTCGAACCAACCAGTTCCAAAAAAAAATTACCAAGAGCTTGATCTGAATCTCAGAAGTCAAACCGCGAATGCCGACCTAAGATAACTTATACGTGCGGGGAAATGAGTCACGCGACACATTTGTCAGCGGAAAAAAAGGGTAGGGTAAAGCTTCAGTCTCAGCCTCACATTCGCTGTGATAGCATCGTGCATGTTTACACTAGCTGAATACATATATTTAGACAGTAAAATACATTTAGACAATGACTGACAGTAACAGTAATTAATAAAATAATTAATAATGAATAAATTAATAAAATACATTTTAAAATAAAGATTTATTATTCATTATTTTAATATTAATAATAAAACATTAATACATTTAATTATAATAATATTGTCCTGCCAAGCTGGGATGGAATGGAGACAAAGGCGCAGACGTCAGGGTATCAGGGAATACGGAGTTTAATTACAGGTAAGGCAGGCAAAACGCAAACGGACAATACAATGATTGGGGAAACAAACTGAAATGTGGGCGAAATACAGAGGACTAATGAAAACAACTAGAAAGTCCAGATGATAGTCCAGATGATATGATATCCCTGATTTCCAAAAAGAATTACAAATTTAAAATTGTCTCACCATAGAGCCATTTTCCACTTAAGCATAGTCCATTTAAATGAGCTCTGGAGTTTTAACCAACATGTTTGAATGGCACAGTGAATTCTGACAATGGTGTTCACTGACAATGTTTTCTGGAAATATTCAAGTTACGTCATGTCTGACGTAGTCTGTAGCCATTAAACTAAGTTCGGTATTGCATTTCTGCAATGCGAGACGATGGATGGAGATGATGATTCTTCAGTGCCATTTTCGCCTCCCTTAGCCATATCAAGATAAAATGCTTATATTTTCTGAAAGGATTAAGGATTCATTTTGTTTTAAGTATGTGCTGTGTATGCGTAAAATGAACTATATAACGGCCTACAAAAGCTCACCCTCCAACCTGCGCAAATACTGCCCCTGGAGCCAGGTCTGGGGGTGGGGCTTGATGGCGAGCGCCTGATGGCCAGGCCTACACCCTGGTTGGGCACAGCCCAAACAAGGCACATGGGTTCCCCCTCCAATGGGCGCACCACCTTAGGAGTGGCCAAACTGGTTGGGTGCAGTGCAAGATGGGCAGTGGTCAAAGGAGGGGACCTTGGTGGTCCGATCCTCAGCTGCAAAAGCTAGCTCTAGTGACATGGAATGTCACCTCTCTGGGGGGGAAGGAGCCTGAGCTGGTGTGCGAGGTTGTGAGGTTCCGACTAGATATAGTCGGGCTCACTTCGATGCATGGCTTGGGCTCTGAAACCAAGTCTCCTTGAAGTGGGTTGGACCCTCTTTCACTCTGGAGTTGCTCACGGGAAGAGGCGCCAAGCAGGGGTGGGCATACTTATTGCCCCCTGGCTGAGCGTCTGTACATTTGGGTTTACCACAGTGGAAAAGATGGTATCCCTTCGCCTTCAGGTGGGGGAAAAGGTCCTGACTGTCGTTTGTGCTTATGCGCCAAATGGCAGTTCACAATACCCACCCTTTTTGGAATCCTTGGAAGGGCTGTTAGAGCGCTCCTTCTGGGGACTCTCTTGTTCTGCTGGGGGACTTCAATGCTCACGTGGGCAATGGCATTGAGACCTGGAGGGGTGTGAATGGGAGGAATGGCCCCTCCGATCTGGTGTTTTGTTATTGAATATTCAAGTATAAGGGTGTCCATATGTGTACTTGGCACCAGGACATCCTAAGCCGCAGTTCGATGATCGACTTTATGGTCGTGTACTCAGGTGAGGAGAGGGGCGGAGCTGTCAACCAATCACCACCTGGTGGTGGGTTGGCTCTGCTGTTGGGGGAGGAAGCCGTTCAGACCTGGCAGACCCAAGCGTATAGGGCAGGTCTGCTGGGAACATTTGGCGCGATCCCCCGTCAAAAGGAGCTTTAACTCCTACCTCCGGCAGAACTCTGCCCATGTCCCAGGGGAGGTGGACTGACTCCGAATGGGCCATGATCCACGCCTCCATTGTGGAGGCGGCTGACCGGAGCTGTGGCCATAAGATAGTCGGTGCCTGTCGCGGTGGCAATTCCCGAACCCGCTGGTGGACACCAGTGGTGAGGGATGCTGTCAAGCTGAAGGAGGAGTCCTATTGGGCCTTTTTAGCCTGTGGGACTCCAGCGGCAGCTGACAGCTACCGGCAGGCCAAGCGGGATGCGGCTTTGGCGGTCGCTGAGGCAAAAACTTGGGTTTGGGAGGTATTTGGTGAGGCGATGGAAAACGACTTCCGGATGGCTTTGAGGTGATTCTGGTCCACCATCCGGTGGCTCAAGACAAGAAAGTGGTGCAACATCAACACTGTTTATGGTGGGGATGGGGTGCTGCTGACCTCAACTCGGGACATCTTTAGTCGGTGGAGGGAGTACTTCGAAGACCTCCTCAATCCCACTGACACGCCTTCCAATGTGGAAGCAGAGTATGGGGACTTGGGTGTGGACTCCCCTATCTCTGGGGCAGAGATCGCTGAGGTGATTAAAAAGCTCCTCAGTGGCTGGGCCTGGGGGTGGATGAGATCCGCCCGGAGTTCCTTAAGGCTCTGCATGCGGTGGGGCTGTCCTTGTTGACACACATCTGCAGCATCACATGGACATCGGGGGCAGTGCTTCTGGACTGGCAGAACGGGATGGTGGTCCCCCTGTTTAAGAAGGGGGACCAGAGGGTGTGCTCCAACTATAGGGGGATCACACTCCTCAGCCTCCCTGGTAAGGTCTATTCGGGGGTTCCGGATTCTCAAACCTCGAATTCAGGAGGAGCAGTGTGGTTTTCGCCCTGGCCATGGCACAGTGGACCAGCTCTATACTCTCCACAGGGTTTTGGAGGGTTCATGGGAGTTTTCCCAACCAGTCTATATGTGTTTTGTGGACTTGGAGAAGGCATTCAACCGTGTCCCTTGGGGAGTCCTGTGGGGGGTGCTCCAGGAGTATGGGGTACTGGACTTCCTTTTAAGGGCTGTTCGGTCCCTATATGACTGGTGCGAGAGCCTGGTCCACATGAGCGCCAATAATTCAGACTTGATTCCAGTGAGGATTGGACTACTTCAGGGCTGCCCTTTGTCACCGATTCTATTCATAGTTTTTATGGACAGAATTTCTAGGCACAGCCAGGGCGTTGAGGGTGTCCGGTTTGGTGACCTAAGGATTAGGTCTTTGCTTATTGCAGACGATCTGGTTCTGTTGGCCTCATCAGAATATGACCTTTGGCTCTTACTGGAGCAGTTCGCAGCCGACTGTGAAGCGGCTGGGGTGAGAATCAGCACCTCCAAATCCGAGACCATGGTCCTCAGCCGGAGAAGGGTAGAATGCTCTCTCCGGGTTGGGGATGAGGTACTCCCCAAGTGGAGGAGTTTAAATATCTTGGATCTTGTTCACAAATAAGGTAATGATGGAGTGGGGAGATCGACAGGTGGATTGGTGCGGCATCAGTATTGATGCGGACGCTGCATTAGTCTTTCATGGTGAAGAAGGAGCTGAGCCAAAAGGCAAAGCTCTCGATTTACCAGTTGATCTACGTTCCTACCCACACCTATGGTCTTGAGCTATGGGTAGTGAGTACAAGGCAGCCAAAATGAGTTTCCTTTGCAGGGGGACTGGGCTCTGCCTTAGAGATAAGGTGAGGAGCTCGGTCATTCAAGAGAGACTCAGAGTAGAGCCGCTGCTCCTCCTCATTGAGAGGAGTCAGATGAGGTGGCTCAGGCATCTGCTTAGGATGCCTCCTGGACGCCTCCCTGTTGAGGTATTCCAGGCATGTTCCACTGGGAGGAGGCCCTGTGGAAGGCCCAGGACACACTGGAGGAACTATGTCTCTCGGCTAGCCTGGGAACGCCTCGGGATTCCCCTGGAGGAGCTGGATGAAGTGGCCAGGCAGGGGGAAGTCTGGGTTTCCCTGCTGAGACTGCTGCCCCCATGACCGGACTTTGGATAAGCGGAAGATAATGGATGGATGGATAGATATAAAATACCTCTTCCTGACCGTGATGAGGGTCTTCGGCCATGGCCATAACATGTGCAGCTGAAGGTGTGACTATGCTGAACGTTCATCCTGCTGCATGTAAACTTAAGCTAAACACAGCCTGCCTCAGCAGCATGTGAGAGGCTTTTAGTGCACTGGGATTGATCTTTAAGCCAAGACAGGCAGCAATCAGCTCATGCAACTTTGAGAACCAGCTTCTGCTCAACCCTCTGCAGTTGACAGCATCGCGTATCTTTCTCGTGTATTTCAGTTCATAACTCACTGAAATCTTATTATATAAATGTGAAAAAAACGGTGACCAAATCCATAATCTGTCTTCTATTCAAAACGTCAAATGTCGGAACCATTAAAGTTTTTAAAATCAGGTTAAATCGGCAAAAAAGTAAACCATGTCATCTTACTTTGTTTTACCTGCATTGGGGGCGTGTAGTGCTGCTCTCACCCGAAGATCGCTATTCACATTCTAAATAGTCGCATTAGCGTGTATTCAAATCGCATTCGTATTGTAATTTGATGAACAGCACACCGGTGAAATGCGATCCAGATACATACCCGTCAGCGCCATAAAAGGGGGGGAGGCATGTGGCCAGGTGACAATGGCTCATTCATACACATGAAAGTTGCTACATATTCAATGAAAGGAGCCAGAAATAGTGACATGAGTTACCTTTTTCTTATTTATTTATCTAACGGAATGTTGCAACTACACCATTTAGTCATCTTCATGTAGCTAAGACTTTGGTGATCAGATATCTGGGATCAAAACAAAGTGCCAGCATTGCTTATTATGTACTTTTATAATGTTTCTGTAAACTGCATTTTTCAATATTTATACTTTGATGTAAAATTACAGACTTCACATAAATCTGACATATTTACAAAGTACATTAAAATAAAGATTAGTTTAATGCCACAATAAATATATAAGAAATAATTTGCCATAAATTAAGTTTATGATATTGAATGAAATGTGCGACCATACCCCAGTCAGTGAAAGTGTGTCTCCTACCCCTAGACTCCAGAGGGTTAAGCTAAATAAGGACTTTTACAAGTTTGAGTAATTTGACCACACTGGGATTGTCTTGATGACTTGTTTAAAATAAATTACTTGTTTTCCTTGTCAGCTCGGGTTGTGTTTCATTCTGTAATATTTTACCAATTTCTTATTCTAGAAGTTTTACAAGCTAGTCAGAGGCATTAGGTATTGTATGTGTTGTGCCAATAATGCAACAATGCAGTGAAAGAAAATGTACTTTTAATGTTTAAATATTTTTAAAAGCAAGTACTTTGGTACTTAAGTAAAAATTTGACTGCACAACTTTCACTTGTCCTCCTCTGCCTGTAGGAGGCTTTGCTTTTAAATCTGTTTATAATGGCCTGCATTCATTTTTCCTTCTACTTTGTGCCGAGGTCCAGTGCCTGATGCAGGCATACACCCCCAAAACATCAGTAAGCCTCCACCATGTTTGGCCACGGGAATAGTGTTCCTCTTCTCATAGGCAGAGTTGTTTTCTCACCACATGCACCTATGTGAATTATGACCAAATAATTCAACTTTGGTTTCGTCAGAACACATAATCTTGGTGCAAAATTCATCTGGTTTGTTCATATGTCCTTTGTTCTAAGTGTGCTGCCTTGTGTATGGAAGTAAGCAATAGCTTCCTGAATATTTTTCTTCCACACATTCCAGACTTGTGCAGACTGCACTTGACTGTGTAGATATAGACCTTTATTCCATTTGCTCCTAAGGACTTTTTCAGATCCCCTACTGTTTGTTTTGGATTCTTACATAGCTCTTGAGTAATTCTCCTACAAGCTCTTTCAGTTACTGGTCTTCCACTCCTTGGTAGAGTCTTGCTACTAGTAGTCAAACTTGCTACTTTCTATTGCTGCCAGATAATGACAGCAGCCACCCAGCCACGCTTCCAGCCTCTGTGGTAATCGCAAACATCCCATACAGTGTTTATCAACATATCATAAAGTGCTCATTTTCTGTGTCTAACCACATCTAACCACACACAGATTAGGCCTACTAAACACCAAAGTGTGTCAAAACATATTATATTAAACTTATTTTCATCTTATGATAAGTTCATCAGAACTTAACCCCATCATAGGTAGAGAAGCATCGGTATATACAGATGTTAAAGGATAGATGCAAAATTCTTAGAATTGTCATTTGACTCATTTCCTGTCTCGAGAGTCTGTCGTGTATGTAGTATGATACCCACCCTGTCTCTTGTAAGGGTCTGTGTACGGTTCTTATGGATGATGCGGATGTAACCTGGTGGCTGTATCCAGGCCTCTCCATCCACTTGAACTGGAACACCCTCATCCCCAAGAATGGTGATCTTCACTGTCCGGCACTGAAGAGCGCACCAGAGACCAGTGAGCATAAGACCAATCCGCCTTGCTCCCATAGACGTGCTGTCTGTAACCTCGGGTACACTGACCTGTGCAATACGGTGGTGTTGGAGGTTGATAACTCGTGATACAGCCATCTGCATGCTGCCGAACACAGCAACAACTTCCAGGATTTTGTCATCAAATGAAGGAGCAGTGAATGTCTGAATAGCAAAAAAAAAATGGCATTAAATATTTGAACTGCTTCATAGTTAATGTTAGATCAAAGCAAAAAGAGCCAAGTTTCTGGAAATGTAGACACAAATTATGCGATCAGTAATTACATCATCCTCCTTGGTGCCACCCCAGAAGTTAGTTCCACCAGCATAGCTTGGTATGTTGAGTACGGCAATGCCCTGCAGGCTGGGGAGTGGAATGGGTCTTCCGTCACACTGTGGACATATAGTAAGTTCGGTTGAATATGTAAGGATTAATGCACAACAAGCCGTGTGTTAAACAAATAGCCTCTGAGGTGAAGAATTGTGGAGTATGTTACAAAAAATATTTAATGCTCGGCTACATTAACTTGCGGTTACAGGGGCATAGCACCTGGGGGGAGGGGGGGGGGGGGCATGTACACCCCAAGATT
>JABFEA020000039.1:18576990-18587382 GCA_019775915.2 Cyphomyrus plagiostoma | reverse complement strand
TTCCCCCTCCCCCAACCCCTACCCCCCTCCTCCCGCCCCCGCCCCGGCGGGCCCCGCCCGCCCCCCCGCGCCGCCGGCGCCGCCCCCCCCCCGCCATGTACACCCCAAGATTTAATTTGGCTTCAATAAATAGACCTTTTTATTTAAATTATTTAGTTGTTTCATCCCACCTAATATCAAATGATCCCCTACACCACTGTATGGTTACCACAAATTTGGCTTACTCATTCATATACTGCTCAAAAGAAAAGAAAAGAAAACACTTTTTAATCAGAGTACATCATTTAAACTTAATTGATCTGGTCAATTAAGTAGGAGAGCACTAGAGGGGCAACAATAAGACAACCCCCAAAACAGGAATAGTTTAACAGGTGGAGGCCACTGACATTCTTCCTGTTTTTTTTTTGCTAGTTTTGCATTTGGCTATGGGCAGTGTCACTACTGGTAGCATGAGGTGATACCTGGACTCTACAGAGGTTGCACAGGTAGTCCACCTCCTTCAGGCTTTCTGTGTCTCCCAGCACAGTCTCAAGGACATGGAGAAGATTCCAGGTGTCATGCCCTGCTCGTCCGATCCTCCTGTGTGCCACGCCCCTTAGTACCTTGTATGGAATCCCCGTGTTACCAGCCATTTCTCATTGTTCGTGTTTGACATATTTATGTCCGCGTTCCAGTATGTTTTCCGAGTCTGGCCATTGACATTGTGTTGTTGTTTGGTCATGCTTGTCTGCCTATTTGATTAAACCCTGTGTTCACCTTATTTTGTGAGTCTCGCTCCTGTTTCCTCGGTCCGTGTTGCCCACGATCCATAACAGATTGATCAGACTGGAAAGAAAGATGCCTCCCCTCAGTGAGGCGGGATACCTTGACTTAGTCAACGAGGTAATCTACTGGCTCGGACAGCCTAAGGCGTGAGCTATTGCTTCTGAGGATCTGCACTTCGCGGAGGAGGTGCGGAAAAATTTGACCCAGCTGAGAAGCTGGGTCGCTGAGGATATGATCCAGCAGGCAAACATAAACTGTGGTTTTCCTCCTTCCTTACCATGCGAACTCCTGGACCGCACAGCGGCAGCTCCCAGGAGGAGAAGGAAGCGGAGAGACAGACAGGAGGACACACTGGGTGTCTTCCTGGGGGCTGTCTTGATCTCCACTACCTCACCAGCGGCATGTCGGGAGGAGCCTCTCCTGACACTCTGCCCGCTGCCTCATCGCCTGTGCATGAAGCTTGTCTGCCCGCCGCTTCGCCTGAGCTTGCGCCCACAGCTTGTCCCTTCCAGGGGATGTGCCTGGCCTTAAAGGGGGCCAGATCGATTGGGGATGCCAACCTGTGGGTCCCCTAGTTCTCAAAGGAGGTGGTGTCCGTGGTTCCTGTCCTGGCAGCTCCTGTTCCGGTGCCCATGGTTACTGTCCCAGAGGTTCCTGCTCTAGGATTCGTGGTTCCTGTCCTGAAAGTTCCTACTCTGGTGTCCATGGTTCCTGTCCCAGCAGTTCCTGTCCTGGAGGTTCCTGATGCCCCAGTTCCTGCTCCCATGCCCCCGGCTCCCATCGTTGACGAGGTCCCGGATTCCCCAGACCCTTCTCCTGCCCCAGTTTCCATGGCCCCAGTCTCTGTCCCCGAGGAGGTCCTGGAATGTTGGTTCACTGCTCCTCCCACCTTAGTGGAGTTGGAGGAGGACCCCTCTTGGATTCTCTGTGCTGGAGTCAGGTCCCACCCACCTTACCTCCTGGCTTGCCTTCGGTCCCCCTTGCTTTAGCTCGGCGGTCACCTGTGGTTCCTCCAGCTGCTGCTCAGTGGTTGTCTGTGGTCCCTCTGGCTCCTGTTCGGAGGTTGCCTATAGTTCCCCCTGCAGTGCCTTTTTGGGCAGCTGTGGTCCCACCTCTAACGCCTTCTTAGTTGCCTGCGGCTCCTCTTGCTCTGACTTGTTGGTTGCCTGCGCCGGCTGTGTCGTTACCTGCTGCGGCTTCACCTCCCTCCTTGCCTCCTCCAGCAGTCCCTCCGCCTTCCTCCTCACCCCCCTCAGCATTCCCTTTGGCTCTGGCCTTGTGGTCGCTTGCTGCCCCTGCTGCTCCCACCATCCCTCTGCTGGGGTTCCCTCCAGCTCCGTATTTCCCAACTTCCTTTGCTTCCTTGCCCCCTGGTTTTGTGCCCCCTGTGTTTGCTCCCTGTCCCTCTGTCATGCCATTTTTGTCTTCTGGTACCTGTCCTCCGTTCGTCAGTGTACCCCTGGGTGTTGTGTCCCCGGGTCCTGCGTTTCTGTCTTTGGTGCCCTTGTGTCTGTCCTGTGTTGGTTGTTATTGGAATTGTTTTCCTTGGGTCCGTGCTGTTCCCCATGCTTCATTGATGTTGTTTGTTTTGTTTCTCCAGTTTCTGTTGTGCTCTCGGTCTTGTCTCTTCGCTCCTGTTAGACATGCCCAGAGAGCGGAGCCCCAGTCCCTGTCCGTGAGGAGGTCCTGGATGGCTGGACCACTGTTCTTACCCCCCTCCTCCCCCCTAAGTTTACACGATTCCATGAGTCTCGCTCCTGTTTCCTCGGTCCATGTTTGCCTCGATCCATAACACCGGGAGACAGGTAGTTACTCTAGGAGAGCTGGACAGGACTGTAGGAGGTCCTTAACCTATTAGCAGGACTGGTATCTGCTCCATTGTGCAAGGAGAAACAGCATGGGCACTGCCAGAGCCCTACAAATAACCTCCAGCAGGCCACTGGTATGAATGTCTCTGACAAAACAATCAGTAATAGACTTGATGAGGGTAGACTGATTCCTGGAAGATAAAGGAATTGATATAATTGACTGGCCCCCACACTCTCCTGACCTAAATCCAGTTGAACACCTCTGGGACATTATGTTTTGGTACATCTGTTGCTGCCAGGTTGCACCTCAGACTGTCCAGGAGCTTAGTGATGCCCTAGTCCTGATCTGGGAGAAGATCCCCAGGACACCATCCATTGTCTGACGTTGTCAGGCATGCATAAGCAAGTAGGAGTATGTAGGAGCCATACAAACTACTGAGTACAATTTTGAGTTGCTGCAATGAAATTTTGACAAAATGGACTAGCCTGCCGCATTTTTTCACTTTGTTTTTCAGAGTGTCTTTGAATTCAGCCCTCTGCAGGCTGATAATTTTCATTTCCATCAAATTATGTGACATCCTTTCATTCCTAACACATTACCCACTCCATATCAGGTTACAGTAATTAAGAGATTACTGTCAATCCTGCTATAACGTGTGATATCACAGAGCAAATCTGTACTAATGTGACTGACATATTAGTACAATACAACACAGAATCACATTTGTATTTGTGTGATTTTCTGTCATGGGGTAAAGCACAATACAAACTACAACATGACATGGTCTTAGTCAGAAACACTACTTATGATTTTTTTTCATGTGAATCAGTCAAAATAATTTTCAAATGAAAAAAAAAATCTTTATGGTGAAATTTATTAATGTATTATTTCTTATATATATATATATATATTACATTATTGGCCATTGGTATCACTTTTTATAATATAATTCATTTTGTTTTGTGTTGGTTATTATGGATTTGCCTAACCCTATTTTTCCCTTTGGATTTGTGTATTTTAGTATTCGATTTTAGTGAATGTGAGGTCTTTTAAGGATGCATTATTTGTGTTTGTGTTGTAGCAGGACTGACTATATTCATGTTTAAAAACTGAAAATACATCTACTGGTGGAACCATTATTTAAGATTTTGGTGGTATTATTATAACACAGTATATAGCTCACAACTAGTGGTGGCTTCATGGTTAGGGAAGCACATTTGTAATTGAAAGATTGTTGGTTTGAATCGCAAGGCACCACTGAGATACCCTGATAAAGAACTTTTAATACACACCAATCAGCCAAAAACTAAACGCCACCCACCTAATATTGTGTAGGTCCACTTTGTGTGGACAAAATAGCTCTGACCTGTTGAAGCATGGACTCCATTGGACCTTGGTCTGATACTCAATCAGACTGAGATCTGGGGAATTTGCAGGCCAAGTCAACACCTTGAACTATTTTTCATGTTGCTCAAACCATTCCAGCAGTGTGCCAGCAATGATCTTACTTCGTTGGGCCCTTGAGCAAGGCCCTTAACCTGCAACTGCTTCGTCCTGGGTATGACGTTAATCTACATCCAGCCCCGTAAGGAGGTCCTCCAATTTACACGGAAATTTGGGGGTTGATGGTAGGATTGGCACTCCAGCCACTGGAAAAAACTCACAATGGTCCATTCCGGCTAGTTTGGTGCTGAGGTATCAGCAGCCACATGGCTGCACTCAGGTTCTCATCCCTGAGGTGGTTTGTCATGTAGTGGGTGTCTTGCTGAAAGAGGTCACCAGGGAATACTATTGTCATGAAGGGGTATACTAGCCCTGCCACAATGTTTAGGAAGGTGGTACATGTCAAAGTAACATCCACACTAATGCCAAGAACCAGGTTTCCAAGCAAAATATTGCCTGGAGCATCACACTGCCTCTGCTGCCTTCTTTCCATAGTGCATCCTGGTGCTATTCCTTCCTCAGGTAATTCAGGAACATGGACCCATCTGTCCACATAATGCAACAGAAAACATGACTCCTCAGACCACACTACCTTCTTTCATTTCCCCATGGGCCGGTTCTGATGCTCAGGCATTGTAGGCACTTTTTAAATAACTTTTTATTTTTATTTTCATTTTCATTAAACAAATATCAAAAACAATATACAACAAAAACAAGAACAAGGCCTGCAGTTAAAAAAGACAAAAAAACAGTAATCTTTCCAAAACCAATCATTCATCCCTCTCTTCAACCACTTGTCCCAGTCAGCCTCAAACTTTTCTTTCTTCATTCTTAACCTTTAAGTCAGTCTTTCCATGTTTTTTTATTTCATCTACTATCCTCTCCCATTGTTCCTGTGTAGGAGTGTTTACCGTAAGCCACTTCCTAGTGATGGCTTTCTTCCCAGCAAAAATCAGGATTCTAGTCAAATATTGGTCCCTTTTAACCACCGCTCCATGAATACAACCTAAATACAACACTTTACATGTTGATGGAATCTGGTATCCTAAGACCTTGCAATAAGCTGAATGGATTCCATCTCAGCAGGGTTGAATGTTTTTATAATTCCAAAAGATATGTGCGTGATCTGGGTTTGTGTGACCACATAGTCTTCAGCATGACTGATCTATCTTACTTTTAATTTTAGGTGCAATAAAGAATCTAATTTGGTTCTTCCAGATAAACTGCCTCCATTCTTGTGAATGTGTTGTATTAAGATGGTCTTTCCACATGTGATCCCACATGTCCTCTGGGATTTCTTCACCCAGCTCCTTCTCCCATTTGGTCATCACATAAAGAGTGATTTCTTGATTGTAACAGACTTTTATACAAAGTTGACATTATTCTAGGTAAAACCCTATTATATGCCTGCATAAACACTTTATTTAGTTGAATTAATTTCCTCTTCTCCCTTCTTGATTTCTTTATTATAATAGTCTCTCATCTGTAGACATGTAAATAGATCCTGATTCCGTAAATGGTATATGTCTTTCATTTCTTGAAAACTAATCACGTCTGTGATACCTGTCAAACCTCTTCCTGCCCACTGCTTAAATGTGTTATCTATTCTCCCTGATTCAAATTTTCATCCCAGCCATCCAGCCCATCTCAATAAGGCAAGCTCCTTTCCCAATTCTAGTCATTCGAAAATACTTTGCCAATTTTCTAAAGTAAAATTTGTAATGGGGTCTAATTCTGCTTTTTCTTTTTCTATACAGTGCAGAATCTTTTTTCCCCTATCAGTGTTAGAATGGGATATTTATTACCTGATAATTTAATATTTTTCCAATGAGTTACATACCCCGGGCTGCACCATTGAATTAGTGGACACACCTGCACTGCGTTATAGTATTCCTTTAAGTGTATTACAACTTTTGTAATAAAGGGAGTCCTTTATTACAGCCCCAGTGGATACGTGGACCATCTGTCAATGTCTTTTCTTATGAGTAAATCTAGGTCTTCATAATTAAATTTGTATAGATTTATTAAGTTTTTAGGCATTTTTATTCCGAGGTAGGTTAGTGTCTTACCTTCCCATTTTATTTTAAATTCTTTAAGTTTTGGGGTTGAAGAGCAATTAAACCTAAGAGCCTGAGTCTTTTGCAAATTCAGTTTATAACCAGAGTGAAAGTCAAACTATTTTATAATTTTCATTAGATGTGTAAATCACCTGCGAAGAGACTTATTACATGTTCTTGGCCTTTTATGTTTATTCCTGTTATTGTGGTTTCCTGTCTGATCATCTGTGCCAGAGGCTCAATATATAACACAAATAATATAAGGCTAAGCCAAAAGCCTTGTCTTGTTCCCCTCCAATTCAAATCTTTCTAATAAAGATCCATTCACTTTGACATGAGCCATGGGCGATTTATAAATTGATTTAAAGCAATTAACTGATTTAGTATTAAAACGGAATTTCTCCAAAGTTAAATATAGGAAGTCCCAATTGACCATATCAAATGCTTTTTCGGCATCAAGGCTTATCAATGCTGAAGGTATTTTATTTTTATGCATTCTGTGTATGCTATGCAATGTTCTTCTAATGTTGTCATGCGTTTGTCTTCCCACCACAAAGCCAGATTGTTACTATCAGATCGGGTATAAATGATTTAATTCAATTTGATATAATGGAAGTATATAGTTTGCAGTCTGCATTTAAAATTGATATCGGTCTATAATTTTGGCAAAATTCGTTCTCTTTTGATGGTTTAGCTATTACTGTAGGAGCCTTCCTTGCGTGTTTGGTAAATGAGTCATGTGACCAATTACTTACCGTTAATGTGATATGTAAACACACCTCCTGACGCGCCTGTGGCACGAATGCAGGGCTTTACTTGGTCCATACACGGAGCACTGGGGAGGTTAGATGGTGAAGCGGAATAATTTCTTGACCACAAACGAAAAGGAAATATTATGCTGTATATACAGTGGTACCTCGGTTCTCGAACTAAATCCGTTCCGGACTCCGGATCGAATCCTAAAAAGTCCGAGTGCTGATCGAATTTTCCCCATAAGAAATAATGGAAAATTGGTTCCTGGCCCCTCAAAATTACACCTAAATATGTTTTTTTTTTTTTTTAGCATTTAAATACAAAATGAACAGGATAAAACAACAAGAGCATTTTTTTCTTAATGGCTTTCAAAAAGATAAAGATCTTTCCTAACATTACCCCTGTCCTGCCCCGATTGTCCGCTCCTTCCGTGTGCCACGCCCCCTAGTTAACCTCGTATGGAATCCCCATGTGTACAGCTGTTTCTGCTTGTTGTCATTAGTCCTCTGTATTAAGTCTGCGTTTCAGTTTGTTTCCCCAGTCCGGTCATTAGGTGCGTTCAACTTGCTTACAGTGCTGGCTTAAAGCAACGCATTCTGATCCTAACGCAATGCATTACGGTTAGATGCATTGTGACCTCTCACCCAGCTGCACAAACTGAAACCGCCTCCATGACGACACACCTTTGACCTTATTGGCTGAAGAGTTTAGTTACACGCACGACGTTTGTATCCCAAGCAGATCCGAAGTGTAATCTGCTATTTCCACGGAAAATCACCTAAAGCATTGAGAACTGGTTTTTAGTTATTTTACCTGGTAAAATAAAGTTTAAACAAATGACATAAATGCTCTAATAGTACACGTAAGTTAGTGGTTTATTTATTTTTAGTTACTGTAATGTTGCGCTGCTTTATTTGGTTAATCGTCCAGTCTGTGAAGAAGGCATTCAGGTAAGAATTGCATTGTAATATGACTCATTTCCTGGCACGTACAATTTATATTAGGTCAGTGTTCATGGTTGGACTTCTGCGAGTTCTGGGTGAAACTGGTTTGTTCGACTTTCAAGAAATTTGAGTTCTAGTAAGTTCGAGAACCGAGGTACCACTGTACTGGTAATTGGTCCCAAGGCTGCAAGAAATAAAAGTTTACCACCTCAACATTTGTGGCCTTCCTACAAAACCTAACATGGTGGTTAGAATTCTTGGTCTTATAGTTGGTTCAGATTTATGTTTTGATGCTCACATAAGAAGTATTACTAGAACTGCATTTTATCATCTACAGAACATAGCCAAGCTTCATAAGATGCTCTCACTTCATGATGCAGAAAAATTAATACATGAATTTGTAACTTCCAGACTGGACTATTGTAACGCCCTCCTTTCTAGATGCTACTTTGTGTAATTTGCAACATAAATTTTTGTGAAAGCTGCTGAAATCACTGAATGTTGTAATAACCAAATTGGGAGAATGCACCATCAATCAAAGAATGAATGCTGAAAAACAGGATTGGCTGATATTGGCTGATATTGGAGCTGAAAAAGAAAATGCCTGCAGTCCGAAGTGGGTTCAAAATTGATTCCCAAATTCACAAGGTGGTCCTAACTAAATTTTTTTTATAATAGGGGGAGAGTACAAAAGAAAGAGGAGTATGACTGAGGGCCATCAATGAAGCCGGTTTAGAAGAAAATGACTCCATATTCAGCCATGAAGGAGGGTCTGGCAGCGCTTCAAGATGAGTCCACAGATTAATTATTCTGATATTTATTTCCCAGTAGTAAAACCTGAAATTAGGCAAGGCTGGTCAGTAAGCCTGCTTCTTCAGCTTGACAGCCCCCCTCACCTCTGGTGTCCACCATCGGGTAACACCTGGGGACAGTCCCACATGCCTCTTTCGGGCTATGCTGGCTAGGCCCCACGGGCCAAGACCTGGCCACCAGGCGCTTGCCAACGGACCCCTCCCCCAGGCCTGGCTCCACGATGGGGCCCCGGTGACCCTAGTCTGGGCAAGGGAAACGAGACTTTGATAAAATGCTTTATCATAGGGTTCTTGGGTTCTTTTGAATTGCTCTTTGTCTGGCCCCTCCCCTGGGACCTTTTTGCCTTGGGAGACCCTACCAGGGACTATTGCCCCCGATAACATAGCCCCCAGGGTCACTGAGGCACGCAAACCCCTCCACCACGATAAGATGACAATCCAATGAGAGGCAGCTGTAACATTATAACTAGAAAATAAAGGTGACCATGCAATATGAAAAACCAAACATCACTCCGACAAAACAAGAAAAAAAAACCCTCCCCACCCTCTGGCTGAAGCGCCCTGCCAACCAAGACACAAGCAAAACCCAAGAAATACCAGAGACCTTCAGATTGCTCCATAGCAACATCTAAGACAAGTGGCCCTAAGAGTTCACGATATAAGAAAAACATTTATAAAGATAACATAGTAATTACATGTACTCCTTTAAAGTGGCTCATAAATATAGTCCCAAAGGCAAATAGAAATGTAAAAGGCAACAGCATAACAATCAAGAACAGTGAGATTGGCCTACCAGGCGGCCAGCATCGTTCTCAGACTGTAGCACCAGAGGAGACCACAGACTTAAGGTTTCACAAAGTCCATTGCGGTGGCCGGGTCTTCAAAATTGTGCCATCTCCGCCTGGCAGTGTGATCCTAAGAGTTGCGGGGAACCTTAAGCCATACTTCACCCCGGGGCATGAAAGCAGCCAACGCTTAACACTGAAAAAGCAGCATGTTTCTTGGCAACTGCAGATGTATAGTCTGGAAAATTAAACAATCTTTTTCCCCGGTAAAGAACCTGTCTCTGGTCCGACGTAGAATATCATTCCTCACATGAAATAAATGCACTCTAATAACGAACGGCCTTGGTTGTTCACCATCCGTAGGTTTGGGTCAAAGAGTGAGATGCGCATGGTTGAACAGGGGCACCTCATCCAGACCAAGAACATCTTTCAACAGTTGCACGACAAACTCAGTCGGATGCGCACCTTCGATCCTCTCCTGCTCACCAACTAACCTTATGTTGTTCCTCTTTGCTCTTCCCTCCAGGTCTTCACATTTATCTGTTGGCAACTAAACTTGAATTTTTAGCGTGGAAACAGTAGAGTTCAGCGTGGTTAATAAGTCACTGTGGTCTGTGGATGTGTGCTCAAGTTCGGCGATAAGCTATTCATGGGTGCAGTTTTTTGCTGCACAGATTCAATAGCATGTGTCAACTCCTCTCTCACTGATGAAATCTCCACACGCAAATCAGACGACAGTGAGTCTATTTTGCTGCAAATATCACTCTTCAGTATGTGCAACCTAGCTTGTAACTGGCCAAGATCACATGCAGTATCATTGCCCACCGCTTCCCTCGATGGCGAACTAGGCTCTGTTGAGTGCGAGGCTTCGCATGACTCGACTTGGTTTTCATTCGTAAAGTTGCCATGGATGTTCCAAATAACAAAAATAAATAAACTGAAGCTGCCCCTGTGCTTTAATCAACTGAGCACCAATTAAATCATGTAAAGAAAACTGAGTTGAAAAATTTTAACTCTCACAAAC
>JABFEA020000039.1:18475066-18488648 GCA_019775915.2 Cyphomyrus plagiostoma | reverse complement strand
GAACTCCAATCAGCCTCAGCATGTTTTTGGACTGTGGGGGGAAACCGGAGTACCCGGAGGAAACCCCAAGACGACACAGGGAAAACATGCAAACTCCACACACATGAAACCTGGAGACCAGAACCCGGGTCCCAGAGGTGTGAGGCAACAGTGCTAACCACTGCACCACCATGCCGCCCCCAGATCATAGATCCTTAAAACTTTATAGGGTCTATATATGATATTATGAATACAGACTCTTGAATTTCCTTAAAATCACATGGCTGGTTGTACGAAAGACCAAAAGTTTTCCCTTTCAGTATGACACTTAAGGCTCAATTTCTCCTTAGCTGAGGGATTTATTTAAAGGTGTTGCAGAGAATCCCTTAAAAGGTTTCCTTAGTTAACAAAAAATCTTAATTGAAAGACATTTTACGGCAGTAAAACTTAAGGCTTTTAATGCTTTTAACCCTATCCGTTTGAGTGTTTTTCTCTCCCTTTTATTTTAGGCTAAATACATTATATGTACATGACTTAGGCACCTACACTTTATGATTTTGTTTTCAGGACATTCTGCGCTACTCAGATGTGTCAATTTGTTGTGTAAATGCTGACAGTCTTGAAATCATCCTTCTAGGAGGACAAAACTACTTGCGCTTACTAAAAGTTTTTCAATTTTCATCTAATATAAACATTTTGCAGGCACTACAAATATAATCTTATAAACGTTGAGATTAGACCCTCCATGATGTGGGAATGCAGGGGTTCACCTTTCTATTGCTTAGTATTGTGAAGGAAAACAAGGTTACTGCAGGCAGAAATTATCTGATTTTGCATCGATTTGGTAACTTGATAGATAGCCATGTATGTTACTATAACATCTGAAAGAAATTGAAATAGTAAAGCACTGTATAGTTTATCATCCACTGGATACCGACGTAAGAGTCTTAGTCTAATGCTGAACGCTTCTCTTTCGTTTTTCTGTCTACATACAATATGATTGGTAAAGTGAAATTTGAGGAACAGTCAGCATTTTTTCCCTCAAACAACAAACCAACACTGTCATTGTGTTTGCATGTGGGAAATGTTCCAGTTCCAAGTGTTTCAACTAGAGGTCAACTGATATATCGGCCGGACGATATTTGGCATTTTTTTAATGTAACAGCATCGGCCAATATCCGAGTGTAGTTCGCTGTTTTACAGACAAGCAGGTCTGCGGGCAGCCCAGGGTTATTGTTGCTGTGGAACAAGTAACCCATGCTGTCTTGTGCAGGACTCCTGTCAGAAGGTTTGGAAGAGTCCGGGGAGAAAAAATGGTAAGGCTTAAATTCTGATCTTTCAAAAGACCTATTTAATTAACTGGTTTGCTATGAAATGTAGCTTTAAAAGAAAAATGTGAGCACTTTTGAAAGAACACGAATTAGGCTTAAATTAATTTAATAGTTAAATCATTTTAATTGTTAATTTTAATTACCATAATCAGCCAGATGTTATCAGTTCTGTTTTTTTTTTTTTTCTTGTGTCAGGAGTGTTTCACTCTGTGTGTGTGGGGCGGAGCAGGCAGCTCTTTCAAACACTGCGGCGTGTATGACAGTTGCATTACTCTGCCCTGATCACAGACAGCATCGTCCTCGGAGACACAGGTGCCAAGAACAGTGCATGGCAGAGAAAACTTTGTTCGAAAGCGTGGTTACCATTCACTTGAGCTGATGGCGACAATGGTCCTTCTGTGCAATTTGTTTGCATTTGACAGCGGAGATTCAAACAATTTGTCAGACGTTTAGATAAAAAGTACACGACTTTGTGGTTAGTTTCCTCATTAAACATGTCTAGCCTTTATATGGGCTTATCTGTCGACGATGTCACAATCACTATGGCAATGTCACTATGAGTTGTCCTTGCATATAAAGCTGTATAATACAACAAAGTTATTTTATTTTATTTTCTGCGATCGCTAGATTCTGATTGTGAATTTGACTTGTAAGCTGACTGCTAGCAACATAAACATGTTAGTGAACGGTTTTTGGCTTTGTACACTACTCATCATACCATGATGCACTTAGTTACTAGTGTTTTTCTTTCAAAATGTATTAGAGTTTGTTTTAATGTGCATGAAATACTGGAATTGTAGAATGAATTAAATATGAAGGTACTATAATAAAAATGCTAACCTTGCATTTTTTCTTCTGTTTTAGTAATTGCTGTCTGATGGCTGACAAATCTAATCCTGTATGGCAGCATTTCACCAAGCCAAGTTTAAGTTATTGTTTACAAGTTGTATTGTGTTTTTGTCAAGTTTATATTTAATTAATATATTTATTTAATGCTAAGTTAAGAAATCTTGTGTATCGTTTGTTATTATTAGTGTGATAATTTACCATGCAGATAGAGGGGAAAAAAGTCCAGTTATCGGCCAGAAAAAATTGGCAGCATATATCTGCAATCGGCAGACCTTGATTCCTAAACATCGGCATTGGCTACTGAAAAACCCTGTTTTGACAGAGCTCAACAAACATACATGTACAAACTTTTGTGAATACTGCAAAAACAATTAATTGTATTCCTACTAAGTAGAATGCTGTATTTTGTTATTTCTACAGAACTGATGTCAGGATCTAAGAGTTAAGGGAACGTTAAGGGATTCCTTAAGCATAAGTCCAAGATAGAAAAAAAATGTTCACTTAAGTATTTCAGTTAAGGAAACCTTAAAGAGAAGACTTAAGGGTGTATTGTGCAACTGACTATTTTAAGGAAATCTTAACTCAGACCTGAAGGAAAATCTTAACAGGGTGTTTTGTGCAACCGGCCCCACAATTTTTAAGGTATGGAACTGATATTTTATAAACAGCTTAAATACAAGATGCAATATTTTTTTGAATGACAAACTACCTGAGAACCACCTTTTTGAGGTATGACAAACTACCAAATCCAAACAGATTTTTGTTCTCATGTTAATAATGTTTACAAAATGTCTGGTGGTGTTCTCCCGCAATTTCCCAAAGAAAATCGTTAAAATATCACTATTACTGTACAGTGGCCTTCAAATGTATGTTCCAATACTGGTAAAAACCAGTGTTTTCAAAATCATACGGTTAGCTACAGAGATAATAAGATGGTTCCTACAAGTCTTCAAATCTGCTGGCAGGGGCTGCACAATCACTTTAGTAAATTTAAGAATCCAGCATTCTATATTAAACACGAGCTACACTCCAGGAAAAACTCAGAGTGGGTCATAGTACCAGATATTCAGCCTATAAAATGTGCAGGACCCAGATCAAGCATTTTTTTTTTTTTAGATACTGTAGTTTTAAAAACAGCCTCGTACATACAAGATTATTTTTAAAAGCCTAAAAACACCTGCGTGTCCATCCACAAAGCATTATTTTTTAGAAAACATAACAGTAGAGATCTTAAATTTTGTACACAAATTTTGAACAAACTTACAGCATTTTACCAAAATCAGAAAAGGAGCATAACAGGAAGGTCTTACCGTAAAACTATTGTTAACATTTTTGGTGCTTGACTCAGCAACACTTGCGTCTGTCAAGTCAACTTCATCAAATATGATGGACTGAAACAGGAAATAATCTTGATGGTAATATCAAAATGCAAGGAAAAAGATAAAATATAAAATATGCAAACTCAATTTGCCGGCATGTGTAGCTCTGCATCTTACCACTGATCCTTTCCAGTTTTTACCAGCTTCATTTTCATGAATTACAGCATCTCTACCAGACTACTTATAACAACTACTCCATTACATAAAGCAATCAGAATGAAGATAGAAATGAAAAAAATGTGCAAACACACCTTAGCGGTTTGAGCATAATACAATGTTCTTCCGCGAAGTTTGAAATAGCGTCTTTTCCAGCGTTGGAAGGAGTTGGTTTGTTTCATCAACTTCCCCTCCTTCAGGATCGTCTGTAATGCAAAATAATGAAGGGATATTTCCTCATATGAACATATGCTATTAACTACTACGGAGGGATCCTGAAAGTAAAAACTATGCATCAAATAACAACAAAAACTGCAGCAAGTCAGACCGTTTTGTTTTTCCAGCTCTAACCGTGCTGAAATTCAATGACAATAATATTGTAACGGCACTGGCAACATCAGATCATGGGTTAAATTTTTAATCATACAAATTTAATTAAAAAGGTTTTCAGCCTTACAGACATTCCGTCAGGTTGTCCTCCCGTCGAAAACGCCACCTTTTAATTAATTTATTTTAACAATGGATTTAAAAGGTACAGCTTCATATCAACGGTTCTCATACACACTTAACTATATGTACTTGCTTATTTATTAGGGCAAAATATTTTCATATGAAGATAATGACAAATTGTAAACACAATGACGTGGTTGAAATACAAAAACAAGAAAACCAAATCATGCATTCTGTGTTTAATTAATACTGACTTTATAAAATTCTTATCAAAACTTATAAAGCACCACATCACTGAACTCTATTATAATCTGACGAACTAATATATGATTTCTATACACAAAAGCAAAGTTTTGCCGCGGCTATGAAAAAAATGATACACACAAAATAACTTTTGTTCATTTCTAATCCTTTAAAACTATAAAGATACAACCGTTATAACACTAAGTACTGAAAGTGAAAGCGCGGTATAGCTTGCCACACATTGTGTTCTTTTGAAATCGTTATAATATTATTGGCGACTAGACAGAACCTACAGATAAGATTTACATTTACTCCATTAAAAAGTTAACCGGCTTGCTAGCGGGCTCAAACATTTTATGACCCTCAAAAATTAAGAAACAACAAAAGTTACAAGCTTCAAAAACATAGCCAAATACATGCTAAAATATACATAAACGGTTACGCAATTTAACTAACCGCAAATGCTAATCTCTCGTAAAAGTTATTAATTGTGAGCTAGTTTATTAAACCTAAGCGAGCTGACCCTTTATAACAAAGTAAAAAGGCCCAAACTGGCCTAGCTGGCCGGTCTGCTCTCATGAAGCACTTTTGACTATCCAAACGGGAAGTAATGCAATGCGTTTACAGGCTACCTTGTTTCGGATCTGGCCCGACGTGGACACTTTGCGGATTAGTTTTTGCGGGGAGCCGGGTTCTTGCTCCAGTTCGCTATCTGAAGATTCTTCTAAGCATCTAACGGCGGCCTTTCCCCCGGCCGCTACCGCCATCATTGCGATCGCTCCGGGAGCAAGCGAGTTGAACCACAGTGAATCGGCGCCACCAGGCGACCAATGCAATGGAACACTTTAGCGTTCATTACTACGAATATAGCTTCCGATGGAAATGAGGTAAAATCGCAATTAGTCGGACCTAAAGGACTCGCTCTATACGGAATTTAATGGTTGAATCAGGTGTTGTCTACCGATTTTAACAGTAGTTTAATTAGGTTTGCTTAAAAAGGATTGTATGGATAGCTATTACTCCAATAGTGCTTACACTTCTAACTGAGCATTCAATGGAAGCTATCCTAGCTGCAACATAGATATCAAACACATAGAAGCCGCTTGGTCATTGCTGTTCATTGGAGCAATGCGTAAATATATAATCACCATATCGATACGGAGTATAGACACTTATTAATGCATGTCCGCCTATAGAATTAAAGACAATTAAAATTTACCACAAATCATGAAATTTTTAACCGATTTTCAAACGGTTTGGTTTGTTATGAGTATCATACATGTATCCATGACATAGAACACTTAAAATTAAAATGAAGGTTTTCATACTTACGATCTAATATAGATAGTAAGTAGTATTAAATGGCTACCTTGATGTAAATTTTACTTCATTTTAAATGTATACAGTGTGTTATGTACTAAAACATTAAGTGACATATGTTATTCCCTATTTAGTTTTATCGTTTCTTTCATTAGAACATCCATAAGCAGCACAGACGTCCGGCATCGGATCAGGTCAAAGCCCGTCACAAGATGGCGGTTACGCAAGCTGACAAGACCAATGCGGCAACCATGCTAATAATAACATCTAACAAATAATATCTATGTAGCTGCACTTACAGCCGTATGTTTGTAATGTTCTGTTTGCTTCACTTTGGATAAAGGTGTCAGCTGAATTATGCAAATGTAGGCCTAAATGTAGTCTAGTGTTTCTGTATGAGGGGTAATGGTGCTTTCACTAGATTTCCCTCACTTATCTGTTTAATTGCATATTAAATATTTCTGACATAGGAGACTGTCTAGGGTGTGATTTGCCCTGCCTTCTCGAAATATCACACTGGTACCTGTGTAAATAGATGTTTATGTTTTTGCTTTTCTCCTGGCTCTGTGGATCTGACCCCCACACTGAAGCAATAAATCCAGACTTGTAGACACTTTGCAGAGTCCTTCATTTTGATGTTGAGGCAGTGCAGAGAGAAGGAAAAGGGAAACCCATGCTACACTGAATCCATGACCCGCCAACTGTTCAGCATCTGTCGAGTTGCAGGGCCGAATTCCTGTTACTGTGTCATATGCATTAAAGTCCTGTTTGTATCTTTTCAACGGATGATCTGTAGTTTGTTACGCGTTGTAAGAGTTGTGTGCTAGGTGCCATAAGCACTGTGTGTGAAGATAGAGCTCCCATGATGACATCATGCTAGCTCTGCCCAAGATTCTGTCCAGCTGTATGTCGAATGTCAGTCCTCAGTATGTCATCAGTCCCGGATTCCCCATCCTATATCAGGACCACAAATGCTGCTATGGGTGTGCTCGTGCTTGTTTTGCTTTAACTTGTGGTTTATGCCTTGCTCTGTTCTGATTAGACCAGGCACCCCTCTCCCACCTGTCACTTTCACTTATGACCAGGTTCAGAGACAAATGAGAAGACTCCACTCAGGCAAGTCTACAGGACCTGATGGAAGACATCATTACTCGTTCCAGTACCAATGACGCCACGTCCCAGTGGCCCCCAAGAATACAGACCTGTGGTACTGGCTTCCCACATCATGAAGACCCTGGAAAGACTCATCCTCAGTCAGCTCCGATCTGTGGTCAGCCCACATCTAGACCCCCTTCACTTTGCTTACCAGCCCCACCTTGGAGCCAAGGACGCCATCATCTACCTGCTCAATCGTGTCTACACCCACTTGGACCAGCCGGCAAGCACTGTGAGGGTCACATTCTTTGACTTTTTCAGTGCATTCAATACCATCAGTCCAACTGTCCTTGGTCAGAAGCTGACAGCGATGCAGGTGGATGCCTCTCTAGTGTCCTGGATTGTGGACTACCTGACAGAAAGACCACAATATGTGCTTCGTAAACACTGTTTGTCTAACATGGTGGTCAGCAACAATGAAGCTGGACTTGAGAGATTAAGACTACCCAGATGCACCACTGAACGACACAGGAAATCATTCTCTTTGTACAACTCCTCCACATAAGCACAAATATTACACTACACTGCAGTATATACCTCAGTTGAACCCCATATATACAGTAGTTAATGTATAGTTTATGTTATGTATAGTTAATTTTCTGTAATATATTAAGTTACATACACACACACACACACACACACAGTGGTACCTCGGTTCTCAAACTTAATCCGTTCCTGACTCCGGATCAAATTTTTCCCATAAGAAATAATGGAAAACCAATTAATTGGTTCCCAGCCTCCCAAAATTACACCTAAATATGTTTTATTTTCTATTTATATAAATAATTTAAGTATGGATTTAAGTTCAACAAAAGTTCATCTTTATGCTGACGACACAATACTGTACACCTCAGCATCATCTTTGCGAGAGGCAGTGAGTTACCTACAGTCTGCTTTTAATCAGGTACAAAAATTCCTTGTAGGATTAAAGTTGGTTCTAAATGCTAAAAAAAACTAAATTCATGGTCTTTACACGCTCCCATTTGTTATTTTAATACACAATTTTAACAGAAAATGGTGCTTCAATAGAAAGGGTATCCTCCTACAGTACAGATATCTAGGCATTTGGCTGGATGATAAATTATCCTTTGGGATTTATATCAAGAGCCTTCCAAAAAAACTTAGACCCAAATTAGGTTTTTATTTTAGACTAAGGAAGTGCTTTCCATACTTAGCAAGAAAGAGATTGGTAGAGAGCACATTTTTATCAGTATTAGACTATGGTGACATAATTTATATGCACTCTTCTTATTCTTTACTGAAAAAGTTAGATGTTTTATATTATTCAGCCTTGCGTTTCATTACAGGTGCAGCTGCTAGGACTCACCACTGCATCCTGTATGAAATGGTACAATGGTCTTCTCTTTCCCTTAGAAGGAAATCTCATTTATTAATCTTTGTTTTAAAAGGATTAATGGGTAAATTACCACAATACATTTAAAATCTGCTTACGTATCATACTAGTGTTTATAGTACAAGGTCATCAAATAAGATACTATTGGTCACTCCTTCAATATGGACAGAACTTGGTAAAACATCTTTCTCCTATTATGCACCACATGTCTGGAACAAACTCCAAAATATCTTAAATCTCACTTCCATCTCTCAGTGTTTTTACAAACCTTTTAAAATCAACCCTTACAGAACAGTGACATTGTTTTTGATTTGTTGACCTTATGTTTTATTTTTCATTATGTGTTTTACTAAGTGTGATGTTATTGATTTTTAGCTTGTGATTTAGGCTATGATGTTTGTGAGACTTGTGTTCTTGTAGTTGTTTGTTTCATAGTTTTTATTGTATGTGATCGTATGTCCATTGTCTTAGTATTTTTGAGAGACTTGTGTTTTGTAGTTATATGCTTCATTGTCTTTAGTCTACTTGGTAGTATGTGTAGTGTACTTGTAACTAACCATCACTATTGGCCAGGACTCCCTGAAAGAAGAGTTATTGTAACTCAATGGGATCTTCCTGGTTAAATAAAGGTTAAATAAATAAAATTTAAAATGTTGAGGCTTATTATTTGTATTACTGAATGATATAGTTACAAGTTTATTTCATGCCATACATTATTGCAATGTAGTACGTTGATGTAGTGCATTAGTAACTTTTTTCTCTGACTGGAGTGAATTTTTTCAGTTAAGGCAACTACTAGCCAGTTAACTCAAGTTATCTTACAGCAAAATAGACACATTTATACTTTTACAGAGCTTTTCATGGAATTATCTTGTGAATGTCTTAGTTTCCAGCATATAGGTTTTAGTTGTTTGTGTGGTCTTGAGGAGAACATTTCTCAGTCTCCTTATGGCAAGGCAAGACAAGTTTATCATCATACACGGGGCTTATTTAAATTAGATGTTCTTATTGGTTTGTTTTGTTTAGTTTTTCTTATCTCTTATCTGAAAGAATAAACATTTGATTTCTAATGTCGTGTCCAGTGTTCTTTGTTTTTTCCATCCATATTTTATTAATATTATTTTATATGTCATACATATATGTATGTATGTAACAGTGGTTGTATAGGATAAGGGGACACGTGCGTGCAGGGCAAATCAAATTAACATTGCATAAAACAAATGGTCATATCATAAACCAATATTGCAAAAAAAAAAAAAAACAAATGTACAACATGTAAAACACTTTTACCAGTCCCAAAACCAATTTACAAAAGTGAAAACAAATTTACAACACGCAAAACACTTTTACCAATCACTGACAAAAATGTACAAACGGAGAATAACAGGGAAAGGGTAGGTACCACACAGAGGAAGTTTGTGTCGTGTTAGGCAAACAGTTTTGCCGGGTGAAGTAAATGGAGCATGAGACGTGATGTTTTGTCCATTTTATGAGAATTATTACAGCCAACTGGCTCGCTTTTGTGTTTCTTGTGGGAAACGTCACCACGACTAAGTTAGCCTCTTATTCGATATTCAATTTTCTGGCTCTAATAACTGTGTTCTTCATATCTCATTGAAGAGACTTGTTTTATGAACAATGAACTTTATTTAATGACCATTCATCATCTTCCATGCAAGAACTACTATATACCCTTGCTCGTTGGTCTGGCTACCTGCTGTTCATCTTACCTCTCCGTGACCCTCCTAGGTCCCTCTGCTGGTCGTCAATGGTATTACATATCAACACATCCCCCTTTTTTAATGCCGTGAACAAACATACCTTAACATACCAAAATATTATATTGACATTGTCAACATTAGTATTGACATTTTCAACATATCATTACTGTGCTGTTTCTTTTTATACATTTCACTATGCATTCAAATAACACAAAACAAAAAAATAAAAAAATTAAATTAAAATTAAAAATAATAATAAACAAGCTTCAAAACCACAAAGCATTCTGTCTTTCAACATGAGAACCTCAAGCACTTAGTCCACCGAATCATAGATAAAGTCTGTCTGGTCTTTTGATTTGACGGTCTGATCTTCCCAATACAGGTGACCCTGAGTGAGCATCATTTGTGTCCATCTGCTTATGCCCATCTGATTTCAGATTTGGGACTGTGTCTGCATGTGACACAGAAATAATTCCATCCGCATCTTCACATTCTTTCTCTTGTAAAATCTCTCCGGTTTTCATAAGGCTACGATGGTTCCTTTTGAGCACTTTCCCTTCTTCAGTCCTTACTTCATACAATCTTGGTCCTACTTCCTGGAGAACAGTAGCTTTGCTGGTCCACGCATCCTGATCTTGAATTCTCACTACGTCATCTTTGGCAAGTGGTTTGAGAGTTTTAGTTGACTTATCATATTGCTGCTTCTGTTTCCATTTCATGTTTTCCATTATGTTTTGCAGCTCCTTACTCTGCTTGACATCTCTATAGCAGGGCAGTGTAGTGCGTAACTTGTGATTCATTAACAGTTCTGCTGGGGATAAACCACACTCAAGCAGGGCAGGTCTGTAGCTGAGAAGCGCTAAATATGGATCTGACTTGCTGTCTGTGGCCTGTTTCAGAAGCTGTTTAATGATATGCACTCCCTTTTCAGCTTTGCCATTCCCCTGTGCATACTGAAGACTAGGTGTGATATGATGGAAACCATATTCCATTGTAAACTGCTGCCACTCCTTGCATTTATAAAAAGGACCATTGTCACTGACTACAGTCTCTGGAATCCCATGTCGGGCGAATATGGACTTGACATGAGTGATGACACAGTTGGCAGCTGCACTTGTGAGCAGAGCAATTTCGGGGTATTTTGAATAGTAATCAATTACTAGCAGATAATCCTTTCCATTACAATGAAATAGATCTGTTACAATTTTCTCCCAATGTGCAGTAGGAAGATCTGGAATCATCATAGGCTCCTTTGCTTGTTTGCTCTGGAATTTGACAGGTTTCACATTTCCCAATCATGTTCTCAATGTCCTTATTAATTCCAGGCCAATACACAGTGTTTCTGGCTCGCCTTTTGTACTTCTCTTTGCCAAGATGTCCCTCATGTTACCTTTAAAGTATCTCTGGCCTAAGGATGTGTGGAATGACAATTTTATGCTCTCTCAATATCAAGCCATTTACCACAATCAGCTCTGATCGGATGTGATAATATTTTGGACAGGACCCCTTGGGCCAGCCACTGTGGAGGTTTTCCATCACTGTTTGTAGTTCCTTGTCTTTGGCTGATTCTACACATATTTGCCTTGTTTTAACAACAGATACGGGCAGAGACTCCACTATCATGTTCACCTGATTTTCAATCTCTTGTTCAATGGAACTCGTATGTGTCATCACTGGTGCTCGTGAAAGTGCATCTGCCAGCGCTAGTTGCTTGCCTGGTGTGTATATTAGCTCAAAATCATACCTTTGCAACTTCATGATGAGTCGCTGAATTCTTGGTGACATCTCATTCAGACTTTTCTTGGTGAAAGGTGGGAAGCCCATAAACATAGCAGTGAAATATTTCAAGTCCATAAACTAGTCCAAGACATTCCTTCTTTAATTGGGCATATTTTCAGTTTCATTTTTCAGTTTCAGTTTTAGTCATGGACCTAGAGGCATAGGTAACTAGCCTATGTAATTAAAAGTACTTCTACTTGGAACAAAACTGTTCCCAACATGTCCTTTGAAGCATCTGTTGAAATCTTCAGTGTCTTAGTGGGATCATAATATGCATGCACAGGGGAATTAGTCAGTGAGGCCTTCAGATCATTCCATCCTCGCTCATTTCTTGCTGTCCACTTGAACTCAGAATCATGGAGTAGTTCTCTTAGTGCTGATGTTCTCACTGATAGGTTGGGTATGAACTTTCCAATAAAATTGATCATTCCCATTACTCTGAGCATGCCTTTCTTGTCCGTGGGGCATGTCATGCTTAGAATGGCATTGATTTTATTCTGAACGGACCCTATACCCATAGCAGACAATTTGTCACCAAGAAATGTTATTTCTTGTACTCCAAACTGGCATTTGGCATGATTCAGTTTTAGTCCATTCTCACGTACCCTCTGGAGCACTTTTGTCAGCTTATCATTATGCTCCTGTGATTGTGGATCCCCATATTACCGCATCATCCACATAACAGCGGACCCCTTCCAGGCCCTCCAGCATGTTATCCATGTTATCCACGATGATAAATTTCAGATGCTGAGATTATGCCAAATGGCATTCTTAGGAATCTGTATCTACCAAAATATATAAATGTCTGTTAAATGTGCAATATCTTGAGCTTTCATCATCTAACTTGATCTGCCAGAATCTCTGTGCCACATCTAGCTTGGAGAAATATTGAGCACCTGCAATTTCCTCACGTTTTGGAATCTGATAATGTTCACGTTTTATGTTTTGATTTTAATCTCCCGGATCCATGCATATTCTCAGTTCTTTGTTTTTGTTCTTTTTGTCCACACACACCATTGAATTTACCCATTCTGTTGGTTCTTCTACTTTTGTGATGACTTTTAACTGACACATCCTGATCAGTTCCTTTTTGAGGCGCTCCCAAAGTGAAGCAGGAATTCTCCTTGAAGCATAAATCACCGGCATAAGCCTCCATCCATTTTGAAAAATAATCACTCACCTCTAAAATGTATTTATTTTTTAGGGGGGTTTCAGGTGGAACCCAGGTCCCAAAGGTGTCAGGCAACACTGCTAACCACTGCACCACCACACCGCCCTTATTTTAATATACTGAATAAAAAAAAAAAATTAAAACATTTTTTATCTAATAAGTCTAGGATCATCGTATCTGTTTTTTTTTTTTTAATCAACTTTTAATCCCTGAGCAACATGGGGAGATTTAAAAGTTTAGGAGGTCTCTCCTTTATGTCGAATTCCGCAAACAGACAGCCAAAACTAAATTTATAGAAGGACTTCCTAACAGCTTGGAATATTAAGGGCATGTCCCCCAGGCTCTTTGATATTTTTTGATGATTTATGGACTGTGCATTAGAAAACAAACTCCAAACTGAAACTTTCACCGTCAAATCTTGGTCATCTGCCATGTGCAGAATGTATTTCATCAGGGAAAGTACAGTAGCACTATAGCCCTAAATCAGGGGTTCTCAAACTTTTTGCAATAAGTATCAGCTCAGAAAATATTTGGCTCTCCAAGTACCACCATTATTGTCAGCATTAAAATACAGCAGCGTATTATATGTGTAAACCAGGGGTCTCCAACTCCAGTCCAGGAGAGCTACTATCCAGTAGGTTTTCTGTCCCACTTGGCTTCTGATGAGCCACACCTGTTCCTGGTATTTACCTGAG
>JABFEA020000039.1:18455976-18471713 GCA_019775915.2 Cyphomyrus plagiostoma | reverse complement strand
GGTTCACAGACAAAAACAAACTTCCTTCAAAGAAGAGTGAGTTCGCGGGCTACCGTTGCATTGTGGGGAATGGAGTAAAAACAGCAGCAGGCGGCTGTGGCCTGCGGGCCGGTTCTAATACTAATCAAATACCATGCCGGGGGCCATAGATAATTCATTCGCGGGCCAGATCCGGCCCGCGGGCCTTGACTTTGACACCTCTGTTCTAATGCAAGGATGAGAATTTAAAGAGGTGGTGTGTTAAGTTAAATAATGTAATAATTAATTAAATGTAGCAAAAAGAAAAACAATAGCGATCTTGCAGGTAACGCCCTTAACACTAGAACCGCTTTTCCCTTGCCAGTGAACAAGCAAGAACTACTTTGGTGTATGCAGCCGTTTTGCTTGCGCTAATGTGTTATTAGTGTTAATAACAGCAGCGAATCTAACACTCAAAAAGCTGCAATGTTCATAACAGAGTAAGCATTTTATGAAATGTCGAATAAACAGGCATAGTTTATTGTTTGTCATGTTGGTCTACGTTTCCACTTTTTAAGAACTGTATAAGGTCATTTTTTATACAAATCAATTCAGGGTAAACAAAAAATATATGTGTTCAGGGTTGCAAACTCTCACGGGTTTGAGTAACACACTTTCAGACTCTCACGCAAGAAATCTTATGGCAAATCTAAATTATTCCATTATGAACTTAGACTTAGCTGCATCAAAAACGTTAGGGCAGCTTGCAAAGCCTACAGACTATTTACATGGAATAAGCCTCTTGTGTACACGTAAATGTATGTGCAGACTTGTCTCAAACAGAAAGCTTCACTCCAGGCAGATGACCAAAGATTCAACTGAAGCGGCTTATCATTCCTTTGCCTTGTTGCTCCATCTGCTCTAATGATCCAGAGCCTTAGATATAGCAATGAAGAGTTCAGGTCCAAACAGAAACTGCCTGACCCCAGCATTAGGAAATCCAAAACATTTTGATCGGTAATGGAATTTAAAGGGTTGATTTCAACATAATTGGTTTGATATATGAAGAGTTGCATCATGCGCGCTATAAATGGGGCCAACTCTGATTTGGTGCATTCTATGGAGAGGCGGAGAGCTACAGCTATTCTTTCTTATCTCACTGTTTTCTTAAAATATGTCCCTGGGGGTTGGACCTTTCCTCTTCTTATGAGCTTGGGACTTGGGTTTTTTAACAGCTTCACAACGCTTTTTATGACCGACTGTGTGTAAAGCCGCCGGGACTCTTTCCTTTCGCTCTGAGACAAGCGCAGTAGGCCTAAGCATTTCTGGCCAGGGTCAGCCATGTTCGTTAAATGTCCGTTGACGGCCGAACTAACAAAATCCGAAGCTATTCCTTTGGCCGCTGATTTTAAATCAGGTTTCACTATATCAACCACCTGCTTAAGAAGCATTAAAACAAATCTAAAAGTTCTACTGAGCGTTGAGCACAACCCGTACCCACACATCACGGGGTTTCCCACAAAACTGGGGAGTCCGCGCCCTTCCTGACTGGTGTAATATTGAGTAAATCTCCTACATGGATACCCATAAATTAAACCTCAAGGGCCAGCCCTGCCAATGTATTAAAAATCCACTTTTTCCCCTTTTCAATCTTAGAACCTATAACCTTCTTTACCCTGAATATATGTTTCAAAGATTTTAACTTTAAAAAAGTTAGCTTGATAGAATGTCCCTTGAAATATTTCACCACACACTTTTTACATTGACGGGAATCTGTTAGGGATGTAACAAAAAACGTAATATCGCGATAAAAACATACCTCAAAACCGTTTTGAGTTGAACTGTATATTAACCTTTGCATATCGTTATGCCTGAATTGAATGGTATATTAACCCTTGGATATTGTTAAGCCTGAATGGTTTACGATGTGATTTTTTTTCCCTTTATGCGTGTTGAATTTTGAGTTTGATACGTGGGGAAAGGTTACTGATTTAAAGGAAAGATAAATAGGTGATAAAGATACTGGATAGAGAATTTACTTGACTTGTGATTATAAATAGACAATATTTTATACAATCTGTACACAGTCAAAAATGAGCAAAACTGAATTAGTGTGTTTTGAATAAAAGATCCAGCTACTGCAGTAATAATTAATATTTTATAAAGGAACTACTGACTGCTGGTTTTTGTTTTATAATTACATGCATTGTTCAGTCATTCATTACGGCTAAGTTCTGGCAAATGCGTAAGATCATAACTGGATATTCCACTAATGAATAAAAGAAGCACTGTTAAAAGGAAGAAATAATATTTGATGTTAAGATTAAGAATTTCTCTTTTCAAATATAGTGCCATGAACCTTTTGTCGTGAGTTTTTGGCATTGTTACATCCGTAGTACATGTAGCCACCCTTTGCTCTGATTACTGCTTTGCACACTCTTGGCTTTCTCTCGATGAGCTTCAAGAGGTAGTCACCTGAAATGGTTTTCCAAGTCTTGAAGGAGTTCCCAGAGGTGTTTAGCACTTGTTGTTGAGTGTGTAATCAGAGCAAAGGGTGGCTATTTTGAAGAAACTAGAATATAAAATATGTTTTCAGTTATTTCACCTTTTTTTGTTAAGTACAAAACTCCACGTGTTCATTAATAGTTGACGCCGTCAGTGAGAATCTACCAATGGTCATGAAAATAAAGAAAACACATTGAATGAGGCGTGTCCCCATGTGCTGCTGTTTAGCTCAACATTTACCTATATATGTTGTGGCCTCCGATACTCCAAGGTCCCCTCCAGTCAGAGGCCCCAGGGCACTAGCCTGGTCTAGAATTGAGTCTTGAACCTACGTGATTTTCACTAGAATACTTGTTTACACTTCTGCTAGAGGACAAGGGGTATAACAGTACACAAAATTCATGGTTTTATGCAATTTCAGTACAGAAGGAAAACATTTGCTTTCAAATTTATTTTTAAAAGTACAAACAACTAGGAACAATGTACAACCAAAGGCAATGCGTCTTAAGGTTTTGTTATTCAAACAATTTGCACATGGCAAGAATATGCAAAGTAATTAGTAATTATAATAAGACTGCATCAAGGCCATCGTAATGAATGAAATTCTGGGTTCTCTACTACTAAGTACTACATAGTTGTAGCAGTATATAGCCCTATAAATAGTTATTTTTCTAGCCTGGCAAAAGCTCCATAAATACCACAGGTACTCTGTTTATGCCTTGCTCTGGACAAAAAAAATTGGTAGCACACTGGATAGTTTTCTAGCTTCAAATTCTAGTTCGCAAACCACTTTGGACTGTCTCCACTACTGGGAAACCAAAATGCTACCAACACCACCAATTATGACTGACTATAACCAGGACTAGCTATAACCAACTGACGAAACATGCACAGCATCTTGCTGCACAGTTCAAAAGATTAGTCTCCATAGAAAGCAGTTTGCTCCGACTTTTCTTGTACAGCACTGTTGCGTTGTCTACCCAGCTTAGTCCGAATCAGCATATTCAGACTTTTCTTGGAGTACAGGACACCATGATTGAAAAGAGGTGACACTTTCCTGCCCTCTTTCCTGAGACGTCCTGCCCTTAAGAGATGAGACAGTTCAAATACAAATAGTTAGCACAACTTGAATGTAGACACATTATTACCCTAAAGATCTCAAGTAAAGCAAAATATAATCCAGTTAAGATGTATGACACTAGCTTCATATTCACTGCAAACACAGAACCCGGGTTCAAGGCAAACCCCTTTATGTAAGAGGTCTCAGCTTGAAAACTTGAGATCATTGATAGCTCCCTTCCTCTAGAACTAAAATAATCTGGGATCTCCACCACAACTATGTCCCAATAGCCTTTGGCACATAGAAAAAGGGGTTATCCAATTTGTTAGAAGCCCCTGTAGCCAACAACACACATCTAGAGCATGCTGGGAGTAGAACAAGGGCTGCTGGACACAAAAGGAAGTTGGGAGCATCAGACCTTTTACAGCTCATCATTGACCTCCAGAATCCACTCACACACAAATATTCAAAGTCATTAAACCACAATCAGTGCCTAACAGCCCTCCAGCACAATATAACAGATCACATCATACCAAGAAGTTGACAACGAACACTCACCTTACAATTGACTGCCATTTCGACAGTACGAAGTTCACAGTTGGCATTTATAAGGTTCTGCTTTAGTGATATTCCCAGCCAACATTCAGAGCATAATGTTCAGTACTGGTCCAAAACCTGAAAACAAAATTCACTTAAATGCATCTTTAAAAGAGCCAGTTACATTGTATTTCTGAAACAATTTTGGTAGGGTGTAGAGCTTTCTAAATAAATACGCAAGAGAAATTTTGAAACTGCTACACACATTAAGCTGACATGCGAGATAGTGATAGTAAATCGCTTCAGAAAAATTGTACAACATTTCTATCGTTCCTTCCTGCGTAACTGTAGTTAATGCATCCAAAAAGCAACAGCAGTCACACAAACCATTTCCACTCAGAACAGCAAGACATCTTGGGCTACACATCGCATCACAATATACTCAATTACATGGGGCATGCGCAAAAATCACCAGGGCTTTAGATGACTGGTGGAAACATTTGTCTGTATGACAGCCTTTCGGCACTAGAAGGATGTTTAGTTACTTAGTAATAAGATTAAAATATTAATGAGTGGCGTATCATGATGCTTAAAAGTTAGTGATCGGTATAGATTTAGCATATCCGTTGTGTTATCCTAAATTAGGCTAGCGGAGCACACCACACTGTTTTGGTATATTGTGGAAGTGCTATATAAGCAGTGAAGTGCTGAGGAAGTAGTACAGCTCAAACAGCCACATCATCCTTTGTTAGATGAGATACTGAGGGTTAAGTAAATTTAAAGTAAATTAAAAAGTTATTTATCAAACACTATATAACCCTAGCCTTTAGAGACTCAGTTTGAGTTTCAAATATATTCCACATGTTGAATAAGAAAATTATAATCCATCTTTTTTGGTATTATATGGATATTTATGCACAAAATTTGGTAAACAAATTAGTACAGCCAAAATACTGAGGTGTTTTGAGACACCCAGAAGTTGGTTATCTGTATAAACTTTGTGTATTAAATTTCGTTAGCAGATCCATCAATTTTCTCCCGCTTATCTGAGGTCGGGTCACGGGGGCAGCAGTCTAAGCAGGGAAACCCAGACTTCCCTCTCCCCGGCCACTTCCTCCAGCTCCTCTGGGGGAATCCCAAGGTGTTCCCAGGCCAGCCGAGAGACATAATCCCCCCAGCGTGTTCTGGGTCTTCCCCGGGGTCTCCTCCCAGTGGGACATGCCCCGAAACCTCACCAGACCAGGGAGGCATATAATCAGATCCCCGAGCCACCTCATCTGGCTCCTCTCGAGGCGGAGGAGCAGCGGCTCTACTCAGAGTCCCTCCCGAATGACTGAGCTCCTCACCCTCTCTCTAAACTCATTTCGGCCTCTTGT
This sequence comes from Cyphomyrus plagiostoma, assembly GCA_019775915.2. NCBI lineage: Eukaryota > Metazoa > Chordata > Actinopteri > Osteoglossiformes > Mormyridae > Cyphomyrus > Cyphomyrus plagiostoma. Next base: position 18,466,277 of record JABFEA020000039.1, on the reverse strand, counting down.
ATTCGCAATCTCCTTCTTTCGGTCACTACCCAAAGCTCGCGACCATAGGTGAGGATAGGAACGTAGATCGACTGGTAAATTGAGAGCTTTGCCTTCTGGCTCAGCTCCTTCTTCACCATGACAGACCGACGCAGCGCCCGCATCACTGCTGACACCGCACCGATCCGCCTGTCGATCTCCCATTCCATCATCCCCCCCACTCGTGAACAAGACCCCCGAGATACTTAAACTCCTGCACTTGCCGGAGGATCCCATCCCCGAGCCGGAGAGAGCATTCTACCCTTTTCCGGCTGAGGACCATGGTCTTGGATTTGGAGGTGCCGATTCTAATCCCAACCGCTTCACACTCGGCTGCGAACTGTCCCAGCGAGAGCCGAAGGTCATGGTCCGATGAAGCCAACAGAACCACATCATCTGCAAACAGCAGAAACCTAATCCTGAGGTCACCAAACCGGACACCCTCAACGCCTTGGCTGTGCCTAGAAATTCTGTCCATAAAAACTATGAAAAGAATCGGTGACAAAGGGCAGCCCTCACTGAGTCCAACCCTCACCGGAAACAAACACGACATTGCCCCCCCATGCGGACCAGACTCTGGAACCGGTCATACAGGGACCGAACAGCACGGTACCCTATATTCCCGGAGCACCCCCCACAGGTCTCCCCGAAGGACAAGGTCAAATGCCTTCTCCAAGTCCACAAGACACAGGTAGACTGATTGGGCAAACTCCCATGAACCCTCCAGAAAATATAGCGCTGGTCCACTGTTCCACAGCCGGGGCAAAAACCACACTGCTCCTCCTGAATCCGAGGTTCGACAATCTGGCGGACCCTCCTCTCCCGAACCCCCGAATAGACCTTACCAGGGAGGCTGAGAAGTGTGATCCCCCTATAGTTGGAACACACCCTCCGGTCCCCCTTCTTAAAGAGGGGGACCACCACCCCGGTCTGCCAGTCCAGAGGCACTGCCCCCGATGTCCACACGATGCTGCAAATGTGTCAACCAGGACAGCCCCACAGCATCCAGAGCCTTGAGAAACTTCGGGCGGATCTCATCCACCCCCGGGGCCCGGCCACCGAGGAGCTTTTTGACCACCTCAGTGACCTCTGCCCCGGAGACAGGCGAGTCCACCCCCAAGTCCCCAGACTCTGCTTCCTCATTGGAAGGCGTATCGATGGGATTGAGCTCTTCAAAGTATTCCTTCCACAGACCGAAAACGTCCCGAGTTGAGGTCAGCAGCACTCCATCCCCACTATAAACAGTGGGGACGTTGCACCGCTTTCCCCACACGGAGCCGCCGGATAGTGGACCAGAATCGCCTCAAAGCCGTCCGGAAGTCATTCTCCATGACCTCAAACTCCTCCCATACCAGAGTTTTTTACTCAGCGACCGCCAAAACCGCACCCCACTTGGCCTGCCGGTACCTGTCAGCTGCCTCTGGAGTCCCACAGTCTAAAAAGGCCCGATAGGACTCCTCCTTCCGCTTGATGGCATCCCTCACCATTGGTGTCCACCAGCGGGTTTGAGGATTGCTGCTGCGGCAGGCACTGACCACCTTATGGTCACAGCTCCAGTCAGCCGCCTCCACAATGGAGGCGCGGAACATGGCCTATTCGGACTCAATGTCCCCCACCTCCTCCGAGACATGGGAATAGTTCTGCCGGAGGTAGGAGTTGAAACTCCCTCTGACAGGGGATTCCACCAGACGTTTCTAGCAGACCCTCACTATACACTTGGGCCTGCCAGGCCTGACCAGCTTCCTCCCCCACCAGCAGAGCCAACCCACCACCAGGTAGTGATCAGTTGACAGCTTCGCCCCTTTCTTCACCTGAGTGTCACACCACATAATACTGTTTTGACATGCTATGGTTTGGTATACTTTGGCACAATATACAATGGAGTGGCGGTGAAGAAAGGGACAGCTCAACAGCCATATCATTTAAAAGAGATGATCTTTAGATAAAGTAAAAAGTTGGTGGTGCGGTGGTAGTTTTTGCAGTTCAAAGTCAGACATGATTATCAAACATAAGGAAACGCCAAATTTATACCAATTAACTTTTGGGCTTTATAAAATTCCTCATTAATATTTCAGGCATTTAATAATATGCTTACCAAATTGCAGACATAAACATGCGTATAGTACTGAAAAGCTGGCGTCCGGCCAATTGTTTCGCGCATGATACGAAGCCCCAGTGATTATTCCGCATTAGCGAAATAATCTCCAAGCAATCACAGGCAAAAACACAAGAAACCAGTAATTTTTCCCCACATTCAATATAGGTTTCATTCCATTTACCTTACTTCCACCAAGTCTATTCTTCTTAATTTATATTCTGCGTTGTCTGTGAATATATGCACTAATACTGCCAAAAGAAATTCCTAGTATATGCAGATGTACCAATAAAATGAATTTTGATTCTGAAATGCTTTACCTAACGGAGATGGACAACAAACAGGTACCAAGCACTGTATAATAAGAACAGCCATGTTCCACATAGTATTTCAGAGAGAAAACCAATTCCCACTTAACTTTTCCACATGCTGTTATGATCTGTACAGATAGCGTGTATGGGGGCAAGAGTCAGGCCTCCCGAGCAAGTCACTAAGGCATGAAAAAAAATTAAATGAAAATCCTTAATTTGCCATTTGCACAGAGATGAATACAGACCTGTACACTGGACTCTTCCGTTCGCCTACCCTAACTTGCTCTTCATAGCTTTGGGGTCACAGCACCAGGTTGGCCAACATATGGCAGCTCTGGAGCTAGAGGTTAAGGGCCTTGTTCAAGGGTCCATGGACATGTGACTGTTCTGCCAAGGCCGGGGCTTGAACCAGAGACCTTTGGATCATGGGCACAGAGGCTTAGCTCTTTTTGTTGCAGATAATGCTTGCGTGTGCACTTCATGTTCAATAGCCCAGCTGTCTTGTTTACAGTTACTTGTGGTGAATTGACACAATGGCATTATTAAATACATATAAAAGCAGATATGAAACTTATGGTGAGCATTGCTCCCCATAGTTTAATGCTTAAAGCAAACGTAACTGGACATATCCACCATTTACATTTATACATGTAGTTGATTAATCCTATGTTTTGTACTTTAAACGGACATAGTATTTAGTAACTGAAAACGATTGCAAGGGATCATAAAAGTATTGCGAGGGAACATAAAACTATTTCAAACATTCTCTCACCCTGACCTCTTAGGAACGCCGTAGTAAGATATTAATCAAACAAATAAATATCGATGAGGTTTCCAGAACAATTGATAGTGTTTTGAGCTGAGCAAATTGAAAGGACAGAGTTTACATGAATGCCACCTACTGGATATACCTAGTTAATTATTTTGCACATGCACAGCCGGCATGCAAGGTTTCCACTAGACGTAAAAATCTGGCCTATATTGCTTACTTACGGCAGGTGTCTGTTACATTGCAGAGTGAAAAACCAAATATGGGCAAACATGAGGTTTTAACTAATCACTACTAAAAATAGATGTCAGAAAAATAACTAGCCCATAGCAATTCATATAATTAAGCATTTGTTTACCTTGACAGAGGGGGAACATGCCATCACACAACTATATTTTTTCACTGTAGCACCACTATAACCACCCCATTGGCCCATCCCAAACCTCAAGCCACAGAAGAAACACTGTAGTATGAAGATGACATACGCGCATGATTTTGTGTAGACCATAAAGGTACATGTGAAAAGTATTAACTAGGCTTTACCAATGTAAAAGGATACCTGCATGTAGTGGATGAGATTGCATGGTAACACTATATCAAAAACACTGATGCACAATATTTCAAAATATTAAGATGTCTAAAAATTGTGAATACATCCATCCTTCAGTCAGTTAGGCAGAAATACATGCATACCAGTATTTATCTCAAACGATGAAAAGTCAGACATCTCGAGTGCAGGGGTCCAGATTTGGAAAGGGATGATGGTGCTATTTTCTCCCATCTCTGAAAAGTAGTCAGACAAAGGAAATTAAACTTGGTCAGAAAAACTAGCACTTATGTCTTATAGAAGCATATAGTCACTGTGCCCTTAAGAGGTATGAAGTCAAACAAAACATAATCCCATTAAGCTGAAAGACATACACTTAAACTACAGCAGACGGACAAGATGGCAGCGTGATCGGACACATCGGCCCCTCTCTCTCCATGTGTAGTACTATTGCATATTGTACAGAGGTTTAACCTTTTAGTACTATTTGTATTTATCCATCATGTTTATACTTTATATTGTACTACGAAGATGAGAAACAACATTCTGATTCCCTTCTATGTTATGAACATGCAGCGAATTGACAATAAAAGGCTATTTGATTTGATTGAAACCACAGGAAGAAAAATGGTAGGTGGTGGTGGGAGTCGGGTTCATGTAGATGGTCTTACGGTGCGTTCGATTATTTCTTTCCAACTCGGATGAAAACGTCACGAAATACGCCACTTCCCGTCGGAAACACGCCTCTTCTATGACGTTGAAGTCGGACAAGATTTGGGTTGTCCGAGTTGCCCCTGCGACGTAATTTCAACATGGCGGTTTACACGTTTAACAGTAATCCCATTTTCTAAATCTTTTTAAAAAATGTTTATTTTGTTACATGTATTTTTATAAATTTAATTGCACGTATTTGATTTAGGGAATATCATAACAGTATCATAGCATGCAATATCAGATTACCAGACTTGTTAGTGTCTTTGGTTTGCCTCTCGAAAAAAGAATATCGCCATAAATGTACTAAAATATTTTATAAAGCTTTTAATGCGGTTTGAGTAGTTAGTGTTTCTTGTTTGTTTGTCTTTCGGAAAAAGTCTCACTCAAAGTCTGCTAAAATATAAAGCAACAACACACAGCAGCGCGTTCGTGGAGGCAGCCATGTTTGTTCCGAGATGTGGGTACTGGGTAGTTCGAACGGGAGATTGTAGGACGTGATGCCACTCAACTCGGAATTTCCGAGTTCCCAGAGAAAAACGAACGCACCATTAGCTTGAGGACTGGAGATCATGAACGCAGCCCTTCGCCCAAAACTGAAATTCTTGGATCCTCACCACAACTAATGTACCAATAGACTTTGGCACACAAGATGTGGTGCTATTCAATTTGTTAGAAGCCCCTGTACCCCACAACAGACACAAGGGCATGCTGGGAGCAGAAAAATGGCTGCTGGAAACTAAAGTTGGAAGCATCGCACCTTTTACTGCTCATCACTGAGATCTAGAATTCAATCAAACATAAAAGTTCCCCGAGTGACGAATTTACAATCTGTACATATACCATTGTGATGTTATAAACAATTGCTAGACAACAAATTAATAATGCAGACTTACCTTGCAGTTTGGACTGTCAGCATTTCTGCTGCACTAGCTGTAACTCTATACAATTACTCAATGCTCCCCATCGCAGTAGCACCCTTCCGCATTTTAAAGCTGCACGAGCCAACTGAAGGTAAACAGACTTCCCCGTACCCGCAGCGCCTTAAATTTAACCAGAAAACAGCCAAGTAAAAATCCAAAAAAAAATACGAACTTACACCATAGCAATGAAACAAGCGTGCCAAAATATTGTGAAGAAACCAAACATCATCCGGAAACTTTTTGGCCGCGTCACGAGGTTTCCAACCAATCGAGGAGATGAATTTCTTGATATGGGTTACTTTGTATATGTGGTTAAAAAAAAAGCGTGTTGAAAATGTTAAAACCTATACCAGTTGGCTTTAACAAAACTGGAGATTAAAAGCATGATTCCTTTCAGAAAATCATCTCGAACTCTAGTAATAGTGTGTTCACGTAATATTTTATTTATAAATAAAATATTACACACGCTTACTATAGGGTTAGAGATTCAATATATTTCTTATCCATACTTTCTCGCCATACAACAATGGCGAAATTTGTCTCGGTCGTCAGCGGCAAAACTGATAACTCACTAAACAAACCGAATGAATCAACAGTAAGCAAGAAAATAAGTGAAGGAATTAATTTGAAAGAACGACATATCTTGCGTTAAGGTCCTAGGATATTTAAAATTGACCACGTTTTAGAGGTCTTAAAGTAAAAACAGACTTCTAAAACGTGGTCATTCATGTTTATTTAGAGAAAGGCAAACAAACGTGGACGTGCTTAAGTAATTTTAATAAAGAATACAACGTACCTTCTAAAAATGAAAGCTTCGTTTATCTACAACCACTACTGGTGTAACAGCGGCACAGAAAGGGATGCTAACAATTCACACGCGTTCAGAGTTGACGCAAACACATGCACATCAAGGTAAAATACTTACATTGCGATGTTACGATACTTATATACGTAACGGTCCTTGGAATCCGAAATGAGTGTCTGGACTGGTGCTTAAACTGTTTCTCGTAATTTATCCATCGTTGATCACCACAGCACAGCTGAAGCACGATTAAACCTTTCAGTGTCGTTCAGCACCGTGAAAACTGTATTAAATATACAAATACACATTAACATGTTTCACAAATTCATTTCACATCTTCTAACATATACACCAATGAAATATGATCATTACATGACACTACCAAAGAGAATAAACATCAAATAACAACTACACAAACAAATCACCACTTAACACAAAATAAATGAGACCGTACCCCGCTTTGCTCACCAAGGGATGCAAATATTAGACAGGATAATGCTTTTACATCACATAAAATAGTGATTGATTGATTGATTCAAAAGAAAAAAAATCTGTGCCAGCAAGCTTAATCTCCATGCACATGTTCAAACCCTGCCGGAAACGCTTTGTCCAGCTCTTCCTCTAACGTGCAACTTTGCCTCATTGTAGGTTGAAAGACGGCTAGGCCATGGGTTACCCGACCATTCATTTCTGATTGGTCCCACAGCCAGCCCTTCCTTTTAAATGTGCCCAATGGGAAACTTAGGCGTTTCCAATGACGCCAGAGTCTACTGCACTGTCGCGCGCTGATTTGTACACGGTCTCGTTGTTGTTTTCATGTCTTTTTACGAAGCCCTTGAGGTAAACAAGCCATATATTTTAAAATATCACACAACTTTTCGATGTTTTTTGTTTTTTACAGATAATAAATGAAAGTACTTAATTCGCTGGACTTAATGAAAACGGTATAGTATTGCTTATAAGACTATATTATGCGTGACGATCTACTGTATTCACATGTATTTGGTTCCCCCCTGTTAAAACAGGTATTCAGCAACTCTGGGCCTCTGTACTAATAACAATACAGTATTCACATGTAATAATGTACCTGAGTGATTTTCAGACATTATTTCCTGATAGACAGGGGAAATATAGGGAAACCGAATTGCCCAGAAAACCTGTGTCCTAGCATTTCTTCCTATCTACCGAGATATTCTACCCAGGCTTAATGCGCATGCGCTGAAGAAGAAAAAAGTCAGAACTCCGGAAAGCAAGTACTCCACAGCGCAAGGAGAGTTATGGCGATAAGTGTAATCAACACACTTTACTAAATATAATGTAACTGTAATGGTACTCATCTTTTGAAGAGCATAAAGCAATTATATCGCTCGAGAAATAATGGTAGCTTATGGTTTGGTTATGTTAAACAGAATATAGATGCTACCATCACAGTAAACGTGTTAGGTGTATGTATTGTGGTGATTTTACATAATTGCATTAGCATTAGCGTTAGGTAACAAATGTTAAGAGTGCAGTACGTCCTGTATACAGTATAAACTTTGTAATTTATAACAGAATGCTGAAACAGTGTACAGCTATATCAGTAACGGAAAATTATAATTCATCCACCCGTGTGGCCTTCTTGAGACATGTATCTGAAGGTTGTTTTGGTATTTTTTTTTTTGCTGATTACAGCATCCCACCCATTTGAAAAATTCCACACCAGCACCTGTACTGGTGCACCAAGATGGTGTGTACAGGTGCCCATGGTGCCTGTTCGCTGGTTTATAGCAGCACAGCACACATTTTCACCTGAAAAATCATCTGAAATTAGCAGTGCGACATGGAGGTACATTAATGTTTTGAAATACTTGAAAATATTATGTTATTTAGACTGTCCAGTTTTGTATTTTACATTTATTGTAATGTTCACATTTAGTTATCTGTCTTAAAGTTTTGTCTAATCTTGACAGAATACATCATATGCAAATGCAGCACGCCCTGTAGAGAAAATAATCATTTCCACTGTATTACCTGTGAAAAAGCAATTGTGAAGAGGGAACAGTTTATTAACCATTTTAAATAATGCAGTAGTACTCTACAACTTTCTGCTGCAGTTACCAAGGCACCTGCAGATACTTTGATTACTTATAAGCATCCTTAGATGTTCCAGAGACACTGACACCTCCACATGCTCTGGTTGCCCAAGCATCCATGTATGTTCTAGTTTCCCAGACACCACAGCTTTGTGTTCCTAGGCCAGCTGAACAACATGTTACATGTATTCACTGAAAGCTTGTCTTAAACAAATGCAATCTAATGGTGCATTTACAAAGAATACACTCACAGAAAAACAGAGGTTTCACAGCTCAGTCTCACCTGAATTGTGAGTGTGTTGACCCCAGCAATGGTGTTTTTGTGGCGTCCAAATCATTCACTGTGCCTAATGCACCAATCCACATAGCAAAGAAAAATTGGGGAGCCAATCAGCAAACAATATGTGAAAATGATCAATAAATCAATTCTGACTTTGCTGCCCCAAGCCAAATACTGCCCTTTGAGTGTCATCATATCCGATCACTTTCGTACTGCCAACCTGCTGCTACTAAAGAGCTTGTTCTTACTGAAAACATCTTAACTGAACTGGTTGAGCAAAAGTGGTTTAGTGAAGACAAAAAAAAACAAAGTGCCTTCAGCAACAGAGAGATTCCTGCAGTGGAGGAGTTCCTTTGTCTTGCAAAGTCACTGTTTGTGGACCTCCCCACAAAGTATGCATTTCTATTTATGAGCCTGTTATATCTTATAGCCAGTTGGGCTATATGACTCCAAAAAAATTGAGTAGCACTGTCCTTGTACCAAGGCCAGGCAATCCTCCATTCACAAATACATTGGAAAGTGGCCTGTCTTCCAAACAGAAATATCACTTTTTTAGTCGTCATCCACAGTGTACAAGATGACCTCAGTGAATCACTCCCACCAGTTTGTGACCCTGTTCAAGATGCACCTGAAGATTGGATGCTGTACCCTCTAGAAGATTCAAAGTTTCTCAGAATGAAACACATATTCAAAAATAAAAAGCTCCCAGCTGACCTGCCTTCGGATGCTTGCAGTCCATCAAAAGAATATCCAAGACACTTCATTCCAAAAGAGACTGTGTGCTCAGAATGCCCCGGAGAGACATTTTTGAGTCACAGATTATTTCTCGCAAAGCCAATATTGTCACAATGTCAGATGTCATTGAAGGTAATAGTAATTTCTTCTCTATTTACTTTTTAATTAATTTATGTATGTGAATACAGATCAATTATTTGTTTTTGCCAGGAGTGTCAACATATTGGAAATGGTGCTACAAATGTGGCATGGCATACATATACCAGGAGTGGTCAGATGGGCTCCATAACTTTGACGACCACAATATATTCTATCATTACATCTCTGTCTATTCCTGAGATACTATATTTTACTGTTCAAATTATTCAGGCTCTCTTATGGTATAGATTTGTATGATTTGTTGATCATTTACAGACCCATCAGGCAGTTGGAAGTGTTGTTCATGCTTTGGAGAAAACCTGTGGTAAAAAAAAATCCCATCACAACAGGCAGTCTTACAGGTTTACCTTCTTTATGAAGCACTGACAGACCACCGATATACATATTCATGTGTGTCTTGTGGGTACCATCCAGTCATGGTCGTCTTGGACTTGCACAAGGGCTCTTTGGTGTGGCAGGTAAGGACTGTTTTACTGTTGTATATGAACAGCCAATTGTAGATTGGAATGGGAAGGCAGATGTCACACCTAAACAGCACTTTAGTCAACTTTATTGAGGTTAAACTTTTTATGAGTGCACACAACATTAACACATGTATATAATAGTGTTATGTAACAATTTTGAATATTATTTATCCCTTTTCTTAAATTATACTGAGCAGCATAGAAGCTCCACCTGAAGATTTTGATGGAACTGTAAATACTAATCAGTTTTGGGAGTCTTTTTTTTTTTTTTTTAGAATTATGTTTTAGTGCAGGGCGGCATGGTGGTGCAGTGGTTAGCACTGTTGCCTCACACATCTGGGACCCGGGTTCTGGTCTCCGCCTGGTTTCATGTGTGTGGAGTTTGCATGTTCTCCCTGTGTCGTCGTGGGGT